>CAUVYP010000834.1:217500-575000 GCA_963556195.1 Sepiola atlantica
GTTCCTCCTCCTGGATAAACCGTTGCAGAAGCATGGATATTCTCAATCGCAGGAAGGTTAGCCAGACAAGGTAAACTTGGAAGCAAGTGATCAGACAAGACCGCACAGAGTGGAATTTGGAGGCAGCTGACCCGCTGAACCGTGAGAACTGGAGAGTAATCATGCGTAATATCTAAAAACGTCTGATTTCTGAACAAGGGAAAAGTTACGTTAAATGAATAGAAGAAGAAAGAAGTTTTGATTTATGACCAAACTTCTTGTGTAACAAGATTTATGAAATAGGCAGGAGAGTAAATAAGTATTATAACCTAGAAGGTAACAAGATGTATGTCAGGGGTGTGGGTAGATATCGTATTTGGAATACGATTGTTATTTTTTTGATTATTTTAAGTTGGAGACTAAAATTGAAATTGTAAACATTGTATTGTTTTTATTTTGAGATATGCTGATTGGAAGAATGTATTAAAACAATTGCAGAGGTACGTCACTGATCATTGATCAAGATAGGATCGTGAAAAACATGAGAGCAGACTTGACGATCGATGTGAGTGGATGTTCTGCCTGTTGCTCTCCCCAGCTTGGGTTGGGGAGTTAACTGTAACTATAAGGCGAAATATGCTAAGAGGATGTTGGTATTTTACTTTCAATAAATTGTAAGCTATATAAAAATCCTTCTTATTTGCAACAACTTTCGTATTTGGAGACGAGTAAAAGAAAGGGGATAACGTTACGCTTGTCGTTATTTTTTAAAAGTTTGTCTGATCGAAACAGTTGTTACTCTATGATCAATCACAATCTACAAATTCCAATATAGATGATATGCGTATTACTTATCGCCTGTTATGGTGGAACATATCTTCTGAAAATGTATTTTCTCGCTTTCTTTGTGTATCTGTGTAGAGGTGTGAGTCTGGCCTTTTCCTTTTCTCGTTGTTTGTTTTTTTCTGTTCACACTCTTTCGTTTCTTTTAGGTCAATTGAATATAAATAAAATTATAAAAAAATATTATTGGCAAAAAATAGCAAAGTGCAACAAGCCATGTACACGGATAGTTAGAAGACGTGTACATCTATATAAAGTATAAATGCTTTGTTCATGGCGACTTTAATCCTGGATATGATAGACATCGTCACTACCTCTGGTAGGCTGTTCCACGAAGCAGAATGGCGGACAGAGAATACTGCTTTTCTTCTAAAGAGACGAAAGCGACTATGATACGTCATTTGCTGGGTTTTGTGGAGACTATGACTTGGTTCGAGGGTGAAAACCTTCTCAAATTTATATTTAAATTTTGGTTGATGATATACGCTAGAAATGTGTCCTCACGCATCGTCTGTCGCTCAAGTGACGGGTAATCTCTCTAACTAGTTTCTAAATCAAACCAAATCTAATAACATCTATTAGCAAAAAAATAGCAAGGGGCAGCAAGCCATAGAAATGGACAGTTAGAAGATGTATGAATCTATATACCGTCTGAATGTTTTGTCCAAGATGACTTTAATCCTAGATATGATAGATATGGTCACTACTTCTGGTAGACTGTTCAACGAAGTAGTAGGGCGTCTCTAAAATGATCAATCATCGTAAACAGTATTGACAATCGATCAGCGGTCGATATGTCGCATTTTATGAAAGTAGCTAATGACAGCAGTATTCATATTGAAATCAGACAATACAAAACACGAAAATTGTCTGTCTGTCTGTCTGTCTGTCTGTCTGTCTGTCTGTCTGTCTGTCTGTCTCTCTGTCCATTATTTACGTTTTTTTTTATTCAATGCAAACCTAAAGCCCATACTAATGTGTCTATCTAACGGATGTTCGAACGCGTAACGTAGTGAGACTTATTTAAATCTATATTTTATATCTTATGTCTGTAACCCATTGTCAGTGTTGGTCTAGTTCTAGTTTTCACGGGAATTGAATCAGGTTTTCTTTTTTCTTTTAGATAGTTCACCCCAAACAAGGCAAAATGCAACTGTTGACGTAAGGGGCTACTGAGATTAAGGTGAAAGTTTTGGGAGTCATACTTAATTGGGAGCTGTGCAGCGAGATGCTTGTTCACATTAGTTTTAAATTTTTGCATGTTGGTACAGTCGGAAAACAGGGAACATGGAGGGGGTTCCAAAGGCCGGCAGCACGAGGAAATAAGCTATTAAAGTAAAAGACTCTCCTGCATCTGGGAACCTCGACAGTGAATGGATGGGATTTAGCTGATTGTCGGATTAGTCAAGTGTATATACGTCGAGAGAGGCACAAGAGCAGCAAGTTCATCGGAGCACATTCTATTGAAGAACTTGTAAAACAAGCACAATGATGCAACATGGCAGCGATGTGACAGCGACTGGAGCTTGAGGGATAGTGATGGACCTATTAGATTAGCGACTCTTTTTTAAACCTTGTCTAAGAGGGAGAGACTAGTGGGTGATGCATCAGTCCAGATGTGACAACAATACTTCATGCATGGGCGGATGGTGGCTGTTAGGTAATGGTGGCGGGTGTTGCAGATACAGACGATGCCCTGAGAGAGGGTGGCAGTAGCAAAGGAAGGGAAATAATGTTACTTCCGGTCGGTTCCTGACGCTTGAAGAAAACCGTTGCGTGAAAACCTGTCTCCCGCTATACACCAGTATTGATTTACTCCTCTCCAGGAGTTAGGCACAAGGCCAGTTTTTATCTTACTCCCACAAGTAAGATGTGACCCAAGGTTGGGTCGGGAAAGTGGGATTTAAAAATTGCCTGGGCAGCCCCGTCGGCATTCCCCGGTAGGGGCGCCTCAGGCAGTAAGCAATAAACTTACTCCTCCCCAAAGAGGGGAGGCAAAGCCTGGGAAGGTGGACCTCCCAGAACTGCACAGGACATACCCATTGACTGGCGTAAATCAAGACCCGAAGGCCAAGACAACACCAGTATGGGGTGCAGTATCCATCGGAACAGATACTACACTTTGATCTTAGCCAAAAGGCCAAAAAGAAGCATGAACACCAGTAGCGGAGATAGTATGAGTATATTTATGCAGTGATTCTCTTTTTCTCTCCCCCGTGTAAGCAAAGCAACCGCCCGTCTGTCTGTTTATTAAATAAATATTCGAAAATCCATACGCGGCCTTCGGTTTAGTTTGTGCATGACGATGATGATGATGGACACCCGACAACTCGACGAATCGACGAAAAGCTGATAACCGAAGCTAAGTGAATATTGAACTTTGGACGATCTAAAATGTAACAGTGGCTTTGTAGGGATATAGGATACTGTCAGGTGTGAGAGATTTTCTAACAGTAGATGGAGCCCACTTTCTTTGCAGCAGACTTGGCAATGTCTTCTATGTATTCGTTCCAATTCATGTTACTTGTGAAGGTTAGGCCGAGGAGTTTGAACGTTAGTCTCTTAGGTAGGGTGTTATTTGCCATGGCAATAGGTGGTTGAAGAAGTTTCCTGTAGTTATTGAAAGAAAAGAGCTTTGTCTTAGCAGTATTTAATGTAACCATCCATTTATGACGCCATTCCACTACCGACTGGAGGTCACTTTCTAATGATTAAGCCATTGCCTCGGATATTGTGCGTCCGTTTTGCCCTCATGACGAGAGTAAAGCGTGCTGTAGTTAGAAAATATACCCATCTCAGACATAATGGCATCAGAGGGGTCGTTTATGAAAATCAGGAACAATAAAGGTCCAAGGATCAATCCCTGGAATACACCTACATTTATGGCATGTTGTTTGGATGAACGGTTAACGAGGGCAACCTGGATTTTTCTTTTGGTTAGGAAGGATCTAATTATATCAAATATTCGTCCAGTCATATCATATGAATTCATTTTTATCATAAGACCTTTGAACCAGACCTTGTCAGACTTTGGATATATAAAGCGCTACCACCGTAGCTTCACCTGCTTGATCCATTGTATGGTATATGCGTTCGGAGATTCCCGTTAGGATATCCGAAGTAGGTCGTGCTTGCCTATATCCATACTGATGGTCAGGAAGAAGTTTAGCATTAACAAGGTGTCAGACTATCGCTAAATTGATTAAGGATTCAATGATTTAGCGAAGAGTGGGGGTAGACTGATGGGGGGGGGGATAATTCTGAGGGGCAGTTCTATCTCCAGAATTCTTGAATACTGGTACCACAGAGGAAATTTTGCAGCTATCAGGGAAGCAAGATTCAGCAAGGCATTTGCTTTAGAGTTTGGAGAGGATAGAGGCCAGTTCAGCAGAGCATTTCTTTATTACTATTACTGGTATAAGATCAGGCCAATATGCTTTGAAGGTATCAAGTTTTTTTGATGATGTCCCGGACATGAGATGGGGTGTTGATCAGGTAATCAAGTGTGGCTTCAGTCAAAGTGGATTGTAAGGTGCAACGCTGGGCAAGTAGTTCAGCTTGTATGTTGCCGTGCAAACGACATCATTGTAGTTGGATAATGAGGAATTTTTGATTTGAAGATTTTCCAGAAATCACAAGTACCTAGTTTCAGCGACTGAATGCGTTTTCTGATCATCTCTTTGCTTCACTTATAACAGTCTTATAATTTTGTCTTGACGCTATAAATTTCTGCCTATTTCTATTATAGCGGCCGAATTGTCAGAATGTCTGCTGCCGTTGAGCAATAGCAGCCGTCGGAAGTGAAGAGGAAAATGTGTCCAAACGAACCGGACAAAAAAAAGGAAAGGCTATTTAAGCTATTCGCTTTTTGGCGTTTGTTCGAACCACATCTCTATGTAAAAATCCGACGCGCCACTGCCATTTAGAGCAACTGCCTTTATTAGTGACTCCCTCTTCCAGAAGAAAGAAAGAAGTGAAAAGAGAAGAAGAGGAAATAACGAACGAACAAAGAAAGAAAAGGGGTAGCTAGTAACTTTCCTATGCCCGTTCGTCTCGCACATCAATTTCTAATCTACTACAAAATAAAACGATATTTTTAAAATACTGTTATTTTTTAATTCACTTATTAAATTAAATCCACCAAAATACATTTCGGTTTCTTCATAAAAAAAGTCATGAATAAGTCAGTCATTAAAAATCTTTTGTTAAAAGTTGAAAAGAAAAGAATCCATTACTTTGTGACTTACACATTTGAAAGGAATGTGGAAGCATTTAAACTGTCGTTATTTCTGCTTTTCAATTTCCTAGCAAATCCGTATGTATTAAAAGATTTAAAGTTTTAGAAGCATTTACATCCAATAATTTTATAAGTAGGGATTAAAACAACATTAACTTGACAACATTACTTATAGTTTCCACAAGTAGGTTTAACTAATACCTTAATGATCAGACAATATCAGAATAATTACATTTAACTTTCAAAATCCTATTTAAAATAAGAAATTATATTTTGGTAAAAAAAAAAGGTATAGTTTAAAAGAAAAGTGAAACAAAATTGAAAGTAAAATGACTCCCGGACAACGTCTGATAGATACAGCTAGTGTTTTGACATAATCTATATATTCTATCAGGTAAAGGCACAAAAAATAATCTAATTATTTATAAAACAATAATGTGAGAGAAAGAGAAGCAAAGAGACAGATACAGACATAGGTAGATAGAGAGGGGGAGAGAAAGAAAGGGAGAGTCAACAGATGACGATTAGAACGGAAGTGACGCCGCCGTTACTGACATAGCGTTGCCACGAACGATAGCCATGGAGATGCGTTGAAACAACCAGGATGACTCGCGGGGCTAGTTATTAATATATACATAAAAATTGCATAATAAAAAATAAGTAGGTTTTTACAGTCTAAGGGAGATCACTCTTAATTATAAACATTTTATACAATGATATTTTCTATTTTTAAGCGTCGATGTCGTATTTAATTGGTTCACATGACTCTGTATGTTTCGTATCTGACTGTAATTTCCTCTTATATGGCTCGCTATCGGGTAATTGTACAAGTTTCTTGAGTGCAGATTTCGATCTTCGCTGGATCTTTGATATAGTGAAAAAACTCAGACTAAATTCAATAAATGACTATAATAAACTAGAATAATACCCGTACCAGAATGGGTAAAATTAATTCCACCCATCCACATCCAAATAGAACAGTTTTGCACCACTTTCATGTCCGCTTCTGAAGATTAAAATCAAGATATAATGATACTAAACCTCATGTCTAGAATCCTTTTTCAAATGTTGTTCAAAATCCATTACATGACTTTGATTCTAGAAAATTGTTCCTCCTGCCGGGAATAGAGCATGGTGTCATTGGCATATACATCCATCTCAGATGCAATTGCATTGGGGAGATCGTTTTGAAGATCAGGAATAATAATGGTCCAAGTATCGACCCCTGGAGAACACAACGCATTGATGTGATGTACAGCCATCAAGAACGACCTGAATCTTTCTTTTCAGAAGGATCTGATTGTTAAATATTCGTCCAGTAATACAGTATGAGATGATTTTCCTAAAAAGAACTTAATGCCAGACTTTGTCAAAAGCCTTCGAGATATATAGCTCTACCTAACTTATTCATGGTGTAGTGCATATGTTCAGAGATGATCGTTAGAATATTGGCAGCAGAACGGGCTGGCCTAAATCCATACTGTTAGTCAAAGAGAAGTTTAGCATTTTAAAGGTGCTCAACTATTGCTAGATTGGTTAATAATTCAAAGAGTTTAGCGAAGAGCAGGAGGAGACTTATGGGTGATAATTTTGCGGGTCAGTTCTCTTTCCAGAGTTCTTGAAAACTAGTACCACAGAGATAATTTTCCAGCTATCAGGGAAGCAATATTTTACATGACATTTGTTATGGAGATTGAAGAGCGCAGGGGCCAGCTCAGCAGATCATTTCTTTATCACTATAGCAGGGATAAGATCTGGTCCACATGTTACGGTTTTTTATGATAGTCAGTACATGGGGAGGGATGATTATCAGATCATCTAGTGATGCTTCTGTTCAGAGTGGAAAATAAGGTAAGAAGTGGTTTTCAGAGTCGGTGGAGTTTAGGGAAGGGCAAGCAGTTCAGCCTTGACCGTTGCCATGGAAGTGACTTTATTGGTAGTGGGATAATAGGGGCAATTGTTGATTGCCATTGTTCACCACATTATTATAGATTTTCCAGAAATTCCTAATTTCTGTGACGTGATGCCATTTCTAGTAATCTCAGTATAACTATTCTTAGCTGTGGCTATTACACCCTTACAGTGGTTTCTTGCTGCTACAAATTTTCGCCTATTTCCAGCGGACGTATGGCGGTTGAAACAGAGAAATGGTTAGTGCCCAGGACGAGTGGTTATAGCACTTGTCTTTGGGCTGGACGACCCGAGTTCGATCCCACTCACGGCATGCGAATTTTCGGGTCTGAAAACTCCCTCTGTCCACCCAGCAGTAAATGGGTACCTGACTAAAACTCAGGGAAGGTTCAAGGCAGCAGAAGGAAGGAACAAATCACCGCCGCTACGGCCATGGGCAGTGTGCGATGTCGGCAACGACACTCGTGCGCGTCCAGGCTATGCGACCTTTACCTTTACCTTTAAGTCGAAATAAAACATGCTATGGAATTTCGCGTCGATACATAAAATTCGATCCTAATAGACAAACAGGGGAAAACTACAGAGAAATGAAAAAACAAGCCAAACGAGGTAATCACAATAAAAATGTTGGAATATATTTTATTTATGTTAAGATAAGGTAAAGCCTGGGAAGGGGTTAGTTTATTGCTAATCGCCTGAGCCACCCTACCGGTGAATGCCGACGAGACTGTTCAGACATTCTTTGTAGGCCAGAGTGCACTTTACCTAGTGAACTGGCTTTTCAAAACTCTACCTCAGAGGAAGTAAATACCACTTAAACAAACGGAAGCTCATCAGCTATCACACGCCAGGGGAGACAACTCAATCATTTTCTATACAGTTTATCTCCATTTTAATTATCTTTTTTTTAATCTCACACATCACTCCATCCACACTTACGACGTTATTAGACGAATCGTCCTCTGTAATTTCTAATTTGGATTCAAAGAGAAATAAATCCAAGAAAAAAGAAAATAAGCTTAAAACACTAAATCTCAAAGAATTCTTTTAAATCACGAAAAGAAAAATACAACAGAATTATTCACGACTTCGTGTTTTATGCTCATTTCTTTTACTCTATGTAGTTAGAAATTGCAGACGGGAGGAGTTAGGTCCTTCCCTGCTGTTTTTGGTTGAAGCGGTTAGCTATCAACATGGCTGCCAAATATTAACGACTAGATTATCCAAGCGATGACAGGATAAAGTAATCCACCGGGCATTTATAACGACAGCTAACAGAACGAAAAAGGTGTCCAAAAAACAAATAGGCAACAAATAAATTGTACCCGAACTTACGGTTAGTGGTAGGGTGAAGGAGAGGTGGGGCTTTGTTGTGTAAGAAACAAATAAAATTAAAGAGTGTTTATTAAAAATAAAATTGAAATATATTACAAATTAAAAAGCATAATAATGGCTTAAAAATGTGTTTTTATAAATACAATTTAATCAGCAAAAAATCAGAAAAAAATTAGTATTTTCAAAATAGTCGACAAAAATCAGAAAACAAATTGGCGCTGAGGGAGATAACTTTATTTTTCTTAAACGCCGCTATCCCGAATCCGTTGAAACTTTGGCAAGGGAGATAACTTTTTTTTATCGTTGCATGAAATAAAATGCAACTGTTTTTGCAAATGTCACAACGTTAATGTACTTTTTAATAAAGTCTCATTGAAGATAACTTTTAAGCGTTTTTATTTACATGTCACAAACTTTATAAACTTTATAACAATTAATAAAAAAAATGTTACGCTTTTTAACTCAAAGAAAGAAAGAAAATGCGACGCTAATTTTTAATAAAGTCTTCATTTTTAAATGTTACAAAGAGGCCATAAACAGCTTAGCAGATTTCTCTGGGACTGGCTATAAAAAGGGATGAATCACGCACTGTGACCGGGTCACTGTAGGGTTTCTCACACGCCATTGGTCGATTAAATTATAGAATTGAGATACATGTGAATCCTATAAGAATTTAATATTTAAGCGCTTTCGGCTATTTCACTAATCATTTTTCAGATTTTAAAGCAAACGAAATGGCAAAATTGTGAAGAAAGGGGACGTTGTCCCTATCTTAGGTTTCAGACACGAAATGAACTAACAAAACCTAGATCTCGTTTTGATCTGAAGACGCCGTCATACTGTCTGGCATGTGTTACCATGACGACCGCCACCCAAGTCAGTCTTGTTTACATGATTCCCGACCGCTTAAAAGTGGAATCGGCTGCATTGGGATTCGTTCTACAGGCACAAGGGTTGGAGCACATGATCACGCTTGCTACCACGAAGTTACGTGCTGGCTGCTCATGTGCCATAATCACTGTGGCAAAAAATAGCATTCCAAACAAACACAGTTTTCTGGAGTCAGCGGCCATTATTGGACTTCTCTCCTGGGAGCCAGCAGCTCGCTACTACGTCCGCCGCTTTCACATAAAAACAGCTGGGCCCAGTGAACAAAAGGAGGAGTGAGGAGACAGGAAGGAGGGGGGGAGAAGAAATAAATCTCGGATCATCCAAGAAACTTAACAGTGACGCTCGGTTCTTCTCCAGCAACAACAAAACGAAGCAGACTTAACCCTTCAACAATAACAACACCAATCAAGAACATTTCAACACTGATTATAATAAATAGCAGTTCAGTTCTTAGCGACAACATATCGTCTGCTACTGCAACCAAATCAACAACAGAAACTATTCGTACTACTGCTACGGCCGTGCCATTCTCGCCAACGTCAAACATTCAACAACAACTATTTGTACTACTGCTATGGCCGCGTCGTCTTACTCACTAACGTCAAACTTTCAACAACGGTAACTACTCTTACTATTACCGCTGTCATTATTAAGACGAAATACTGATATAAACAATTTAATCTCTCCGATACTATTCACGGAAAATTCCTTCCCGTTTGTTTGAAAAATAAAGCTTTGAGTTCCAATTGTAATATTGAGTTGTTTATTATTACCTGTTTGTCACCATACGCTTTCAATAATATAACAATGTGAATCGTATAAGAATTTAATACTTAAGCGCTTTCGGCTATTTCACTAATCATTTTTCAGATTTTAAAGCAAACGAAATGGCAAAATTGTAAAGAAAGGTGACGTTGTTCCTATCTTAGGTTTCAGACACGAAATGAACTAACAAAGCCTCTTTATAACAACAACGAAAAGGGTTTATTCACAAAGGTTACCGATACCGTTTGGTATAGGTAGAAAGAAACTTGGACAGTCTCCGAGAGAGGAAAAGGAAATTAAGAGTTCTTAGAGCTGCCGTAAGTCTGTCAGCAACTATCTTCAGGCGAAGATAGTATTTGCTGTGAGCGTCCAGTGGACAAGGGCAGAAGAGAGGGTGTGAAAAAAGTGTTTCCTCGTTGCTTGCCGGGGTCTCTCGCGATTCCCAAATGGGCTGAAGTAGTTCTTCAGCCAACAGAAGGAATCCATCTGCCCTGCAGGCTGATTGGTCAGTGTGTGACCAGCTCACTCAATGGGGACATTTTTCGGAGGAAGAAAATATGTCTATTTATGACCGCTACAAACTTAGGATGTGCTCGGATAATTATAGTGGACCATGTGTTCACTCTACAAGAAATGAAAGATGTAAATGGAGTTTTACTTCTATTTTACCAAAGTTAATGGAAGACGAAATCCATTTTGCAGTCTCAGTGGGTTTAATAGCTAATTCTTGCACATGTGAGGCATGTGAAATACCGAGGTCTTTGGTAAAAAGAAAACAACTTGGAGATGGTTACCAATGGAGATGCAAACACAGTCGGTCAATGATCAGCATACGGAAAGGATCTTTTTTGAAAAAATCCGTTTACAAATAAGGCAAATCACAAAATTGTTGTTTTCGTGGAGCGTTGACATGAAACAACGCAAAATCCAAGAAGAACCCAGCGTTTTATCACACACTATTGTAGATTGGATGAACTTTATCAGAGAGGTTTGTGAACAAGACCCCTTAAACAAGCTGATATTACTTGGAGATTTACATGAAGACGGTACCGCTAAGGAAGTGGAAATTGACGAGTCCTATTTCTCAGGAGAAAGTACAACAGAGGGCGACTTAGAAGCTGCGTTTGGGTCTTTGAAGCAGTGGAGAGAGGAAGCAATACAAAACAGTGGAGCAGAGAGATTGCAGAACATTATTCATAATAATTCGCTCGTGGATTTTGCCGGCAACACGAATAATTTCCGAGGGATGGGCAGCATACGATCGTCTACAACAATATGAAAATGGTATATACACACATGCCACAGTTGTCCACAAGGAAAAATTTGTCACGCCGGATGATGAAACTGTTCACACCAAAACTATCGAAGGTTTGTTTTCTTTTGAATCGTTTACAAATAATTAACAGTGAAATTTATATGTGTTTCATTATTAAATATCCAGGTACGTTTAAAAATAATTAACATTGATATTTTTTTCTTTTTAAATGAAGGTTTGTGGTCTCATGCAAAAAGACACAGAAGAACCTTCATCTGATGGAGTTCTTGTGGAAGAGAAGTGGGACTGGCCAAGTATTCCCTAGAGCTATAATCTGCGTCAGAGAGCAATACATTATATAATTTATTAAAAAAAATTTTTTATGTCTGTGCAGTTTTCTTTAAATAAAAATTACAATTTATCTGCAACTAGCGTCGAATTTTCTTTCTTTCTTTAATGGTAAAGACACTAACATTTTTTTATACTAATATTACAAAATTTGTGACATTTAAAAATGGAGACTTTATTAAACATTTAGCGTCGCATTCTCTTTTTTCTTCGAGTTAAAAAGCGTAACATTTTTTTTAATTAATTGTTATAAAGTTTGTGACATGTAAATAAAAGTGCTTAAAAGTTATCTTCAATGAGACTTTATTAAAAAGTACATTAACGTTGTGACATTTACAAAACAGTTGCATTTTCTTTCATGCAACGATAAAAAAAGTTATCTCTCTTGCCAAAGTTTCTGCTTATTCGGAATAGCGGCGTTTAAGAAAAATAGAGTTATCTCCCTCAGCTCGGTTACTTTCTGTCTAAAAGCGCCAAACAAGACGAACAAATTAATATTTGCAAAACAAATTTTTTTAAAGAAATTTGCGAAAATCAAATAACAAATTAAAGTGTATTTGCCTTGTCACCACTTGACAAATCAGACAAAACTAGTCGATAATATTTGGCAACCATGTTGGGTGCTAACTGCTTGAAAATAGCCGTTTTTTTATTGGAGTAATTATAGACTTTAACCGTATTTTTAGAAAGAAAAAAATGCACATTTTCAATGGACAAGGGGGAATTAGTATATATAAAAGAAATGGAGTTGCCTCCCCTTGCTGTTGAGATTTTCAGGGTTGCCAAATTGGTCTTTTTAAGGCCAAATTTTGCGACTTTGTCTTTTCTTTTTAGCAGTTTGGCCTTCAAAAATTGTATTTGGCCTTTTTTCAATTTGGCTTGAATTTTGACTTTTTTCTGATTATTTTACAAAAATATTTATTTGATAGTAATTATTAAAGTAAACGTTGTAATTAAATAATTTTTTCAAGTCGTTTCAACTTCAAAAATTGTATTGGCCTTTTTTTATTTTGGCTTTTTGATTTTTTTACATAGATATCTATTTGCTAGCAATTATTAAAGAAAACGTTATAATTAATTTTTTAAGCAGTTTGGTCTTCAAATATTGTGTTGGCCTTTTTTAATTTTTAATTTTTTTTATACTATTTTACAAATATATCTATTTGAAAGTAATTATTAGCAAAAAACATTACAATTAAGTATTTTTTAAGCAGTTTGGACTTCAAAAATTTTAGTGTCTTTTTAAAATATAAGCTTTTTTTTCAACGATTTTACATAAAAATATATTTGGTAGGAATTATTAAAGAAAACATAATTAAGTATGTTAAGCTGTTGAGACTAACAGCGCAGTAAATGTGATATTTGCATAACAACTCTTTATTGGACAAAATCTTAATTGATCAGTTTCTTTCAGCTAATCAGAGAAAGCCAATATGTACTATAAAAAGCTGAACACAACGTCTTTCTCTATCTTTCCTGTTCTCTTCCCAGAGAGAACACACGTGCGTACATTACAATCCAGCCTGGAATCCCCTTGGGGCCGGAAAGGCTCTCAGGAATATTCAAACTGCTAACCAAATACTCTTTGTTCCATTATTTTTCTGTACCTACCCGACGCACATGGGTATGTTGTTTAAAACTAAGTCCGGCAAGCATATATACGTAGCTCAACGAACACACAAGTATACATTTTAAACGCATACATTGAAAACTATCTGACTCATGTTCAAATATCTGTTTGTAAAAAGTTCTTAATGCCTATCCATATTGCAAAGCTAAAAGTTGAAATGATTGATTCCTATATTCGAACCTGCAACATTATCTCCATTGCCCAATAACATTGTAGAAGATAGGACCTTATTAAAAGAAAGGAAAAATAACAAAGTCTATGCATACAAAATAATTTACTTTTATTGACAACTTTGTTAAAGCGTTTGTAAAGAATGAGAGTTCAAAGAATCTGAGAATGTTCTGGTGAAAGAAAGGTGTCTTCTCTGTGAGGAAAAATTGAGTATTCATGTTTGTTTTGGCTAGTGCTGTGTGCATTTACATGTGTATAAATGCAATAGGCATGAAAGTATGTGTGTATATTAGTGTGCCTGTTTTGTTAGTGAGAGAGTTTATGTACGAAATGTATATATGCCTTCAGTGAGCAGCGTGTGTGTGCTTCGTTGGGTGTACAGAAGTTCGTGTGTGTCTCTCGTTGTTTGTCAAAGGCCTCCGCTTCCAAAGAGGCTAAACTAGATTGTGATGTACCCTATATGTTGTTTGAAAGAAACAGGTAAAAGAAAAAGAAAAAGGTTGTTTGGGTTTTTATAGTATGCGCACAATTTGGGGACTGATTATTTATTGTGCTGTAACATATCACACAATAAGTTACGGGCTTGACATATAGATGGCGACACTAATAAAAAATCTATATGATTTTTATAAAGTACTAACCTTCAAATAACACATCTCAAAATGTGAGCCAAATCGGTTATTACTTTACAAATTACCGCTATTTAAGTGAGGCTACTGTTGCAAGCTTTCAAAAGAATGAAAAAATCTGGACTTTGTGTGTTGATAAAGCATTACGTTTTCATCATCATCATAATATTCGGTTTAACATCAATTTTACATGCGGGCATGTGTTGGACGGCTTTTAGAAATTGACTTCCAAACTAATCTATCTAACCTAATTTTCTGATGAGAAAAATACTGTTCAAGCAAAGCAATGGCTTGATAAGTGTTATTTGAACTCTGCTCTGTCGGAAACAATGGTTAAGAGGTGGTATGCTGAATTCAAACGTGGTCGTACAGACACAAATGATGCTGAATGCTCAGGTCGACCAAATTCGGCAATCGGCAGTTGTCTCGGAAAACATGAAAAAATCCACAAAAACTCATTTTGGCCGGTTATACATTGAAGTTGCATGAGATAGCAGAGGAGTTGAAGATAGCTACATTTTGTATGCAAATTTGTATGCAAATTTGTATGCAAATTTGTCAATAAGAAAGCTGTCTTCACAGTCGATAAAAACAACAAGTCGACGATTCCAAGCGTTGTTTGCAACTGCGTCAATGCAACAAAAAGGAGGGGGGGGGGTTCGTCAATATGTGACAATAGATGAAACATGGATGCACCACTCAGCAGGTGAAAGCCGACCAAAGACACAAACATCAGCAGGCAAGGTTTTGGCCTCTGTATTTTGGGATGTGCAAGACATTTTGTTCATTGATTAGCTTGAAAAAAGATGAACAAGCAATAGCGAATATTATATAGCATTATTTGTATGTTTGAAGAAAGAAATCGCCAAAAATTGCCGCAAATGAAGAAAAATGTGCGCTTTTACAAAGACAATGCACCATGTCACAATTTTATCGCAACAATATGAAGTGCACTTTGAATTTTTTCCGTACTCATCCTATTTTCCAAATCTGGCTCCCAGCAACTATTGGCTGTTGATAGACCTACAAAAGAATGCTCCAGGGAAAGAGATTTGGCTCCAATGAAGAAACGATATTGGAAACTGAGGCATATTTTGAGATCAAAGACAAATTGTACTACAAAAGAAGGCATCAAATTGTTAGAGAAGCATTGGAATCAGGGTAGTTATCTATTGGATAATAGATAATATATAATAATAGTTAATATTAATGTTAATGTTAATGTTAATATATTAATTATAATTAATGTTAATATTTATATTAATATTAATTTTATTAAGAAGGAGACTAAGTTGATATATAAAACCAGATTTTGCCTAAATATGTGGTTTTATTAGTTAAACTCAGGACTTGTTGAGTGATGTGTTAATTGGTTGGGAAAAAACTGTTCATTTGAGCTTCTGTCCAATCAAGAGATGATACATAAAATAACATTCACTGCCGCTGCTACCGCGACTAACATAACTAATACGGTGAGAAATATATCAGCATATTACAATGCTTTTTGATGCACTCGATACTATTTCCGATATAAATAAAACATTCATTTAATGTGAAATGTTATTTTCAAATAATGAACTTTGAATCTTGTAAAAAAATGAATATTATTTGTTTTAATTGGTTCTTTTAGTAACAAAAAACGTTTTTTAAAAAAAAAACAAACAAGCATTATGTGAAAATAACAACATTCTACATTATAACTTTTAAGAGATTTTTAAACATTTTCACAAAAATCAAATTTATGTAAATTAAAATCTAAAATCTAATGCGAGTGCAAATTTCAAGATTATTAACTTTTTGGTATTATTGTTGATGAGGACCCTAAGCTAAATCACCTCCACCCTTCTAGAAAATTAGATTATAGATTTTTTTAAGTCCGTTATGGATGAACATTCTGAAAACTTGCGTAAATAAAAAAAACAATTATTTAGAATTTAGATTGAAAGATCAGTTTCGCATATATAAATTTAACGTAAAATGATCACTCACTTTCCGGTTGAATGACATGTAACTGTTCTAGTTAAATCTTAGATGCAACGTATCTTTTTTTTTAGGGGGGGGGTACCTGAAGTTAACGATTAAGGGAGGAATTTTGGGGCGATTCTGTTGCCACCTGAACTTAGGGTTGCTGGTAGGGTCAATTGATTTTTAACTCCCCCCCCCTCCCCCGAAAACACACACACAATTTATCTTTTTTAGCTATAAAAAAAAATCTGGTTATATACTGTTAAAACGCTATCCGGAGAGACGATCGGTCGGAAATGGGTGATAATTTTAGTTAAATTAATATGCAAAACTAATCACCCACTCTAAATTCTGAAATAATTAGGGGGTTTCCCAACACGTAAAAAAAGGAGAATCTCATTTTTGGGGAAGTGGAATTTAGCTGAGGGTATGTAGCGGCGCAGACCCTAGCTTGTTATGGGGTTGTGTCTTAGAGAATGTGCTAAGATCAACGCTTACATTTAAATTGTTACGAAAAATGTTTAAAACGTAAAAACATGCATGAAAGTTGAAATGAAGGAAGAATGGAAAAAGGTAATATTATTTAAAGAACTCAATATTTATATATATAAAAAATACAAGACATTAATTGTTCATTTGAAATTTTCAGTGACAAGTTTATAAGTGTGTGTACGCGTGCGACGGTGTAGACATTTGTGTGATGCTTTGCGTTAAAAAAACGTAAGTATATGAATGTGTGTGTCGCCTTTTGTAGTGCTATGAATGTGTATGTGTGTGTTGAGAATTGATAGGGTGTGTCGGCATTTGTGCGTGTGCCACTTTTTAGTCAGGGTGCGTAAGTGTATGTGTGAGTTGAAGTAGTAGTCGCCCGAGCCCTGAAAGAGGGCAATGGAGTGTGGGAACGTTGTCCTCCTGTTCCGAGTGTGCTGATTTTTTACAACTCTCCGTTTCTCGCCGAAAGCCTTCCCTTATTTAAAGGCTTCAATCGGCTCCAGGCAGCACCTTGGGCACGAAAATGGGATTTTAATCACATGGTGTGGCGGACGTAGTAGGAAACACATCACATGACAGACATGTTTGCTTTTTGGGTAAAATTGGCGCTGGGAGTTGGTTTTGAAAGTACAATCTAATTTCTTTTCTTCGATGGAATTTGTGTTTTCGCCCATGCCGTCGATCAGTCAATATTATTGGATTGGGATATATGTCAATCCCATAGGTACTCATCTACGAATTTCTCAACAATTATTTAAATATAACATTTTCAAATATTCTTTAAAGTCCTCCGGTACGCTTAAAAAATAATATGCAAACTGTAGAATGTATTATTTATGTTCCTCAGTGCAAGTTTAATTATTTAAATATTTTTTTTAATTTCCCCCAAAAAGCATATATAAAAAGATCATGATTTCAATTTCATAGGGAATGTCTTTACTTCATCACTGCTAAGAAAACAATATGAAACTAATAAAAAAAAACGCAAATATTTTGGAGTTAACATCTTCAATATAGCCCAGAGTTAACATCTTCAATATAGCCAATTTTTCTTTATATAGCATTAATAAAGAAAATTTTCAATTTGGCCTTTTTTTGGGGTTCTACAAGTGTGGCTTCAGTTTTCAATTTGGCCTTTTTTCCTGAAACGTTTGGCTTCAAACATTTATTATAATCTGGCAATCCTGATTTATATAAACGGAATCTAATCAAATGAGCATTCTGACATGTTTTAAACATTCCAATATTTTGCACAATCAATCCTTGTGCGAAGAATAATGTGAAAACAAACACAGAAAAAT
Organism: Sepiola atlantica; assembly: GCA_963556195.1. Taxonomy (NCBI): domain Eukaryota; kingdom Metazoa; phylum Mollusca; class Cephalopoda; order Sepiida; family Sepiolidae; genus Sepiola; species Sepiola atlantica. Next base: position 235,253 of record CAUVYP010000834.1, read on the forward strand.
ATGCCCTGACAGGAAAATATCCTTAAAACAAATGTTATCCACTAGACTTTTATTATAGAAAGAATATGTGTAGCACGTCAGATGAAAAAAAGTGAAACTGCCAAAATCAAGAATTTTTTTATTAAACAAAATATACAAATTGAAACCTTTTCGGATATTATAAGGAGTATATATATAACAGTGATCAAATTTTGAAACACATATACAACCAACAGAACCCATACATCCTCAGTAGACTACTCAAACAACACAATACGCACCACATTTCCCAAAAAAACCAACACACTAACTTAGCGAACTTATCAGACTACCAACTATCGGAAAATGAATCCACGCTTTTAACCAAAGGACTCTCTTTCTGTCCATCCAAACACCTGAATCCAGTGGATCTATGCTACGACATGGAAGACTACATCAGACGAATCAAACTCAAAGAATACTTCTACAATAAGAACCAACTAGTAACTTCCAACCACATAACAACCAAACAGACAGGGATTTCTAAGACTACACGTTGGACACCCCCCAATGGACGCAACCCGACCATAGATGCACACAACAACACAGCCAAAAAGCACCTTGACAAGTTCATCAAAGACAATCTTCACAGAAACACCCATTACAACATCACAAAAGACGAACAACAAGCCATACAATCCTTACGAAACAACACACACATCACCATTAAACCAGCAGACAAGGGAGGAGCAATTACAATAATGAACACCGACGACTACATAACAGAAATAGACACACAACTAGCTCAAGAGGAATTCTACAAAACACTCCCCACTGACCCTACTCACACATTCAAATCCAAACTGAACAACCTCATTAGCATTCTAGACCATGATACTAGAACAACTATAACTAAATTAATACCAGAACACCCCAATCCGGCCACATTCTACACCATCCCCAAACTCCATAAACTCCCCAAAATAGTTAACAACATACTAAAACACCTCCCACCCGACAATACCACAAATACCGAAATATCCATTAATGATCCCTCAAGATTATATCATATCGCTAAGGCTCTAAAATCAACACCACCCGGACGACCTATTGTTTCGGGCATCGGAACCCTCACTGAACACATCTCGGGACACATAGACAGTATCCTCAACCCCCTGTTGACAAACATCCCCAGCTACCTCAAGGACACCACACACTTCCTACAGATTCTAAACAGGATAAATAATTTACCCAGTAACTCAATTCTCGTCACAATGGACGTATCCGCTCTCTACACCAACATTCCACACGAAGAGGGAATATCCGCATGCAAGAGTTTCCTACACACCCAGCACCTACAAAATACCCACATCAACGACATATGCAACATAATACTATTCATTTTGACACACAACAACTTCACATTCAACAACCAGCACTTCCTACAAGTCAAAGGCACAGCCATGGGTACTAAAATGGCCCCCAGCTACGCCAACATCTTCATGCATATATTTGAACAGAAACACATACACAACTACCACCTCAAACCGCTACACTACCACAGATACATAGACGACATTTTCCTGATCTGGCAACATGGAAGAGAGTCACTAATGGACTTCTACAGACACCTTAATAACTGCCACAACAGCATAAAATTCACTACAGAGCATTCAACCACACACATCCCATTTCTAGACGTTCTCGTCAACATCACCAACAGACAGATCACCACATCACTCTACACTAAACCCACCGACGGACACGGTTACCTCAACTTTAAGAGCTGCCACCCGATCACCACAAAAAAATCAATTATTTACAGTCAATGCCTACGCATCAAAAGAATTTGCTCAGATTCCACTGAATATAACACACAGGTAGGCATCATAGCCAACCACTTCCTCCACAGACACTACCCCTTCAAAATAATTAAACAATCAATAAAGAAAGCATCAACAAAAAGCAGACTAACTCTTCTAACAAACAACAAAAACAAAACTCTATCCTCACAAATACCAATGGTATTTGACTTCAACCCTAACACCAACAAACTACAAGACCCTCTCAAAAACATATTTAAACAATTACAACACGACCCCAACATCAGCACTATATACAACAAACCACCCATCTGCGCCAGACGACAGCTTCCAAACCTACACTCTTTGCTGACATCGACCAAAACACGCAACATTCCCGCACCACAGGGAAACAAAACATGTAACAAACCCAGATGCCAAATATGTCAATGCATCAACACCAACCACACATTCACACCTCCAGGCACCAACATCCAACTTAATCCCCCCCCTCTTATCTGCGACAGCCCCGACGTTTACTTATTATACTGTACTAGATGCACGAAAGGTAACTATGTCGGGGAAACAAGCCTGGAGTTCCGCAAACGCTTCAATAATCATAAACAAACCATTAGAGACAAATTCACATGATTCCCAGTGGCCGAGCACTTCAATCTACCAAGCCATTCCACAGATGACATGAAATGCATCCTCATAGCCTCCAAATTCAGATCACAACAACACAGACGAAAATATGAAACCAAACTTATCCTCAAACTCAACACACACAACGCTGGACTTAATTTGGACCTGGGACTACTCAACAAATACACTTTCCACAAACAGGGTAACTAACCTATGCCATTTTCCTACGGGCGAAGTCTTGCGTGTGTCACGGTGGGATCTTAACTCTTAACTTTTAACAGTTTTTATTACATCTATTTATTTCGTTGTATGTATGTAGGTTTTATTATCTAATATTTATTATAGTCATTTATTTATTTATTTATTTATATATTTAAATATTGATCATTTATCTACTGACTTATTTATTTATATTATTTAGATTATATTATTTAGATTATTTAATTTATTATCTTCATTAGTATTATATTTATTTATTTGAATTTTCATATATATTTGTTTTATATATATATATATATTTTTATTATTATTAGACGCTAATTTTAATAAATAGAAAGTTAAATAAACGTTTTTTTAGAGAATTAAATTTTTTTAAATAAATGACCGCTGATACGAAGAAAGAAAGAAAGAAAGAAAAGAGCGAGTAATTAATTCAATTAACAGTTAAATTGAACGCAGTAACAGTAATTTCAAACAATTAAGTCGACTACAAGGCTAAAACATGTGTATGCTGGCCTGCACAGGCACGTACGAGTGTGTGTGTGTTTGTATGAGTGTGTGTGTGTATGTGTGTGTGTGTGTGTGTGTGTGTGTATCGAGCAGTAAGAGACAAAGAAAGAGAGAAAGAAAAAAGGCACGCAAGCCCAGACGAAGAGAGAAAGAGCGAAAGGGAAAAACAACTATTCATTAAACGGTTAAATTGAACGCAGTAGTAGTAATTTTAAAACAATTAAGTCAACTACAACGCTAAGAGATGTGTATGATTGATCGCATGGTGTGTGTGTGTGTGTGTGTTTGTATGTATGTATGTGTGTGTGTGTATGTGTGTGTGTGTGTGTGTGTGTATGTATCGAGCAGTAAGAGAGAAAGAAAAGGAGAAATAAAAAAGGTATTTGTGAATGGGTGTATGTATATATGTATGTATGCTTACGCGCATAGGCACGTGTCGGTGTATGTGTGTGTGTGTGTGTGTGTATCAATGTACATGTACACGTCCCATTACGTGTGTGTGGACGCGTATGTGCGTGTGCTCATTTATACACATATTTAATTTATGATTTTTCTACTCTTTCCCCCTCATTGCCTGGGAAAACCTCCCACCGTACACACGCAAACCCCAAACACCGATGAAGACTGAAGGATCAGTCGAAAATTTTGTTCTCCATACCATCAACAAGAAAAAACTATTTTTCTTTACAGAACAACTTATATTCCTACACGTCACAAAATAAATAAATAGAAAAATAAATAATAAAAAGTTATAACACAATATAAACTTTTTTTCATTTTATTTTTTTATATACATACTTATATATATATATATATATATATATATATATATATATATATATATATATATATATATATATATATATATAATAATCCAGGTAAAACATCCACAGGGTAGTAATCCAAAGAATTTCAACTGGGTTTATAAAAAGTGCTCAATATCAAATAGAGCTTTTATATATGATTATTTTTATTTACACAGACATGTACAAAATCTGCGACACTGGCATGTCGATGTTATCGATCAACAGCTATTATAAACTGAGATCTCATCAGGCAGAGTTAGAATCCGATCGGATTCTAACTCTTCCTGATGAGATCTCAGTTTATAATAGCTGTTGATCGATAACATCGACATGCCAGTGTCGCAGATTTTGTACATGTCTGTGTAAATAAAAATAATCATATATATATATATATATATATATATATATATATATATATATATATATATATATATATATATATATATATAATTTTATTTGACAACTGTGTATTACCGTGTCTGTTAGGCGTACTGGGGCTTGATCGTTAGGGCCAGACGGTCTTTGGGGTAAAATTTGTCATTATAAAGACTGATTCTACCTCAGAGACCGTTTATTCGTAACGATGAAACTCCAGTATGCCTAACAGACACAGTAATATATAGTTGTTAAATAAAATAATATATATTAACTTGTAGCCCCTAGGATCGAGCACTTTCTTGTATTTTTTCCACATTTTTTTATAAACTCTCTCTCTCTCTCTCTCTCTCTCTCTCTCTCTATATATATATATATATATATATATATATATATATATATATATAAAAAGATAGATGGATAGATAGATATGCGCATGTGTGTTCATGTGTGCGTGTGTGTCTACTGAAAGTGTTTCGCTGGGAAAAAGTATGCTGTTATCATTCGAAAATTGCGACAATGTTAACTTGACCCTTGGCCATAGAAGACAGAAAAACGAAAGGGAAAAGGGAGAACTGAAAAGAAGTAGAAAATATGAAATTAAAGAAAGAGTAAAGAGTTTCGTTTTTTCGGAGAGTACCGGGTTTCGAATTCCGTTGAAGTTCTATTTTTTGCAGACGAAGAAGAAAATTTGACGGACATGTAACATTTTTATTACCGAATTTTGTGGTGTTTTTTTTATTATTGGAATTCGATTTGTAGCAGTATGGACCCTAGCTCTGTTAAGAGGTTGTGTCTTAGAGAAAATGCTAAGATTCACGCTTACATTTAAATTGTTATGAAAGTATTAGAAAACAGAGAAAAGTGCATAAATAAAAAAACATCATTTAAAGAACACAAGATATTAATATATATACAAAATTACAAGACATTAACTGTTCATTTGAAATGTTCAGTTAGAAGTTTATAAGTGTGTATATGCGTGCGATGGTGTAAACATTTGTGTGATGATTTGTATTAGTGCACGTACGTGTATGAATATGTGTGTCGCCTTTTGTCAATGTGTGTAAATGTATGACTGTGTGTGTGTGTGTGAATTGAGAATTGAGACAGTGTAGGCATTTGTATGTGTGCCGCTTTTTGTCAGCAGGGTGTGTAAGCATGTGTGTGTGAGTTGAATAGTGGCAGCCTCCCAAGCCCAAGAGGGTGAGGGAAGTGGAAACGTTGTCCTCTGGTTCCGTGTGCTGATTTTTCCAACTTTGTTCCTCGACAAAAACCTCATCTTAAATAAGGTTTCAATTGGCCCCAGAAAGATTCTTGAGTTTGGGTGCCAAAAAGGTATTATTTTAATTACAGAGGTGCAGCGAACAGAATTGAAAGCAAATCATGTGACAGCCATTTTTTTTCTTTGCTAAATGACGCCTGTGGGAGCCTTCTTTTGAAAGAAAAAATCTAATTTCGATAGAATTTTGGGGGGTGGCTTCTGTGTTTTCGCCCAGTTAATATTTTAGGATTGGGTTACATGTTCATCCTATAAATTAAACTATAGAAGCTAATCTTTACATAAACTGTAGAACTATCTCCAATAATAATATCTAACAAAAGGATCATCAAAAGAAAGGCCCTTCTATAAATAACGAATTATATATATTTATTTATATGACCTACACTGTTGGGTGTAGGGTACCAGAAGTTAAGTGTTATAGTACCTTACCTATAACGGACTACTTGGACTCTTCTACTCACCATAAATACTGGCAGCACCTGCTTCTCAGTGTTGGCCCAACCCCAACCCGATCAGTCTCTCATTAACTTCGGTTGATTGAGGACGTCGGGATGGGGTAATACCAGTTGAGGATTCGTTCTCGACAATCAGTCCGGCAGGAACTGGGCCATTTACGTGGCCTTTTATCTGCCGGGCTGAGGTATATTGTCCTGGGTTTTCCTAGGAGGTGCACCCTCCCAGGCCTTGCCTTCCCTCTTTGGGGAGGGGTAAGTTTATTGCTTGCTGCCTGAGGCGCCCTTACCGGGGAATGCCGACGGGGTTGCCCAGGCTATTTTTGATAGGCCAGAGTGCTCCTTCTTTAGGGGCGTTGGCTGGCTTGATCTCCCCACTTTCCGACCTTGTGTCACATATTGCTTTGTGGGAAGCGATTAAATACCTGGATCCGCCCCAACCCATTCAGTCTCTCATTAACTTCGGTTGATTGAAGACTTCGGGATGAGGTAATACCAGTCGAGGATTCGTTCTCGACAAGCAGTTTGGCAGGAACTTGGTCATTTCGGTGGTCTTTTATCTGTCGATCTGAGGTATACTGTCCTGGGTTGTCCTAGGAGGTGCACCCTCCCAGGCCTTGCCTCTCCTCTTTGGGGTGGAGTAAGTTTATTGCTTACTGCCTAGGCGCCCTGACCGGGGAATACCGACGGGGCTGCCTAGGCTATTTTTGCTAGGCCAGAGTGCTTCTCCTTTAGGAACACTGGCTTGACTCTTCCCCCACCTTCCGCCCTTGTGTCACATATTGCTGCGGTGGGAAGCAATTAAATACCTGGATCCACCCCAGTCTATACTGGCAGGTAAGACTGACATACAACCACTCTTGTCTTTGTTGTATGACACTTCTTTTCAATATATCTGTTTTTTCTAAACTCTGAGTTTGTGTTTTCCTTCTGGCCCCTTTACAGAGTCACAACTGGTGACTAGGTACAGTTAGGGTTTTCTTGGGAACCTTAAAAAGGACCCCATAACAACTGATGGCATGAGATTTCAAACTTACACCGCCACAACAACTGGCAACGAAGTACAGTAAGGGATTCTTGAGAACCTTAAAATGGATGCCACAACAGGTGGTGAAGTATATTATGTTTTTTTTAGAACCTTAAAAAAGGACAAACGTGGAGAAATCAACAGCAAATTCACCCTAGCTCTAAAACTGGCTTTACCAGTAGACCAAAAAAGAAAAAACATGTAAAAGACCAGCTTATTTTCTCTCTAAGAAGAAAGGTCGGTGATTTTGTTATTCATATTCCGGTACGGTGTTAATTCTTAACAAGAAGAGAATACATGATATTTTCTTTTCTTTCAATAAAATAAAAGTTTTGCTGCCGAAAGAAAAATTTAAAACCTTATTTTTTTCCTGTTGACTAAATTAAATTATACAGTTACTTGAAAAGCGTACTGTAAAAAAAATTTACTTTTGGTCGAAGAAAAAACGTTTTATATTCTCTTTATCTTTTACAACCAAGATTGTGTTAGCAGCGTAATATAAAAGAAAGAACTTTTAAAAGCTGTATTCTATAAAGACACATTTTAAACATGGAAGATTTTAAAACAACTCGTCAAATATCAAATGCAACAGCAACTAGAACAAAAAAGAAGCCGACAAAAGGCTACAAAAAGCTAGAGAAACACAGCAAGAACAGCAAGAGAAAACTGAATAAAGATTTCAAAAGCTTCTACTAGAACAAAATCAAAATCAAAAACTACTAGAAAAAAAAAACAACGAAAGATTTCTGGAACAAAATAAAAAAAAATCGAAGGATTACTACAAACAATGTCAAACAAGGGTCAAAGTAACGAAAATGATAATGACTTTTATGCAGAATGTCGTTGGGAGTGCAATTGACAATTTCACTTATTCCCAAGACGAGAATAAAACCGTTGCTTCATATTTCGGACGGTATGAGAATCTATACAAAATAAATTGTGAAAATCGGGCACTCTAAAAAAGTTCGCCTACTGCTCCAAAAATTAGGGTGGAGTAAGTTTATTGCTTACTGCCTGAGGCGCTCTGACCGGGGAATGTTGACGGGGCTGCTCGGGCAATTTTTTATAGGCCAGAGTGCTCCTTCTGTAGGGGCGCTGGCTTGACTCTCCCCAACCTTCCGGCCTTGCGCCACATATTCCTGCGGTTGGAAGGAATTAAATACCTGAATCCATCCAGATTTTATTTGTAAAAATATATGTATATAATTTCATTGGCATGATATGCGAAGTGGGATAATAAAAACAACTTAGACCCTCCCAACACTTTCTCAAAAAATACACCTCCCACTGTTTTCCAATCTGTTTAGAACCGAAAACAAGCGAGTCGATCTCTTAATGGGAGGTGAGCATAAGTGGGATGAAATGAAATAGCAGTGGAGTTTGGGAGTGGTGGTGTCCTTACAACATAAGAAATAATTGGGGAGGTCAAGGTTGAAATAAAAGTGGGAAGTGGGCATTTTGGAGGAATTCTATTACCAAAACATAAAAAATTAAAAGGTGGAAACAGGACTCATTTACTCAACTGGCTAAGAGGTTACCTTAACCAAGTCTAGAATTAAAAAGCTGGAGGATATCAAATTTGAATTTCATAAAGGCTCTCAGTTCTCTCATAAGAAACGCCTAAATCAAATTAGGGGATGACTATCGGAAGACACCGACAGCACGCTCCAGGAAGAAGTTATGGTTACCAGATACAACACTTTCGACATAAAGCTACCTCAAGCAGCCTCAGAATAGCATCAATCCAAAAAGGAAACGATACTGTGACTCCTAAGGACCTAAGGCTTGGGAAGAGGTGTTATGGTACCTTACCTATAACAGACTACTTGGACTCTTCCACTCACCATAAATACTGGGAACACCTGCTCCTCAGTGTTGTGTTCACACCAGCCCGTGCAGTCTTTCTGTAATGGCAGTTGCTTAGAGACTTCGGACTGGTCAATACCAGTCGAGGATTCGTTCTCAACAAGCAGTACGGCAGGAACTGGTCCATTTCGATGTAAGCCATCACCTTGTTGACATATTTCTAGAACAGTCGAAGTTCAATACAGTTTAAGAAGGCATGCTTGACCGTTTTTTCCTCAGTGTTGTCACAGCAAGGACAGTCGGGCATGTTCTCTAAACTTGAATTAAATTGTATGTCATTTAGGGGTAGCAAATTCCGGATCAATCGCCAGGTCAGAAAGTACTAAGAATTGCTGAGATAACCCGAACCCAGTGATCCAACTCCACTCAAGGTGGATATCTTCTTCCCTCAACCATCCCAGCCACACTTTGAGCAGAACTGAAGTTTAATCCTTAACTAAATTCCTCTATATTTCCTCTTTAGACCGTGAAAAAAACATTGGATCTAGGAAACTGTCTGAGTGTGGTTCGGCACTCGATGAAGAACTGTGATCACCCCTTAGTCTACGACGGTCCTTGACTGAGAGGCTGAGGATGAGGTCGGGAAAGGTACTCTCGATCGCATGGTCTCATGCAGACTCCTCTGTTAAGATTCAGCTCAAGAAAGCTAGTCTCAGCACATCGATGACTTACCAAGTCTGACATCCCCAAGCACCCCCCCCTCATCCTACACGGACGTTGAATTTGTAAACCCACGGTTTTCCCTTCTCTCATAGAAGCAACGAGATAAAGTACTGTAAGTTCGTTACATGACTCATAGTCAGACGTACAGCTAGTCAGTAAAGGATGAGAGGAAAGATATACAAGGTGCACACTATTCTTTAAGGAAAGTTCCGTTTGCAACCAAGTCTTAACCAACATTTCGAACTTTGACTGCATTTCCGATCAATTCCTCTTCAGCTGGAGATCTGGTTCAAAACACATGCTGAGGATTCGAACCAGGCCATCTGTCGAGCAGAAAGGACTCAGAAGCAAGGCGTTACTGCTCCAGACACCTAACCGTGGACTGATCGACATGCTGCGGTTGATTTTTGCCCCTATAATTGTTTCGTAATGTCTAAGCACCTCAGTCACTGCCTCAAAGCATAACACAAAAACTGATATTATCGATGAATGAGGAAGCCATGGCTCACACTCTTCCAGATAAGGCAATTCCACATAGGACCGAACTAACCCTAACCCCATTTCTTAGCTTGTAAAGGTGACAGCCTACAACCCTGACGCATCAACCAAGAGACAGCAAACGACTCTGAACGTTTTCCATTTACCTGCACCGTGGCCATTGGCGAGCAATACAGAACATTGATCCATTTGCAGAAGTCTAGTCTAAAGTCATGGTCGACCCTTTTAAAGTTTTGGACTGATTGTGCTTCCAAAACTCGTCAAAAATCAAAAGTCAAAACCAAGGTACGTCCATTCGGGTGCTTCACTTTCCGAATGTATCTATCTAAACTTTGATGGAGCTCTATCTTATGCTCATCAGCATCGAACTTTATGGCTTTGTTGGAAAATTTCTTTAACCTAGTCCTAACTACTTGGCCCTTATAATGCCCGCTAGCCTCGTCTTGTAGGTCCCCTCTATCTAGTTCTATAGCTAGAGTGCCCCCACCCCTATTCCAGCCACCACCCGGACCAGCTTATCTTCTAAGTGCTTCTCAGTCTAAGCTTTATCTAATGCGAGACGCTGACAATATCTGAAAGAGAAACTTCTAATCTTAATTTTTAAAGTAACCCACTACTTACTCTTGGTAACCGCCCCCATTAGATCCTGTTGAATAAGTTTTTCTAGCTTTTCCCAAAACTCATGTATCTCCAACAAGGAAGTATTCAACTTCCAGTATCTGGCTAGTTTAGGCTTCTTGCTTAAATACAAATGGTCCGATTGCCCTAACCAGTGAAACATGGGACATCATCATTATCATCAGGCTCGACACTTACAACATGTAGTCATCATCATCAACATCATCATCATCATCATCATCATATTCGGTTTTACATGGTGGCATGTGTTCGACGACTTCAAGAAATTGACTTCCAAACTAACCTATCTCTGACCAGGTCTTTCTCTCAAGTCCATCCTTATCATTGCCTCCCATGTTTTCCTTAGTCTTCACCTGTGAACTGAACCTGCTACCTCAACTGTTCTACATCTACTAATCCAAGAACTCTCATCTATTCATTCAACGTGGCCAGACAATCAAAGTCTCCTGTTCTGCACACAACTCCCTATACTGTCCAGATTAAATCTTCCTCTGAAGTCATCAGAACTAAGCCTTTCTTTAAGGCTCACATTACACATTCATTGTATCATTCTCATATCATTTCTCTCCATGCAACGCATGTCCTCAACTCTCATTGACCGAGTTTCACTTCCATACATCATCACACTCCATACACATGCCTGATAGATTATTTCCTTGGTCAACAGTGGTAATGCTCTGATGGTTACTGATGATAGAAGTTCCCTGAACTTACTCTTAACTCTTGCAATCACCCTAGCACCTGCTCCACCCTGTGCTCTAATGGTATCACTAAGGAAACAAAACTTATCGAAATCTCAATAGCTTCACTATGCAGATATACTTTCTCCACATCTGAGTTCTCATCTTTCTCCATTGTTTTGCACTTCTTGAAAGCATAATGGTTATCCTCTCTCAACTTACCAGTAATTCCAAAAACTTTTTGACAACCTTAATACCTTCACCATCCAGATGTTCTTTGTCCACATCTGAGTTCTTATTTAACTCTATTGTCTTACACCTATCGCATATAAACTGATTATTCTCTCTCAACTTACCAATAATTCCACTTACAAGTACAACAAAAGATTGAACTAATCGAAAAACATCATGTAGTTTATTTTGATGGGAGGGGGAAGTTATTGGAAAATCATCACCCCCTTTACTGGATGATTATGAGAATGAAAACGTCATTCATTAACTTCAAACTAACCCTTATTCTGAGATGACGCTCGATAATATCGGGATCAAACTCGAAACTCTAAATTCCGCTGTGCCTCATGTTACGCTAAATACACTTATGCCGAGAATCGCTTTGTTAGCTCTTAGAAATGTGTGGTTTAGTGGGGCCCCTAAATTGCAGTTTACCAAAGCATTATTTTACGTCACGGAATGTATCAATGAGTTTCTCTTGTTGTCTCTTTTAATTTATTCTGTGTTTTATAAATTATTAGCGTAGGCATGGATAGCAAAATGTAGAAAAGATTTTTGAAGTGTGTATAGTATCTTTTTTTGTTGTTTTTTTTTTTAACTTTAACCTAATTTCAGTGTTGTTTATGAAACAACTACCAGTAAGAATGAAAAGAAAGGTCATTCTTTTGATGCCCCCTGCACTACATTTGGTCCCTGGTGACCCCCAAAAGAATGAATATCACAACAATTTTTACAACAATCCGATCATATAAGATCTGTAAGGTTATCTTGTGTAGTTTCTGACTTTTAGCAGGACACACAGAAAATACTTTTCTTAATATAATAGATTGGATTGAGAATGGATGCTCTTTAAAAGAACATGATTGGAGATCTAGCCTAGGGGTAGAATTTACGTTAAATTAAAACAGCCACCCCCACCCCGTCTCCCAAAAATATCTGAATAATCTGCAGGTGGTAAAGTATATATTTAGCACTTTTTAGAAAGTTTTAAAAATGCACGTAAAAAAGCTATTGCGCAGTTTAGTAAACAGCGGCAGATAATCCACAGGAAGTAACGACCAATAGATTAAAACATTTTAATAAATTCATTTATTTAATAAAATATAGTTCGTGAAAGAAAAAAATTGTAACAAAATAAAGTTTATTTTCAATAAAGTAACATTTTGACCAAAATGCGGTCGTTACTTCCTGTGAATTATCTGCTGCTGTTTACTAAACTGCACAAGTGCCAAAAAAAAACATTATAAGCAGCATGGCCGCCAGCGATTAAATTCTCAACATTAAAAACAAATTAGAATTTTATTTCTTGACAGGAAATACAATTTAACACCAACTAGCAATTTTTTTGCCACAAACGAAAAAGGGGACATATCCCAACGGTCTCTAAAGTACAACTGAACCAAAACATCGAGGGTGTGACAAACAGACTTCGCACGCACGGAGAAGCAAATCTGCTTCCGGCCTTCAGGGTCGGATCTGAGTTTAGTATCTGTTCAGTCCATGGTCAACGGAGAATAAATCCTCCTAGACTGAGGTAATTTTAATTTTTGTTCGAATTCAGAGTGATCACATTACCGACCTTGTGTCTAATCTGGGTGAGTAAGTTAAAAGGGACTCCATAGCAGTGGCTTATCATTAGTTATGGAAGGTATTTCGTTTAAACCGGTGCTTGAGTGTTATAGTTTTTTTTTTACGTTCATAAAGAGTAAAAATAGAAATTTGTCTATGTAAGTTATCTTTCTTTTAAAAAAAATAAATAAAACATAAGTTCAAGGTTCAATTTTGTTGAACGGGCTGATACATGACCACGATTCACGGGCGCGATCCCACTACTGCTCGACACGGGGTCTTTTGTCTGCTGCGTTTCCGCCCTGGACCGAGTCGCCCCTCCTTAGTCAACCTGGTCGATTAGAGCTCCCTCTAAACAACCATATTGATGCCAAGCTTAGTGCGGACACCCGATCGCCATAGTGAAGCGCATATCAGGAACCCCAGTCCTCAAACGGTTCACAAGAACAAGCTTCCAAGTAGCTGGATTACAGGAGTACGCCAACACTCCCAGCGCTCATTTTAAACTATTAACCTAACTTCAATCACACCAATAGATTTGACCTTCGAATCAAAATACTTTTTTACGATCTACATTTTTATTCTTCCTTTCACCACAAATCATTATTTTAGAAATAATCTAAATCAAAAAAAAAATCCTATCGACAATAATTTAGAAATCACATTGAAATTTTAGCCTCGTTTTCAATGCAACACTAAAGGGAAATAACTCTTTTTCTCATAGATTTTAAAGTAGGATAACTTCTGCTTCTTTTTTTAATTTTTATTTAATTATTGTATTTTTGTGTTATTTTCTTTTAATTTACGTAGACATTTTATTTTATTTTTTAAATTGTTACATCGTATTTTTTATTAACTAGTAGGTTGTTGTGGCTTTTTTAAGGAGACCAAGGGGCAATAAAATGTTTTAAAAATATATATATAATTACAAAAAGACACAATTTACAAAAATAACGGTAAAATAGAAATTGGCCGCCGTATCGGAAATTGCGGGAAGGTTTTTTTTTTTTAAAATCCTCAGTTATATTTTAGGCCGTATTTATTTATTTATTTATTTTATTTTTTTGCAATTTGTTTAATTAATAACGAACAAGCAAATATATTCTCCCTCCGGTCACGTATTTTTGAGAGAATGCCACGATAAACGAACTACATACAGTGACCCTCAAAGGAGGCGGTAATGCCTGGTAGGATGGTACCATTACAATAGAACATACACTACAATGCCCCCTCTAAAATAGAGGATCTTCCCTATAAAAGGAGAAGGAACAACAGTAAAGATAGTAGACTACCCCCCTCCCCCAAAAAAGAAGATAGTACCTGGGAAGATGGTCTCATGACAACAGAACAGATACTACATTAACCCTCCTTCGAAGGAGGGTGTAATACCTGGGGAGATTACCTCACCCCATTAAAAAGGAGGAGGTAATTCTTGGGTGGGCGGTCTTATGATAACAGAACCGATAATACACTGGCCATCCCATTAAAAGATAATACAATAATAGATTAAATCAGATTTTTTTTAATTAATTTAAAAATGCCTAGTCATAAAAACATTATTTTATTATATCTCCTTGGTCTTTTGGTTAAGATCAAAGTTTAGTATCTGTTCTCAGCATTGCAGCAACATCAGACGTTAATTCAAAAATAAAAAATAATAATAATACGGCGTCGTTAAGTGGAGAGAGGAAGGATAAGATGGGAAGGGGGTCAGACACATTAACCAGCCAGAGAGAGAGAGAGAAAGACAACCAGTCAGTAGCAAGCCAGGCACGCTCTCCCTTCTTTTTTTTTCTTTCTTGCTTCTGTCGACCATTTAAGTAAAAAAAAAAAAAATTTAAAAGCCGCTTTAAAATTAATTAAAATACAAAAAAAACTTATCCGGGTAGATAGAAGAGTAACTTATCTTGCTGTTGGTAACATTTATTTGTTGTATATTTGTTTCTTTCACCTCGTTTTTGTTATGTTTGCTCTTGTTAAAAATGCTTACAAATTCAAACTGCTTTTTTTATGAATGATAAAAATAAAAAATTTCTCCAAAAGGTATGCAGCCTAAAATAATTGGGGATTTATATTTTGATTTAGGTACGTGCAAAATAAATGGCTGATCCCCAAAATGTAAAAAAATTTACTTACAAGTTCACCAAAATTCAGGAAATCAACCAATTCTAATAAAATTAACGATCATGGAATATAATGAACTCATTTTTTTTTTTTAAATCTTAGTGAAAATGTATTATTTTGTGTAAACAAAAAACACCTTTATCTCTAAGTACTAAAGAAATGCATGAATTTAAAAGAAAAATTGATGACAATAAAGCACATCATTCATCACTGGCACGCGCAAGTCGCCATCACTTGATGCTGCACTTCCACTGTCTTCAGAATTGCTCACCATCTGAGGATATGGGCGAAGATCTCTCCAACCAGCATGTCAAACAGTACCTTCTACCTTGGAAAACAACGGTCTAGTAGTGCCAAAGTGCATCCACATAGAGGTTGAGTTCCCTGTAGTCCATTACAGGGCGCACTTTTGATTTATTCTGCTGGACGACAGCCATCAACAGAAGCAGTCCTTTCAGGTGTCCTAGCTTTTTTTCATCATAGGGAACAAGCCAACCTTTCTTGATTCATCGCTGTACTTCTTCCTCGAATAGTCTCCTGATTGTTACCCGCAGTTGATACTCCGTGACACGATTTTTCAGCTTGTCAGGCGCCTTGCCTTCTGCTCATTTCCACATCGCAGTTCATTCATTTCGTTGTTGGTCAAACTCCGCTCGAAAATTGGGTTCTTCAATGATAAGGAAATTAGACCTCTCCTGATGTAAACATGGATACTCCACCTAGAGCTTTTATTGACCCTATACCCATCAAGAGGTCAAACCCAAGCAGGTCACCCACTATTACCAGCACCTAAATTACAACTGCACGTCCACTCTTCAGTCGGAGGCTAACGGACCTAACTCCGCATGTCTGTGTTCTGTCGATAGTAACTCTATTTTTACCACGTTCGGCACACTTTTTTGCTCACTATGGTGGACAAAAATACAATTTAAGATCATGACCAAAGACAAATACAACACTTTGATCCTAGCCCGTGGTCTTAAATTGTATTTCTTGTCCTCGGTTGAGGAGAAATACTCCAAACTGAAACTTTGAAATAACACCAGTCTTTCTCCGTTTATCCCGGCATTGTTTCTAGACATGCTGGACTGCTCTTTTCTACTGGAGTCAAACAATGCAGTCGGAAATTGTGCAACATTTTCTTCTGTAGATTCCCCATACACGCACTCTTATATGGAATATCCACTGACTCACAAGACTGAATGGATGACTTTTGTTATAAATATATTGTAAGAAAGCAACGCACAAAACAAAAAAATTCTTGCCGCTCTGCAGTTCGTTCTATTTCATTCTCAACTCTTTTCTTTTTATCAGTTCGCCTGGACGCTATGCAAATTTCCCTTCCAGGCTTTCATGCACGGCACAGGCTATTTTTTTTTTGTTGTTTACGTCGGGGGGGGATTGGCTCTGCCCATTACAGTATTATGCATGAAATCTGAAGAAAAACACGCTTAAAATGAGTAAATATCCTAACATAATCAAAGTTTTTAGAAGATGACATCATAATTGAACCGGAAGTAGATTATTATGTAAAAGGTGAACTGAGTTTACGTTACCTGCAACTAAGTAAGCACTTTCATTATCCCAGAAAATAATTTTAATAATTTCCAGAATAGTATTTAATAATGGCTACTGCTCTTAAAATGCGTTGAAGAAGTGTTTATCTATGATATTAAGAAAAGTTGCAAAGCAAATATTTTTATAAATACTCTAATTTTTTAAATAAATTATTTTTATAATTCACTACAAAACTTTGCTTCGTTTCATTACACATCGTTTACGTTCCAGTTTTTTGTATTGCTCATGGAGTCATAGTTGTTTTTTGTATCGCTCAAAACGAAAAAGATGAAAAAATGTGTGCTTTTTTCTTCTACCTACCTGTATAAGTTTCAAGTGTTAATACTGATTGTAAGATTTATTATCTAGTAATTTGTTATCGTCATTTTTAATCTATCGTTGGCAAAAATCTAGTATAGTTAACCATGTAAAAAGGAGGGAGAGAAACAAATATATAACAAATACCTGTTACCAAGCAATAGAAAATTTAATATTCTATCGACCTGTTAGTTTTAAACTTTTGGAAGCTATTTGTAAGTTGCTATTTCAAAATGTGTTTCGTTACTTTCACTTGTTGGAGATAGCTATTTGTAAGTTGCTATTTCAAAATTTGTTTCGTTATTTTCACTTGTGGAGGTAGCTATTTGTAAGTTGCTATTTCAAAATGTGTTTTGTTACTTTCACTTGTTGGAGGTAGCTATTTGTAAGTTGCTATTTCAAAATTTGTTTCGTTACTTTCACTTGTTGGAGATAGCTATTTGTAAGTTGCTATTTCAAAATTTGTTTCGTTACTTTCACTTGTGGAGGTAGCTATTTGTAAGTTGCTATTTCAAAATTTGTTTCGTTACTTTCACTTGTTGGAGATAGCTATTTGTAAGTTGCTATTTCAAAATTTGTTTCGTTACTTTCATTTGTTGGAGGTAGCTATTTGTAAGTTGCTATTTCAAAATTTGTTTCGTTACTTTCACTTGTTGGAGATAGCTATTTGTAAGTTGCTATTTCAAAATTTGTTTTGTTACTTTCACTTGTTGGAGGTAGCTATTTGTAAGTTGCTATTTCAAAATTTGTTTCGTTACTTTCACTTGTGGAGGTTAAGTTGATTGATGCTTGTTGGAGATAGCTATTTTGTAGTAGGGTCACTGCATCTGTATTCATCTGATTGGCCTTGTTTGAAATAAAGAAAAAGGCTCACCAAGTTCTCTACGATTTAAATCAACTTTATTCAATAATTTCATCAACAATATATTGTTTTTTTATAACTTATTTCTCGCCCAAGCAGTTGATGGAAGGGATGTAAAATGTAAGGGAGCACGGCAAGTGAAAATAAAAGTGTGTGGAGTACAAATGAAAGTGGAAGTGATTATAATGGATAATAATGGATCACATGATTGATGGAATCAACGTCATAATTGGAATGGATTTAATCAATGAGGTGTGACTACAAAAAGAACTGAGGGGAAGTTGGAAGACATAGACTGTGCCGTAACTGCCCCTCAGCCAAACGTTTGCAAAATCGAAGACAAAGACTTTGAGGCAGATTTTGATGGAGAGAAATGGACAGTGAGATGGAAATGGATGGAAGAGCCTCCAGTGTTACAGAACAAAGTAAAGTATTACAAGAATTCTCTGGAGAGTGAGAAAAACTCAGAGTTTGAGATGTGGAAAGATAGATAGCGGAGGGTATTCTCTTACCATATAAGGGTGAAGGAAAAGGTGTGTTACAATTGATGGCAGTGTTCAAGGCTATAAAAGGTAAAGTCAGGCCATTATTAGACTTTTGGGAATTGAACAATTTTGTAGCGTGCCATACAGGGAGTGACATAATAGATGTGTGTGATGAAAAGATGAGAAAATGGAGGCGGTTGGCAGGAGGAACTGCAATTGTGGAGCTTAAGTTTGCCTATTTGCAGCTACATGTGGCAAATGAACTATGGCAGTACCAGCTGGTCTATTATAAAGGAAGAACTTACTACCTGACATGGTTAGGATTTGGACTTAATGTTGCACCCAAGATTATGGCAGCCGTTCTAAAAACTGTGTTAATGAAATGAAAGAAAACAAAAGAGGCCACTGATTCGTACAATGATGACATGATGGTAGATGTGACAAAGGTATCAACAGAGGAAGTTGTGGAACATCTTAAGAGATTTGGGCTAACAGCATAGCCGCCAGAATCCCTGGACAGAGGAGCAGCATTGGGCCTTAAGCTGATGAAAGGAAAGATGGGTGAGCTGGTGTTCAAAAAGAGCAACGAGATCCTGGAGATGTCAGAAAACGTGAGTAGACGGCAGTTGTTCTCTATCTGTGGCAAGTTGTTGGAGCACTATCCAGTTGTTGCAACTGACATGCAATTATGTGAAAAGAAGAACAAGTGGAGTAGACTGGGAGGGCAGAGTTGATGGCAAAACTGTCAAAGCAATACAACAGATTCTTGCTGATGTAGAAAAAGAGGACTCTGCTACTGGAGCTTGGCACATACCTGAAACAAAAATAGGAGTGGTGTGGTGTGATGCAAGCAGTATTGCAACAGGCATGGTTGTGGAGATTGGTAGTTTGGTGGCGGAAGATGCAGCATGGCTTAGAAAAAAGAATAACTATAATCACATTAATATGGCCAAATTAGATGCTGTTCTGAAAGGCATCAATTTAGCTATAAAATGAGGATTGAGAGAGATCGAAATAAGGACTGATTTAGCCAGAGTACTAAGTTGGGTAAACTCTACAGCGGATGAGAGTGGAAGAATACGAACCAAAGGTACTGGAGAGATGATTGTGAAGCAAAGATTGGGAATACTTGGAGAGTTAATATCCAAATTAGGACTGCGAATAAAGGCAGTGTTTGTGCCTTCAGAGAGAAACAAGGCACATGCACTAACCCAAATAAACAAACAGTGGTTAGTTGAGAAGGAGGAACCGGAAAACTGGAAGAGTTGTATGGCATGGGAGTAGATAGAACATTGTAGTTGGTGCGAAAGGTTGATCCACTTATAAAACGGGAGGAAGTTCAGAAGGTGGTCAAGAATTGCGTTTGATGTCAATCAATCGATCCTGCCCCAAATATACATAATCCTGGTGAAATTAGGACTGCAAACAATTGGACAAGATTAGCTATTGATATAACACACTATTGTGGGGGCGCATACTTGTCAATGATTGACTGTGGACATGAGAGACTATCAATATGGAGGGAGCTACATTCTTGATTCTTGAACGAGGTTCAGTAATGCAAGTGATAATGGACAATGGCACCGTTTTTCACTCAGAACTTTTCCAGACGATGCTAAAAAATGGAAGATAATAAGATATTACTATAGGTTCGAGGGAAATGGAATAGTGGAACGACATCATCAGACAGTGAAAGCAATAGCTGAGAGAGGATGGATATCACCTGAAGAGGTCACATTCTGGTACAACATGGCACCCAAGACCGGACAAAGAGAGGATACAGTGTCGCATCGATCAATTTTTAATTATGAATGGAGGCACCCAAGAGATACATCCCCAGAAATCGATGAGCGAGAGCCAGCCAGAATCCAAATAGGAGAAGAGGTTTGGGTGAAGCCACCGAATGCGTGATGTACGACGCAATGGGGAAGAGGAGTAATTACTGAAGTGCAATTCCTCAACAACTTGAGCGTCAATGGGATGCCACAGCATATTTTAGGTTTAAGGTGCATGGTTCATGTAAATGATGGAGATGTGAGTGCCGAACATGATGACAATGAAGGTGAGGCGATTGCAATGCAAAGACTGCAGACAGAATGTAATGTGTCGATTTGGGCATGGGATTATGTGATGTGAAATGATATTTTATGATCATGGGGGCGTCTGGTTTAAGATACAAAGGAATAAATGTTGCCAACTGTAAAACTGGAAAGAAAATGAAGGGTTACCAGCTTTGAAGTGTGTGGACCGTTTCGCATGGTGAGCACTCAATTTTCAGAGGGATAAAGAATTTGTGTTCATAGTAGATTTTTTATAGGTGGCATTTATTTGCATATGAGGTAAGCAACTGCTTTAAGAAGGAACGTATTGGGAAGACAGCAGTTGTGTTAGTGACAGCAGAGCATGAACATTGAGATTGAGACTGTTCGTGGCGGTGTTATCTGTTGGATAATGGCCCTATGGGAATGGACGTATCTGTTGGAAATCGTTGGTTTGACTTGCACGAATTAACACAGGGTGAACCCGGCAGTCGAGTGCAGAATAGGGCCTGTTCTCACAGTCGGAAATCACAGACGTGACAAGGTCATCGCGTGACGAGATCCCAGATCAAGGGTCAATGTGCACCTGCGAGAGGCTCTGTGATATCACAGGCCTTTGCATGGGAAACAGAGGAATCCGTGACGTCACTCGTTTTTCGTGAGAAGCGAGTTTTAACCAGTTTGGATTTGGAGGCGAACCGATGAAACGTGATTGTTACCATGTAAACTACAACAGATAAGGGAAATATTTCCCTAAGAAAATACAGGTGAGCGATATCCTTTCCCCCTCCATGAATGGTTAAGGAAATAATTGTTAAGTAACTACGATAAAGTAGTGATTTGCTCTCTCTCTCGACGTAGTGAATGACTCCCAGCTGATTAAATAACTAACGCTTGTAATAAAAAGAATTGAAAGTTAAAAGGATTGTTGTTTGGTGAGTCGGTCAGGAAGCTTTTGTTGCAGACAACGGACGGCGTGGTTCACGGCAGGAAGGAAAAAAGAAAGAATTCATCCACTAGACGACATCGAGACGGCGACCATCTACATGGGATAAATCTAAAGGTATGCAAACAATATATGAACTATGTGATTTATGATGTTTTAAAAATGACGAGTATTAAATGTGAACTGCCACAGCCCTTTCTGGGACGAGTATACGAAACGAGTACCACCGTGGCCGAAGAGAAGGGCTATGCAAAATATCAAAGAGAAGTTACTTTAAATTCATTACCGGATTACACATACAAATTGCAACAAGGGGGTAAATAAATGTTCAGTTTGATCTAAAATGTCTGTATTTTTGCTGAAAAGGAAAAAAATGTCAGTTGTTTTGCTGAAAAGAGAAAAATGGTAGGTAACAATTAACCAAGTAGCAAATATCATATTCAAAAGAGTCCATTGTAACCGGAAAATGTGGTAATAAACAGTCTTGCATCATTTTTTAGTGAATGGACATGTCTACCTGAACATGTGTCATGGTGATGTAAGTTTGAAGTCATAATTTTGCTGTTTCTGGAGGTTCCATCTCAGTCAGCTCAGGAAAATTGAGAGTGGGTGGAACATGCAAGTCCGAAGTGTCAGTGTCCAAAAATGTTCGTTTCAATCTATCCTTCGACACGGTTCCTTTTGTACCTCCAATGTTCAGAGTAAAAAAATTTTTGTTTTGTGCGAGTATACAAAGGGAACCGGAATAAGATGGTGTGAGTGGGGCTTTTACCGAGTCTTTCCATATAAAAACATGGGTGCATTATGCAATGTCTTTAGGAACAGCTGATTTGATGCAGAGGATTTGTTTTTACCAAAAAGATGCTTTAAAACACAAATAAACTTATCCAGAAAAGTAACTTATCTTGGCTTTGGTAATATTTATTTGTTGCACTTTTTTTTTAACCCTTTTTGTTTTTGTTTGCTCTTAAGACAGCGCGACTACTATTCTGTTAACTGGAGATATGGCATATGTCGCCGGAGAACTGGAAAATAGTGTCCAAATGCCTAGCTTCCCGAGGGGAATATTTGTCCAGCTTATCACATAGTGCAAACATAAAGGAGCTATGATTTCTGTAAATGGCAAATTCCAATGTGTGGCGAAAATCTTTAATAGCTAAGTAAATAGCCAAAAGTTCATGGCCAAAAGTTCATGGCCAAAAGTACTATTGTGAGTTTCTGCAGGCGTCAATTGACGAGAAAAGTAGGAAAATGGTTGAATTTGCTTCTAGTGAGGTAAAACTGCATCAGCTGCAGAATTAGATTCATCCACAACAATAAAAAATTGAACATCAGGTATGAGATATGAGAGCCAAGATGAATCTGCAAGTTTTTTCACCTTATGAAACGGTTTTAGCTGGCAGTCATCATGTGGAATAGGTTCATCTTTTTTTTTTTAGGTCGGTTAAAGGAGCAAGATAAACCATCTGTAAAAGTTTAATAGTCCAAGAAAATGTCATAGCTGGCAAAGAGAACTTAGTGGTTGTAAATCCAGCAGAGCTTTAACCTTTTCAGCAAAGGGTGAAATTCCCTCTGAGCTAATGACACGACACAAAAAGACAAGAATTGTGACACCAAAGATACATTTAACAGGATTTATCCTGACACGGTAACACTGCAAACGTTCAAAAAGAATACAGAGATGTTTTAAATGTTCTTCTGACAAGGAGCTAGCTATTAAGATATCGTCGATATGGTTGTATATGAAATTTAAGTCACGGACTATTTTGTCCATGAAACACTGAAGTCCTAGCTGCAATATGTAAGCTGAACAGCATTGTTAAAAATTCGAATGCTCTGAAAGGAGAAGTTACAGCTATCTTCAGAATATCAGCAGGATTAACCAGAATTTTGTGGTTGGCCTTTACCAGATCTAACTTGGAAAAAATATTACAATCATGCAAAGACAAAGCAAAATTTTGAATATGAGTGATAGGATAGCAATAAGGAACAGTAGTTGGTAGTTGTGTTCAACCGACGGAAATCTCCTGTAGGATGCCAATCCCTGGAACGCTTCATAACCATATGCAAAGGAGATGTCCAAGGACTAGATGAAGGACAAATAATACCTAATTGAAGCACTTGGTTAAATTCATACCTCATCACTTTAAACTTCTCTGGGGAGAGACAATGAGGGTGTAAAAAAAATGGAGCAGCAATAGTCTCGATAAAATGCACTGTAAAATGAGCAAGCTCGTTTATTTCAAATTTCAAATTGGTTAAATCCGGAAAAGAATTTAGTAACAAATGATAAGGGTTTGCAGTAGAGATTATAAAGAATACAGGACTAGTCAGTGGACTAGAAGTATTTCTACCAGTTAATAATAGCTTAGTATTTGAATCTACCAGTTTGCATCTACACATGTCTACTGGTAAGTTAAAAGGGTGGAGAAAATCAGCACCTAAAATAGGGGTGGGAATATCTGCGACTATGAAGATCCACATGAAATCTCTGCATAGTTGCAAGTCCAACGATTAAGCAACTTAACCAAATATGGGCGTAGGAAGGCGGTTTACAGCATGGAGTACAACTGTTGAGGCAGGAAATTTTTCTTTAAAGAACTTAACGGACCAAATGCTACATACAGCGCCCTTATCAATTAATAAGTGATATTGAGAAACAGAATCCTTTACATAGAAGGAATGATTAGAAGATAGATTCTGGGGAGGAGATGACATGTTAAGATCTCTCGATTTTCGTTTTCCCTGCCTCTGTGAATTGAAAGCACAGGGTTTATTACAATGATAGGTTCTTTTACCGAAGCGCTAGTGCTAACAACATAGTCTGCAAGGGTCAGTATTATAATAAGCCAATGAAGGTGAACAACGACAATACCATTGACAAGGAGACAGTGCCGTAAAAGACCTTACAATCTCTACCTCTCTGGTTAGTTTCTTAATTACTTTCAACATGTCTGCATATTTGGAATCTGTACCTAACTCAGCAATGACAGTATGAGAAATTGACATTTTAAGAGGGTTCCCAATAAAACTCATGATAAGTTGAGCAAAAGGGAGGAAATATGAAAGTTAATACCGAAGACAAAAAAATTTTGGAATAAAAAAAATGGCTAAACTTTCATAAGAAAAAATATGAAAGTTTATATCGGAGACAAAAATTTTATAATAAAAAATGTCTAAACTTTCATCAGAAAAATTTCGCAAGAAGCAATGCATGAAAAAGTTTTCAAAAATACATAGCGTCGCTTAAAAAGATCAAATGGCAAAAAGAATAAAGGCTAAATTGAGCTGCAAAGTTATTTAATTTTCATACTGTGTGTGTGGGGGAGAGTAGGAAACATTTCAACATGGCCGTCTCATTTTAAAAGAAACTATTTTGGTGCAATTTTTCTTTGGGCGCCAAAAATCCTGAGTCGACATTTTAGGAGCAGAATGTGCTTCTATTTATGCAAACCACATGTGGATGTCAGCGGCAAAAGCTAAAATCGAACTGCTGCTCATGTTTGCTCAGAACAAATGTAATTCCAATAAGCAGCCATAAAAAAAACGATGTATGAACAGGATAAGAAGTTTATTAAGGGAAGAAACTGGAAGTGTAAACGAAAGGGACAAATTTCAATTATACGGGGGAAAAATTTGGAAAGAAATCTGGGAATTATTGGTAAAATATTATGTCTTCATTTCCTTTTAGCAACACCCCTAAGAAAAATTTAAACCATCACTTAGCAAGACAAGGACATTTTGAATGAAAATAAAGCAACGTTAAAAGCTACTTACATAGTAAGAATAATCCTCAAAGATAAGCACTGAAATTTGAATTGGGAGCGACGGCTTTTGGAGAGAAGGAACGACAACAGTGTATATTAATTCAACAATTTTACTTGGGACAGTAATAAAGAATGATAGACAAGAGAAAATGATGATTATGAGGAATATTGTGAATACGTGTCTTCACAAAAACTTATCTAAGGAAGATTTTTCTGGTAATTGTTTGTATGTTTGGGTTCGTAGATTCTGGTACATTTTATCATGGAAGAACTGGCTTTTGACTGTGAACTGTCTTCTCTGGGCTTTTGTTGCAAATGCAGTCAAGCCTATGTCAATTAAAGAGGCAAAACTGGAAAAAGAGGAATGGCTGCCTTCAAGAGCCTTCTGTGGGTTTTTTTGTGATGCAGTCAAACCTTGTCCAAGATGGTAAGGTAACGGGATAAGTGGAGAAGGAGTGGGTTGGCTGCGAGCGACTGCCTTCTGCAAGCTTTTGTCATTAAGACGTCAACCGATGTCCGGTTGGTAAAAGAAGGTGAAAAAGAGGCCAGAGCCCAGGGTGTTTGAGCTTATATAGGCTGGCTCATGTGACCCCTAAGGGAGTAGCGATTGACTTACCTGGTGGCCAATCCACATGACCTTTAAAGGGACAAGAGAGACAACCACTGATCAATCAATGAGTGCGTTATAAATTCCAATAACTTGCCTTCTCATGAAGAAATATAGAGATCATAATGCATTCGTAACCATGTAAACAAGATGTAGCTATGTTGAAAAATGGCCTCTCATGGTTTGTCAAATAGCGATGGTAATGTTTTTTATATTACATTATATCATACATATTTTTGTCCAAAGAAAAGACATTAAATATAATGGTTTCATACAATAACAAGATGTTTTGAAATAATACTGAACGACATTTCCTCCCATCTCTTAAAGTTAATATTAACCGGAAAAATATGTGAAAATTTACAATGTTTAAGTAAAGTTATTTAAAGAGAATAATAATTAATAAAAATTATTTCATAGTGAATAAAAAGAAACATTTTTAAATAGTCCAGTGTTTTGCGTGCGTATGTAAATTATGGTTAATTCCTATTTCAGTCACGTAAATTATTTAGTGTGGAATTGATTTCGGCATGGTTTTGGCATCACAATTTTATGAACAAATCCAGAAAGCTAACGAAGAAGGATAAGTCAAGTTCATAACCCTGTTCTTAAACTAGAAAGTTATGAACTTATAATTTTTTCAATGACTAGCCTATTTCTGACACGTTTATAAAAATGACGACTATATTTTTTTCGGTCTAGTTTTCATTTCGGTATTTCATGTGTACGCTGAAGCTTACTATAACTTACTGTTTTTAATGGGTTTTTTTACTTTAAAAAAAAAAGCAAAAAATAAGTTGTTTGAACCCATTTTACTGTAAATACTTTACATGACTGAAATATCAATTTAACCTTTTTAATAATACAATCCCCGGTTAATGAAGTTCGCTAATTCTGGTAAGCCTAAATGTGGCAGAAGAGTGTTCAATGCTTGAAGCCAAACTTTTACATTTAAAAAAAATACCAAAAACAAAGCAAATATTCATTTTAAAAAGCCAAATTGAAAACTTTTGAATCAACAGTTTAAAGGTTTCAAAATAACAATCGAATTCCCGACGGACACAAAAAACTGTGCTGGATATAACCCTCATAAATACACATTGATTTTTTTTTTAACTCACTATTAATTGAACATTTATTGAAACAAAAAAGAGAAAACTAAAACGATTTTTAATTCTA
Source organism: Sepiola atlantica (assembly GCA_963556195.1). NCBI lineage: Eukaryota > Metazoa > Mollusca > Cephalopoda > Sepiida > Sepiolidae > Sepiola > Sepiola atlantica. The sequence goes on from CAUVYP010000834.1 coordinate 262,362, forward strand.
TTAATCTCCTATATAATAAAGTAAACTCGATTTTCTCTGCAACTACAGTCCCAATAGGAAAATAACCGAACATGCAGATCTTTTATACTCACCACAACATTTCTTAACGTGTGTTCCAGGAAAATATGCATGCATTTCGTCATCGTTTATAAATAATTAGATTTATTCCGACTAAACTGCTTCTCTCAAATATGTACTCCTGCAAAGAAGGTAGAAAACAATTTACTAACTGCTTTTTTTTTTTAAATAAAACAACAGACAATCACTTAATAAGTTTTCCAGTATTCTTTTTTACTAAAACAAAACAGAAAATCGCTTACTAAATTTTAACAACTGTTTCTTTTTCACTGATAATTTTTAATATCACATCCTTTGGAGTTGGGGGGGAGTACCTAACTTAAAGCGCAAAAACTATTTGGTATTCTACTGTACAATAATAACAATACTGTAGAAACTATATGAGTGGAGGTGATAGATTTTTTCGCTTATTGAATTTAGCTATTTTTTTGGCTTTAATAATAATTTAAAACATGTAAATAAATAAGGTGGTTGGGCATAATGAGTCACCATTGTGTATCTTCAATAAAAACAAAAGGTGATAAGCAGTTCAAGGACAATAGGTACTTAGAAAGCTTTATATTTATAGCTAAAACTACTATAATAAGACTTTAACGGGGATAAATACAGAACATCCCCACTATATTAATAACTAGGCGAAATATAGAATAGCACACATATGTCAGAAACACACGCTCTCTCAAGCAACATGTACTTTAACATATCCTCTAAATATAGCGCACAGATGTCATAAGCTTATTAGTACAAATCTATTCAAATTACTGACATTATTGCCAACATGGAGCCAAATCAGTGCCTCCTACCAATACAAATCTGTGGTGACCCTTCGAAAGTAATTGATTTTCGGTAACTATGTAAGTAATGTCTAAATCTTAATTTTTGTTGATGTTTTCAAAGCCAAAGTTCTTTTCTTCACAAGTAGGAGATGAGACAACTTTATCAACAAAAATTCAGCAAGTCAACCAGTAGCACTTTCCAAAGCTGGTAGCTCCAGGAAGGAGAGCATAGGAAGAACTTTGAGTTGGGAGAAAATAAAAGAAATCAGTTAGTTGACCCATTATGACCCACAGACAAATTATGCCCCACCCCACCCTACAAATGGATGGGCAACTCTTTTTTTTCTTATCAGTGAAAAAACTTACAATTTTTAGATTTGGGGGGGAGGCGTCATAGATATACTGTACATAGAAGAAATTGCCAATGCTGCTGCAAAGAAAGTGAGCTTCCTCTACCATGCTAAAAAACTTCTCACACCTGACAGCCTAACATTCACAGGTACCATAGATGGGAATAAATACATAGAAGATACTGCTAAGTCTGCTACCTCTACTGGGCTAAAAAACTTCTCACAACTGACAGTATCTTATGTCTCTACAAAGCCACCATCTGCCGATGTATGGAGTATTGTTGTCACATCTGGGCTGATGCAACATCCACTAGTCTCTCCCTCTTAGACAAGGTCCAAAAAAGAGTCTCTAATTCGATACGTCCCTCATTATCCACCAAGCTCCAGCCCCTGTCCCATTGCCACAATGTAGCATCCTTGTGTTTGTTTTACAAGTACTTCAATGGAATGTGCTCCGATGCACTTGCTGCTTTGGTGCCCCCTCGACGTAAATACACTCAACCAACCTGACAATCAGTTAAATCTCATCCATTCACTGTGGAGGTCCCCAGATGCTGGAGAGCCTTCTACTCGCTACACTGCTCCCAACTTGGGGTGACACCCAAAACCTACACCCTAATTCTCAGTAACCCTTACGTCTACAGTGGCGGTCTGCCTTGTTTGGGGTGAAATATGTTTAAAAAAATAAAAATAAAAATAACTCCAATAGCTTCTTTCCTTGAGCTTCCGGCCTTTGGAACTCTATCCCTGCCCCCTGTTTCCTCGACTGTACCGACATGCAGAAATGTAAAACTAATGTGAATAAGCATCTTGCTGCACAGATCCCAATTTAGGATGATCCCCTTAACTTTCACCTTAATTCTCAGTAGCTCCTTACATCTACAGTGGCAACCTGCCTTATTTGGAGGAACTTAGTTTTTAAAAAAAAGGTAGATCTGACTAAGCCTGTACTACATATCCAATAAAATAAATTGAATTTTCTCCTGTTCAACTTAACACCATAGATCAGTACACACAAGCGGAGTCACGTGAACAAGATCGGTATCTACAGGGATACTGGTTTCGGATGCTTGACAATCATGGTATTTGTGAAAATACTATTACTAATAATAGGTAACAAATTACTGACCCAAAATGACATCAAATTCTGGGGATATGCTTTTAACATTGTGGGGTCTGTGTTTGCGCCGGATCGTTCAAGGTTGGACATGAAATTTCTTGAGTTAATCTACTCTCCCAGGCAACGCCAGGAAACGAGTCAGCTAGTTATTAATAAAGTTAGGAGTATAAAAAGAAAGCATGAAAGTATTAAAAACATAAAATGATTATTTAAATTAAAATAATTGTAAGTAAAAAAATTACTTAATGATAACGTTTTCTTTAATAATTACTATCAAATAGATATTTATGTAAAATAATTGAAAAAAATGCAAACTTTAAAAAAGGCCAATGAAAGATGTGTCTAGTTAATTAATTCCTATTTCAGTAACATAAATCCTTTAAAGAAATGTTGGTTTCAGTATTCAAAACGAAGTCGGGATCCGTTTTTCCCTCTTTACCACAACAGTCACCATGCTACCTGTCTCAGTAGCAGTTCTAATCTGTTCTCTCCCTGGCAACACGGGACTTCATTCCCAGCATCAGCAACAGTGTTTCTTCTCTACGTAATCAAACGGTTCTAGGTTCGTGACCGCGAGTAGCCACCGTCTCCCTATAGAAGGTGCACACCAGCCGTGGCCGCCCATCCCCCAGTCTCTCCGCACTGTCACCACATCCAGATACAATTTTTAGCCAATCAGAAACAACCTCTCTGGAAGCCGGGCACCTGTTACTAAAACATATATGAGCAACCGCGTTACCTAATGAATTTTGTCACTCTGAACACTACCACACTTCTTCTTGGCATGCAAATGAACACTGACTTTAGCCTCTAGCTACTGGCATCATTGATATGTGGACTTAACTTCTAAAGATTGTGAGATCTTTGAACATTATATTTCTGAATTTTTGAGATGAGGATTGATAATTTGTATAATTTTAGTTATTCGGACTACATTTCTTGTCTTGAGTGTTTGACTTACTAAGCAGACCTAATATATAATTTAATACAATATGGAAACCATTAATTAGAAATAATAAATAAGGTTATAATATATATATATATATATATATATATATATATATATATATATATATATAGTCTAAAGAAGCTTTGAGTCATTTTAAACAAAAGAAGAAAAAAAAGAAGTAAAATGCAGTTTAAATTCCCAGAGAAACTAACTAAATCCAAATATATATAATAGAGAATGGTAGTTTGCTTGAAGCATTGCTAGGTATAGTAGTAGTATGTTTTTAAAAGGATGTGGGCAATGCAAATTCCGGGTAAGATGTAAGTTGGAAGGAACAAAAATAATAAATCGAATACGAAATATGATTTACTATTTATTTTTTCTTAAAATCATACATAACAGCAAGAGTGTTGTTAGCTGTTTGTGTGATGTCCGGATGATTATAAAATCATCAAAAATTATATATATATAAATATATATATATATATATATATATATATATATATATATATAGTGATATGTAGTAATAAAAGTACTGATATATAGTGATAAGTAGTAAGACTACACAGAGAAAAACAAGAATAGGTTTAAGGCTCCCAAAATTCATACTAGAACTGTAGATATAGTACTAAGTTAAAATTCAGTTCTAAGTAATAGTTATCTAAAGATGCGGGCGATACAAAGAATTGCGAATTACTGAAGACTTCGCCCAGTCATGACTGACGGAACAAAAGCATGCTACCCCCTTGGATTAAATAAAGGGTTTAGTTCGAAATTCCATCCAGATTCCCGAGTTCAAAGAGATACACCTGAACAAGGCCGGAGGTTACAGCGGCTGAAACGTTGTGATGATAACACTCAAGATGAGAAATGTAGTCCGAATAACCAAAATTATACATCTTTGAATATTAATTCCAATAATACAAAGCTTGCAAACCCATTCAACACTCCAATCTGCGTACGTAGATCATAATGACATTTTCCTCGTCCAATCTTGTGAACACAATAACATTTTCTCTGTCAAGACACATGAACATTTAAAAACTTCATTCTTAACCTCCTTTCTTTGGCTTGTTGACCGAAGGTGTGAAATAAAGTTGATAGATTATGTTAGAAAAGACATTGTAATTAATTTACTTTTGACTAAATGTCATTTTTACCCAAATGCCATTTTTACAGTGTTTACAATAGATATTATATATAGAATAAACTGTTTGCGATTATAAGTCTGCAATCCATTATGCCGACATCAGTTTTTGCAGGAAAGTGTCACTGTTCTCCCACACACATCACCTACTATTTCCAAATGTTCACCTATCTGGTACTGACAATGGAAACACAGTTCCAGTCACGGTTTTCGGCGAATTCAACCGCCTTCTAGACATCAAGCATATACGAACGCCTGTGTACCATCCCTGCTCCAACGGCCGAGTAGAACAGTTGAAAGCATCTCTCACAATGAGACCCAATCCAATTTGCCTTTGGTCCTATTATCGATTAGTTAACATCGTCAAACAGGACTTAGGTTGCATACCAGCTGAAGTAGTTTTCAGGACAATATTATCTTTGCTCGGACAATATTTTGACAATAAAGATGATGTACACCCTATGACTACATCTGTACATGACTTTAAAAAAAGAATGTCAAAATTACATTTCACCCGTACATAGCAAGCATCGAGACAACTTCACATACTCAAAGCACTCTTTAAAAGTGAATATGTATTCGTCCGCGACGATGCAGTAAAAAAACAATTACAACCACACTATCACGGTCCATAAAGAGTAGTCAAAAAGGCAGAAAAATTGTTCACCATCACAAAAAAATTGCAAAAGTAACAGTTTCTTTCGACAGACTAAAGCCTGCTTCAGTGGCAAAAATCAAAGCTAAGCAAACAGACACACAACTATACCGATTCTGACACCATGGGGAATACTTCAAATGCATATACCTAACCAGAAAAAAATACAAGAACACAGACCAAATCTGACAGAAAAGTGACATTCCCACACAACTTTAAAACATATATATATTATTAAAAACATATTTCAAAAAACCTTTTTCTCAATCTGGGGTGGGAGAGTACGGTCAAATCTTTTACGTTAGAATGGAAAACAATGTCTGACATGAGACTGCCATGTGGAGCTTCCATAATCGCTCAAAAATCGAAAATGAAACAAAAATACAGCTAATAACTGTCACCAATCGAGCGAAAATTTAATATTCAACCGAAATGTATGTTTGTTACCTGTATTTTTGTTTAATTTTCAATTTTTGAGCAATTATCGAGGTTTCACATGGTGTTTCTGGCAGACATTTTTTTCTTTTGTTTTCTAAGGTAACAGATGTCACCGTACTTTTTGATTGAACTTAAAAACGCTTTAAAATTATTTAAAACACAAAAAACTTATCCAGGTAGGTAGAAAAATAACTTTTCTTGTCTTTTGGTAACAGTTATTGGAACTTGTGCATTTGTTGCGGGAGACGATCACCCTGGAGTGATCAGTCCTACAACTAAGAAAGTGGACACAGGCAAATTACGACAATGGCAAAGAAAGTAGACAAACGCAGATAGAACAGTTTAAAATAAAAAGGTTCATTTACCACAAAGGTAATAACTGAGAAGGAAAACTGAGATAACAGGGGTGACGTCACTGGAAGCAAGAAAAGCTGAATGGATATGAAAGAGATCTGGAACTGGATAGACAGGATGCCGATAGACACTGGAAAATGAGCTGGAGTAGCTGATGCTGGAACAATGAGGAGGCGCAGCCGGAAGAAGCTGGAGTAGATGTTGCTGGAGAGAGCTATAGCTAGAGCCGCTGGGAGCTGGTGCAGGACTAGGAAATGTTAGAGTATGCGCTACAGGAAGCTGGTGTAGGAGTGAGCTAGAGCAAGCGCTGCAGGAAGCTGGTCCAGGAGTGAGCTAGAGCAAGCGCTGCAGGAAGCTGGTACAGGAGTGAGCTAGAGCAAGCGCTGCAGGAAGCTGGTACAGGAGTGAGCTAGAGCAAGCGCTGCAGGAAGCTGGTACAGGAGTGAGCTAGAGCAAGCGCTGCAGGAAGCTGGTGTAGGAGTGAGCTAGAGCAAGTGCTGCAGGAAGATGGTGTAGGAGTGAGCTAGAGCAAGTGCTGCAGGAAGCTTGTGTAGGAGTGAGCTAGAGCAAGCACTGCAGGAAGCTGGTGAAGGAGTGAGCTAGAGAAAGCGCTGCAGGAAGCTGGTACAGGAGTGAGCTAGAGCAAGCACTGCAGGAAGCTGGTACAGGAGTGAGCTAGAGCAAGCGCTGCAGGAAGCTGGTGTAGGAGTGAGCTAGAGCAAGCGCTGCAGGAAGCTGGTACAGGAGTGGGCTAGAGCAAGCTCTGCAGGAAGCTGGTACAGGAGTGAGCTAGAGCAAGCGCTGCAGGAAGCTGGTGTAGGAGTGAGCTAGAGCAAGCTCTGAAGGAAGCTGGTACAGGAGTGAGCTAGAGCAAGCGCTGCAGGAAGCTGGTGTAGGAGTGAGCTAGAGCAAGCTCTGCAGAAAGCTGGTACAGGAGTGAGCTAGAGCAAGCGCTGCAGGAAGCTGGTGTAGGAGTGAGCTAGAGCAAGCTCTGCAGAAAGCTGGTACAGGAGTGAGCTAGAGCAAGCGCTGCAGGAAGCTGGTACAGGAGTGAGCTAGATCAAGCTCTGCAGGAAGCTGGTACAGGAGTGAGCTAAAGCAAGCGCTGCAGGAAGCTGGGGTAGGAGTGAGCTAGAGCAAGCTCTGCAGGAAGCTGGTGTAGGAGTGAGCTAGAGCAAGCGCTGCAGGAAGCTGGTACAGGAGTGAGCTAGAGCAAGCGCTGCAGGAAGCTGGTGTAGGAGTGAGCTAGAGCAAATGCTGCAGGAAGCTTGTGTAGGAGTGAGCTAGAGCAAGCACTGCAGAAAGCTGGTGAAGGAGTGAGCTAGAGAAAGCGCTGCAGGAAGCTGGTACAGGAGTGAGCTAGAGCAAGCACTGCAGGAAGCTGGTACAGGAGTGAGCTAGAGCAAGCGCTGCAGGAAGCTGGTACAGGAGTGAGCTAGAGCAAGCGCTGCAGGAAGCTGGTGTAGGAGTGAGCTAGAGCAAGCGCTGCAGGAAGCTGGTGTAGGAGTGAGCTAGAGCAAGCGCTGCAGGAAGCTGGTGTAGGAGTGAGCTAGAGCAAGCGCTGCAGGAAGCTGGTGTAGGAGTGAGCTAGAGCAAGCTCTGCAGAAAGCTGGTACAGGAGTGAGCTAGAGCAAGCGCCGCAGGAAGCTGGTGTAGGAGTGAGCTAGAGCAAGCACTGCAGGAAGCTGGTACAGGAGTGAGCTAGAGCAAGCTCTGCAGGAAGCTGGTACAGGAGTGAGCTAGAGCAAGCGCTGCAGGAAGCTGGTGTAGGAGTGAGCTAGAGCAAGCTCTGCAGAAAGCTGGTACAGGAGTGAGCTAGAGCAAGTGCTGCAGGAAGCTGGTACAGGAGTGAGCTAGAGCAAGCACTGCAGGAAGCTGGTACAGGAGTGAGCTAGAGCAAGCACTGCAGGAAGCTGGTACAGGAGTGAGCTAGAGCAAACGCTGCAGGAAGCTGGTGAAGGAGTGAGCTAGAGCAAGCGCTGCAGGAAGCTGGTGTAGGAGTGAGCTAGAGCAAGCGCTGCAGGAAGATGGTGTAGGAGTGAGCTAGAGCAAGTGCTGCAGGAAGCTGGTGAAGGAGTGAGCTAGAGCAAGCGATGCAGGAAGCTGGTGTAGGAGTGAGCTAGAGCAAGCGCTGCAGGAAGATGGTGTAGGAGTGAGCTAGAGCAAGCACTGCAGGAAGCTGGTGAAGGAGTGAGCTAGAGAAAGCGCTGCAGGAAGCTGGTACAGGAGTGAGCTAGAGCAAGCGCTGCAGGAAGCTGGTGTAGGAGTGAGCTAGAGCAAATGCTGCAGGAAGCTTGTGTAGGAGTGAGCTAGAGCAAGCACTGCAGGAAGCTGGTGAAGGAGTGAGCTAGAGAAAGCGCTGCAGGAAGCTGGTACAGGAGTGAGCTAGAGCAAGCGCTGCAGGAAGATGGTGTAGGAGTGAGCTAGAGCAAGTGCTGCAGGAAGCTGGTGAAGGAGTGAGCTAGAGCAAGCGATGCAGGAAGCTGGTGTAGGAGTGAGCTAGAGCAAGCGCTGCAGGAAGCTTGTGTAGGAGTGAGCTAGAGCAAGCACTGCAGGAAGCTGGTGAAGGAGTGAGCTAGAGAAAGCGCTGCAGGAAGCTGGTACAGGAGTGAGCTAGAGCAAGCGCTGCAGGAAGCTGGTGTAGGAGTGAGCTAGAGCAAATGCTGCAGGAAGCTTGTGTAGGAGTGAGCTAGAGCAAGCACTGCAGGAAGCTGGTGAAGGAGTGAGCTAGAGAAAGCGCTGCAGGAAGCTGGTACAGGAGTGAGCTAGAGCAAGCGCTGCAGGAAGCTGGTGTAGGAGTGAGCTAGAGCAAGCTCTGCAGAAAGCTGGTACAGGAGTGAGCTAGAGCAAGCGCTGCAGGAAGCTGGTGTAGGAGTGAGCTAGAGCAAGCACTGCAGGAAGCTGGTACAGGAGTGAGCTAGATCAAGCTCTGCAGGAAGCTGGTACAGGAGTGAGGTAAAGAAAGCGCTGCAGGAAGCTGGGGTAGGAGTGAGCTAGAGCAAGCTCTGCAGGAAGCTGGTGTAGGAGTGAGCTAGAGCAAGCGCCGCAGGAAGCTGGTACAGGAGTGAGCTAGAGCAAGCGCTGCAGGAAGCTGGTACAGGAGTGAGCTAGAGCAAGCGCTGCAGGAAGCTGGTGTAGGAGTGAGCTAGAGCAAATGCTGCAGGAAGCTTGTGTAGGAGTGAGCTAGAGCAAGCACTGCAGGAAGCTGGTGAAGGAGTGAGCTAGAGAAAGCGCTGCAGGAAGCTGGTACAGGAGTGAGCTAGAGCAAGCACTGCAGGAAGCTGGTACAGGAGTGAGCTAGAGCAAGCGCTGCAGGAAGCTGGTACAGGAGTGAGCTAGAGCAAGCTCTGCAGGAAGCTGGTACAGGAGTGAGCTAGAGCAAGCGCTGCAGGAAGCTGGTGTAGGAGTGAGCTAGAGCAAGCTCTGCAGGAAGCTGGTGTAGGAGTGAGCTAGAGCAAGCGCTGCAGGAAGCTGGTACAGGAGTGGGCTAGAGCAAGCTCTGCAGGAAGCTGGTACAGGAGTGAGCTAGAGCAAGCGCTGCAGGAAGCTGGTACAGGAGTGAGCTAGAGCAAACGCTGCAGGAAGCTGGTGAAGGAGTGACCTAGAGCAAGCGCTGCAGGAAGCTGGTGTAGGAGTGAGCTAGAGCAAGCTCTGCAGAAAGCTGGTACAGGAGTGAGCTAGAGCAAGCGCTGCAGGAAGCTGGTACAGGAGTGAGCTAGAGCAAGCACTGCAGGAAGCTGGTACAGGAGTGGGCTAGAGCAAGCTCTGCAGGAAGCTGGTACAGGAGTGAGCTAGAGCAAGCGCTGCAGGAAGCTGGTACAGGAGTGAGCTAGAGCAAACGCTGCAGGAAGCTGGTGAAGGAGTGACCTAGAGCAAGCGCTGCAGGAAGCTGGTGTAGGAGTGAGCTAGAGCAAGCTCTGCAGAAAGCTGGTACAGGAGTGAGCTAGAGCAAGCTCTGCAGGAAGCTGGTACAGGAGTGAGCTAGAGCAAGCGCTGCAGGAAGCTGGTGAAGGAGTGACCTAGAGCAAGCGCTGCAGGAAGCTGGTGTAGGAGTGAGCTAGAGCAAGCTCTGCAGAAAGCTGGTACAGGAGTGAGCTAGAGCAAGCGCTGCAGGAAGCTGGTACAGGAGTGAGCTAGAGCAAGCACTGCAGGAAGCTGGTACAAGAGTGAGCTAGAGCAAGCTCTGCAGGAAGCTGGTACAGGAGTGAGCTAGAGCAAGCGCTGCAGGAAGCTGGTACAGGAGTGAGCTAGAGCAAGCGCTGCAGGAAGCTGGTACAGGAGTGAGCTAGAGCAAGCGCTGCAGGAAGCTGGTACAGGAGTGAGCTAGAGCAAGCACTGCAGGAAGCTGGTACAGGAGTGAGCTAGAGCAAACGCTGCAGGAAGCTGGTGAAGGAGTGAGCTAGAGCAAGCGCTGCAGGAAGCTGGTACAGGAGTGAGCTAGAGCAAGCGCTGCAGGAAGCTGGTACAGGAGTGAGCTAGAGCAAGCGCTGCAGGAAGCTGGTACAGGAGTGAGCTAGAGCAAGCGCTGCAGGAAGCTGGTACAGGAGTGAGCTAGAGCAAGCACTGCAGGAAGCTGGTACAGGAGTGAGCTAGAGCAAGCGCTGCAGGAAGCTGGTGTAGGAGTGAGCTAGAGCAAGCGCTGCAGGAAGATGGTGTAGGAGTGAGCTAGAGCAAGTGCTGCAGGAAGCTGGTGAAGGAGTGAGCTAGAGCAAGCGCTGCAGGAAGCTGGTGTAGGAGTGAGCTAGAGCAAGCGCTGCAGGAAGATGGTGTAGGAGTGAGCTAGAGCAAGTGCTGCAGGAAGCTTGTGTAGGAGTGAGCTAGAGCAAGCACTGCAGGAAGCTGGTGAAGGAGTGAGCTAGAGAAAGCGCTGCAGGAAGCTGGTACAGGAGTGAGCTAGAGCAAGCGCTGCAGGAAGCTGGTGTAGGAGTGAGCTAGAGCAAACGCTGCAGGAAGCTGGTAGAAGGAGTGACCTAGAGCAAGCACTGCAGGAAGCTGGTGTAGGAGTGAGCTAGAGCAAGCGCTGCAGGAAGCTGGTGTAGGAGTGAGCTAGAGCAAGCTCTGCAGGAAGCTGGTGTAGGAGTGAGCTAGAGCAAGCGCTGCAGGAAGCTGGTACAGGAGTGGGCTAGAGCAAGCTCTGCAGGAAGCTGGTACAGGAGTGAGCTAGAGCAAGCGCTGCAGGAAGCTGGTACAGGAGTGAGCTAGAGCAAACGCTGCAGGAAGCTGGTGTAGGAGTGACCTAGAGCAAGCACTGCAGGAAGCTGGTGTAGGAGTGAGCTAGAGCAAGCGCTGCAGGAAGCTGGTACAGGAGTGGGCTAGAGCAAGCTCTGCAGGAAGCTGGTACAGGAGTGAGCTAGAGCAAGCACTGCAGGAAGCTGGTACAGGAGTGAGCTAGAGCAAGCGCTGCAGGAAGCTGGTGTAGGAGTGAGCTAGAGCAAGCGCTGCAGGAAGATGGTGTAGGAGTGAGCTAGAGCAAATGCTGCAGGAAGCTGGTGAAGGAGTGAGCTAGAGCAAGCGCTGCAGGAAGCTGGTGTAGGAGTGAGCTAGAGCAAGCGCTGCAGGAAGATGGTGTAGGAGTGAGCTAGAGCAAGTGCTGCAGGAAGCTTGTGTAGGAGTGAGCTAGAGCAAGCACTGCAGGAAGCTGGTGAAGGAGTGAGCTAGAGAAAGCGCTGCAGGAAGCTGGTACAGGAGTGAGCTAGAGCAAGCGCTGCAGGAAGCTGGTGTAGGAGTGAGCTAGAGCAAACGCTGCAGGAAGCTGGTAGAAGGAGTGACCTAGAGCAAGCACTGCAGGAAGCTGGTGTAGGAGTGAGCTAGAGCAAGCGCTGCAGGAAGCTGGTGTAGGAGTGAGCTAGAGCAAGCGCTGCAGGAAGCTGGTGTAGGAGTGAGCTAGAGCAAGCGCTGCAGGAAGCTGGTGTAGGAGTGAGCTAGAGCAAACGCTGCAGGAAGCTGGTAGAAGGAGTGACCTAGAGCAAGCACTGCAGGAAGCTGGTGTAGGAGTGAGCTAGAGCAAGCTCTGCAGGAAGCTGGTGTAGGAGTGAGCTAGAGCAAGCGCTGCAGGAAGCTGGTACAGGAGTGGGCTAGAGCAAGCTCTGCAGGAAGCTGGTACAGGAGTGAGCTAGAGCAAGCGCTGCAGGAAGCTGGTACAGGAGTGAGCTAGAGCAAACGCTGCAGGAAGCTGGTGTAGGAGTGACCTAGAGCAAGCACTGCAGGAAGCTGGTGTAGGAGTGAGCTAGAGCAAGCGCTGCAGGAAGCTGGTACAGGAGTGGGCTAGAGCAAGCTCTGCAGGAAGCTGGTACAGGAGTGAGCTAGAGCAAGCACTGCAGGAAGCTGGTACAGGAGTGAGCTAGAGCAAGCGCTGCAGGAAGCTGGTACAGGAGTGAGCTAGAGCAAGCTCTGCAGGAAGCTGGTCCAGGAGTGAGCTAGAGCAAGCGCTGCAGGAAGCTGGTGTAGGAGTGAGCTAGAGCAAGCACTGCAGGAAGCTGGTACAGGAGTGAGCTAGAGCAAGCTCTGCAGGAAGCTGGAACAGGAGTGAGCTAGAGCAAGCGCTGCAGGAAGCTGGTACAGGAGTGAGCTAGAGCAAACGCTGCAGGAAGCTGGTGAAGGAGTGACCTAGAGCAAGCGCTGCAGGAAGCTGGTGTAGGAGTGAGCTAGAGCAAGCTCTGCAGGAAGCTGGTACAGGAGTGAGCTAGAGCAAGCGCTGCAGGAAGCTGGTACAGGAGTGGGCTAGAGCAAGCTCTGCAGGAAGCTGGTACAGGAGTGAGCTAGAGCAAGCGCTGCAGGAAGCTGGTACAGGAGTGAGCTAGAGCAAGCGCTGCAGGAAGCTGGTACAGGAGTGGGCTAGAGCAAGCTCTGCAGGAAGCTGGTACAGGAGTGAGCTAGAGCAAGCGCTGCAGGAAGCTGGTACAGGAGTGAGCTAGAGCAAACGCTGCAGGAAGCTGGTACAGGAGTGAGCTAGAGCAAGCGCTGCAGGAAGCTGGTACAGGAGTGAGCTAGAGCAAGCTCTGCAGGAAGCTGGTACAGGAGTGAGCTAGAGCAAGCTCTGCAGGAAGCTGGTACAGGAGTGAGCTAGAGCAAGCTCTGCAGGAAGCTGGTACAGGAGTGAGCTAGAGCAAGCGCTGCAGGAAGCTGGTACAGGAGTGGGCTAGAGCAAGCTCTGCAGGAAGCTGGTACAGGAGTGAGCTAGAGCAAGCGCTGCAGGATGCTGGTACAGGAGTGAGCTAGAGCAAGCGCTGCAGGAAGCTGGTACAGGAGTGAGCTAGAGCAAGCGCTGCAGGAAGCTGGTACAGGAGTGAGCTAGAGCAAGCACTGCAGGAAGCTGGTACAGGAGTGAGCTAGAGCAAGCGCTGCAGGAAGCTGGTACAGGAGTGGGCTAGAGCAAGCTCTGCAGGAAGCTGGTACAGGAGTGAGCTAGAGCAAGCGCTGCAGGAAGCTGGTACAGGAGTGAGCTAGAGCAAACGCTGCAGGAAGCTGGTGTAGGAGTGACCTAGAGCAAGCACTGCAGGAAGCTGGTGTAGGAGTGAGCTAGAGCAAGCGCTGCAGGAAGCTGGTACAGGAGTGGGCTAGAGCAAGCTCTGCAGGAAGCTGGTACAGGAGTGAGCTAGAGCAAGCACTGCAGGAAGCTGGAACAGCAGTGAGCTATAGCAAGCGCTGCAGGAAGCTGGTACAGGAGTGAGCTAGAGCAAGCTCTGCAGGAAGCTGGTCCAGGAGTGAGCTAGAGCAAGCGCTGCAGGAAGCTGGTGTAGGAGTGAGCTAGAGCAAGCACTGCAGGAAGCTGGTACAGGAGTGAGCTAGAGCAAGCTCTGCAGGAAGCTGGAACAGGAGTGAGCTAGAGCAAGCGCTGCAGGAAGCTGGTACAGGAGTGAGCTAGAGCAAACGCTGCAGGAAGCTGGTGAAGGAGTGACCTAGAGCAAGCGCTGCAGGAAGCTGGTGTAGGAGTGAGCTAGAGCAAGCTCTGCAGGAAGCTGGTACAGGAGTGAGCTAGAGCAAGCGCTGCAGGAAGCTGGTGTAGGAGTGAGCTAGAGCAAGCACTGCAGGAAGCTGGTGTAGGAGTGAGCTAAAGCAAGCTCTGCAGAAAGCTGGTACAGGAGTGAGCTAGAGCAAGCGCTGCAGGAAGCTGGTGTAGGAGTGAGCTAGAGCAAGCTCTGCAGGAAGCTGGTACAGGAGTGAGCTAGAGCAAGCTCTGCAGGAAGCTGGTACAGGAGTGAGCTAGAGCAAGCGCTGCAGGAAGCTGGTGTAGGAGTGAGCTAGAGCAAGCTCTGCAGGAAGCTGGTGCAGGAGTGAGCTTAAGCAAGCGCTGCAGGAAGCTGGTACAGGAGTGAGCTAGAGCAAGCTCTGCAGGAAGCTGGTACAGGAGTGAGCTAGAGCAAGCGCTGCAGGAAGCTGGTACAGGAGTGAGCTAGAGCAAACGCTGCAGGAAGCTGGTACAGGAGTGAGCTAGAGCAAGCGCTGCAGGAAGCTGGTACAGGAGTGAGCTAGAGCAAGCGCTGCAGGAAGCTGGTACAGGAGTGAGCTAGAGCAAGCACTGCAGGAAGCTGGTACAGGAGTGAGCTAGAGCAAGCGCTGCAGGAAGCTGGTACAGGAGTGGGCTAGAGCAAGCTCTGCAGGAAGCTGGTACAGGAGTGAGCTAGAGCAAGCGCTGCAGGAAGCTGGTACAGGAGTGAGCTAGAGCAAACGCTGCAGGAAGCTGGTGAAGGAGTGACCTAGAGCAAGCGCTGCAGGAAGCTGGTGTAGGAGTGAGCTAGAGCAAGCTCTGCAGGAAGCTGGTACAGGAGTGAGCTAGAGCAAGCGCTGCAGGAAGCTGGTACAGGAGTGAGCTAGAGCAAGCGCTGCAGGAAGCTGGTGTAGGAGTGAGCTAGAGCAAGCTCTGCAGGAAGCTGGTGTAGGAGTGAGCTAGAGCAAGCGCTGCAGGAAGCTGGTACAGGAGTGGGCTAGAGCAAGCTCTGCAGGAAGCTGGTACAGGAGTGAGCTAGAGCAAGCGCTGCAGGAAGCTGGTACAGGAGTGAGCTAGAGCAAACGCTGCAGGAAGCTGGTGTAGGAGTGACCTAGAGCAAGCACTGCAGGAAGCTGGTGTAGGAGTGAGCTAGAGCAAGCGCTGCAGGAAGCTGGTACAGGAGTGGGCTAGAGCAAGCTCTGCAGGAAGCTGGTACAGGAGTGAGCTAGAGCAAGCGCTGCAGGAAGCTGGTACAGGAGTGAGCTAGAGCAAGCGCTGCAGGAAGCTGGTGCAGGAGTGAGCTAGAGCAAGCGCTGCAGGAAGCTGGTGCAAAAGTGAGTTTGAGCAAGCGCTGCAGGAAGCTGGTGTAGGAGTGAGCTAGAGCAAGCGCTGCAGGAAGTTGTTGCAGTAGTGAGCTGGGACAGGAAGCTGGTGCAGGAGTGAGCTGGAGCAAGTAGATGGTGCAGGAGTGAGCTGGATCAAGCGTTGCAGAAAGCAGGAGTGAGGTGGAGCAGGCGTGGCAGGAGTGAGCTGAAGCAGGAATGAGCTAGAATAGGCACTGCAGCAGGAAGCTGGTGTCGGAGTGAGCTGGGACAAGTGTTGCAGGAAGTTGGAAAGTGATGATGCAGGTGTTTCTGGAGAGAGCCATAGCAGCAGCATCTGGAAGCTGGTGCTGCAAGGGTGAGCTGGAGCAGGAGTGAGCTGGACCTGACACTTCAGGAAGCTGGTTCAGGGGTGAGCTGGAGCTGCAGGAGTGAGCTAGAAATGGCACTGCAGGAAACTAGTGCAGGAGTGAGCTGGTGCAGGATGGTGAGAGACAGGCAGCAGTAACGTTGATGGTTATCGCATTCGTAGTCTGCTTTAGCTTCCTGGCACGACAACTGTTCGAAGGTATTTATCTTCCTCCCACAGCGATAAGATGTGACACAAGGCCGGGAAAGTTGGATTTGGAAAGCCAGCGCCCGAGAAGGTGAGCACTTTGGCCTACAAAAAATGCCTAGGCAGCCCCGTCGGCATTCCCCGGTAGGGGCGCCTCAGGCAGTAAGCGATAAACTTACTCCACCCCAAAGAGGGGAGGCAAAGCCTGGGAGGGTGGACTTCCTAGAACTGCACAGGACAAACCCACAGATTGGCAGAATCAAGACCCGAAGGTCAAGATAACACCGGTCTATAGGGTGCAATATCCATCGGAACAGATACTACACTGTGATCTGTAAACACGCTATATGTATGTATCTCATGAAGCAAACAAACAACCGAAATTAATTTCTGGTTGAATTTATCACTGTCAAAACTAACTGGAAAGTTTGTTGGTCGTGTTTACATGATATGCGACCAGTTTTCAGATGCTAGTGTTTCGTATTAGGTTGAGAAAGCGATGTTTGAAGTTGGAAATGCTCGGGTGATTTTATTTAGACGAAACGAAAGTAAACAAACATTTACAAACAAATATTTTAAAGGAAAGACAATGCACGAATCGTTATGTCGTTGGACATAAAATGTGTCATATATTGACTTTACACTACGCTAGACACTCTCCCCAAAATACCTCATTCGCTCTGTGGGTTGGACCTACTTAGATGATCCCCAATTTGTTTTAAAAAAATGTATTTGTAAAATTCATCGTGGGGTTAGTGGGACAATGCTCGGGTGATTGCAGCGACCAAAAACAGAGTCGCGATTTACCACGGCTGCTGCTGATGACATCCCAGTGGAAAAATACTGGGGCAAGTAGTTGTCATGGGTTTGTTATTTTTAGGAGCGGTGAACGGATACCGCGACTCATTTTAAAACCCCCGTGCAAATGTAGAAAGCCATTCTTACAATGGAGAGGGGGCTTTATTTAACTCTTTCCCTTGGCGCGGGTTGAACTCTCCTAAAATGAAAACAAAAAAAGTTAAAATACAGAAGTGAAGTTCACATTTATTTGTTGCCTATTTGTCCCCCCCCCTTTTGTTACGTTGGAAATTGTTTAACAAATCCCATTTTTTCTACGTAGCTAATAAAGAACTTGTTGATTTCCTTATTTAATAAAAAAAAAGGTTTCCTAATGTAATTTAAAAGAAAACAATAAAGATAATTTTCAAAATTTAAACTGTCTTAAGTAAAAATGGAGTTGTCTCCCGTATATAAGCTAAAGATTTTTTTCTTATTTTATTCTTTTGTCACGTGACGACTTTTTTGTAATTTAGAGTGATGTCCCCTTTGTCGAGGAAAACGATAATGTCTGCCAGTGCTAATCTATGGAAGCCTCTCACACCACTTCTTCAATCTTATGGTAACAATTTCATATACATAAACAACGTGTTAAATAATCTTAATTTAATTAAAACAAAAATAGCTTCATTACTATGTAGAGGCTATCATAGCAACAATGGATTTGTCAATTTTTACAAATTAATCACAATCGCTATGAGATTGTTTTAAAGTTTCATTACAGTTAGGGCGTTCATTGATAGAATAGTGGCGCGGTTGAAAATAGTTTTTTTAGGGGAAAATAGAACAATAATATTTTACATTTTGTCTATAAATTTGATTTCTAGAAAAACCATAACATTTGACATGGCTAGTTTGACATTCGAAAATGATTTTGAAGTCTTTAAATTGGCAGATAGAAGTTATTTCTGGCTCGATTACTTTTCGAAAAGTTACCCCCCCCCCCCTGATTTTTTTTTTTATTTAATTTTTTTTTTTTTGGTAAAAACGCATAAGGTAAATTTATAGAAGTGCACCTTTCGTATTTCGATCTCTAAAAAAAAAATGTTCTACTTTTTTGGGCAAATTACAGGTAAACAGCCTCAACAAATATCCGCTATGACAAAAAATTATGAAAATTTTTATTATTTTAGATGTTAGGAGGGGCTGGGGATCACTTTCCTATATAAGTTATGCGCGGATATTTGTTGAGGCTGTTTACATGTAATTTGCCCCAAAAAGTAGAAAAACATTTTTTTTAGGGGTCGAAATACGAGAGGTGAGATTCGGTGGCCAGGAAATGCGTGCTCACTTTACGTATAACTTATATAGGAAAGTGATCCCCCTCCCCTCCTAACATCTAAAATAATTAAAAATTTCATTTTTTTTTTTATTTCATAGCGGATATTTGTTGAGGCTGTTTACATGTAATTTGCCCAAAAAAGTAGAACATTTTTTTTTTTAGGGGTCGAAATACGAAAGGTGCACTTCTATAAATTTACCGAAACAATTAATTTATTAATACCGCTTTGCTGACATTAAGCTATGTGTCCCTGTTGTCCGGTCCTTTTTTGTAAGGGACGTAAAGACGGTGCGATTAATATCACGTGATCTCCGGTTTACAGCTGACGCATTTGGGTACTATACTCGTACAGTACATATTCACCCACGTTCCTATTTACTTGCCTCCCCGCAAGGTCAGTTAGCCACAACGTCGGTTTTTAATGTGCGGAAAATCCAACTACCTCCAAAAGGGGCGTTCTGGATTGGAAAAATTGTCCCAATCGGGTGGCACTTTTACCCCCCCCCCCCCCCGGGCACACCCCGCGACACCCGGCGCCAGCATTTTGGCTCACGTGACTCAATCGTAGTCACTTATAAACAGAATAGTCTTCCGTATTAACAATTAGCATATATCCCCCCCCCATGCATTTTTTTTTGTTATTTATTGTTTTGTTACCTTACGAAATAGAATGACGGTTGATGGATTTTCCGCAAACCGCCGCCAAACCCCCGCACTCTCGCTGCCGCCAGCATTTTTGCTCACGTGACACAATCGCCGTCATTTATTAACAGAATTGTCTTCGTTATGAACACTTAGCATATATCCCCCCTCCAAATACATATTTTTTTTTGTTTATTATTTTGTTACCTTACGAAATAGAATGAAGGTTGATGGATTTTCCCTTCTGAGTATATCCCCACTGAAAAAATAAATGTTTCAAATTCTTTAAAATCAGTGTTCTGAAAGTAATTGAACCAATTTTCAATTAAACAAATTTTAATACTGCACTTTGTTCCAAGCCAAGAAGCTAAGAAATGTTGTTTAGCCCTTTTCATATTTGTTTTACGAATGTTTTAGATAAAACACACCCAAATTCAATTTTCACGAACGCACGCAGTGTAGTAACAAAGATAATTGATGCCTGTCTCCCCCTTGGAGTAATAATGGAATGTTCTACATTCGTGTATATTAAAGAGTGAATGTTAAACACTATTTGTCTAGCTAAGCAACAAATGGTTAAATAAAGCTTATCCTTAAGTTATATTCGGCGTCCAGTTTTTATTACAATTTATTTAACCATTCGTTATGGAACGTTACTTGAAACCCGATCGTCTAGACCTTGATACGGCCGACTCGGAATCTACTGACAAATGGCGGCATTGGAGAAAAATGTTCGAAGGATTCCTTACAGCTCTACAGTTATCTTCAAACGCGGCTTTAACAGGTACTGAGAAATATACCCTTCTTTTACATCATGTCTCTACTGCTATTTATAGAAATTTATCTGAATGTGAAAATTATGAAACTGCGGTGGACATTTTAGAAGCCATGTTTGTCAAGAAAAAAAATACTATTTTTGCTAGACATTTACTTGCTACCCGGCGTCAACAACCAGAAGAAAGCCTTGAACAATACCTTCAGATTCTAAAGACGTTAAGTCGCGAGTGTGAATTTACAGCCTTAACTGCGAACCAAGCGAGAGATGTTTTTATCAGGGACGCATTTATTAATGGAATACAGTCCAACCAAATAAGACAAAGACTACTAGAGAATAAAAACCTAGACTTACCAACAGCTTATGAACAAGCTCTAACGTTGGACATGGCACAGAAGCAGTCTGTCTTCTATTTACAACCCGATATTTTGGGAGCTGCTATCGTAGCCCCTCCTCTGCATGTTCAAAATTCTTCCATTGTCCAAGATGCTGCCACCCCCCTTTCTAACAATCACGAACAACTTATCACTGCCGCCTCAGCTGGATCCACATGCTACTTTTGTGGCCTTCGTATACATGCTCGTTCGTCCTGCCCGGCTCGAGATGTTAGATGCCACAAGTGTGATAAGCAGGGACATTTTTCGAAAGTTTGCCGGTCAGCTTCTAAAAAAAAACGTTCGGCTACTCTTGCTACTGTAGCACCAATTACAATATCAGCTGCATTCCCCGGCTGCCTCTCAAAAACAATCGTGAGGGTAAAAATCAATGGATTGACTATTCATGCGCTTATTGATACAGGCAGTTCCGAAAGTTTTATTAATGCCAGTATTGTAAAAGCAAATAAATGGGAAATATTTCCTTGTTCCAACCAAATATCAATGGCAAATTCATCTTTATCGTCCCATGTAATTGGATATTGCATGGTTAACCTGAAACTAAAAGGAAACTCCTATCAAGGGATCAAATTATCAGTAATGAAAAACCTCTGCTGCGAAGTGATTTTGGGTCACAATTTTCTAAAACAACATTCATGCGTTGAAATTCCTTTTGGTGGCCCCAAGCCAGTCCTAAGCGTATGTGGACTAGCAGCTGTCAAAGTGCGGCACCCGTCACTTTTTACAAACTTAACTCCTGACTGCAAACCAATAGCAATAAAATCAAGACGCTATTCAGAAACGGACAAACAGTTCATAGCAGCAGAAGTAACAAAACTACTTAAGGAAGGAATTATAGAGCCAAGTGAATCTCCATGGCGAGCACAGGTCCTCGTAACAGCCACTGAAAATCACAAGAAAAGGATGGTCATTGACTATTCCCAGACCATCAACAGATACACATTACTCGATGCCTATCCACTGCCTCGTATTGACGAAATGATTTCTAATATTGCAAAATATCACACTTTCAGTACTTTAGATCTCAGAAGTGCCTACCATCAGGTACCTATCAAGCCAGAGGATAAGCCCTACACGGCATTCGAGGCCTGCGGTCGCCTATATCAGTTCTGCCGAATTCCTTTTGGGATAACAAATGGTGTGGCTAGCTTCCAGAGGGTAATAGATGAAATAATCTCCAATGAAAAATTGAAGGGTACTGTTGCATATATAGACAATGTCACAGTATGCGGACATAACCAAGCTGAACATGACCACAACCTTAAACGATTCATGGCTGCCGTCAAGAAATATAATCTGACTTTAAACAGTGAAAAATGTTCCTACAACTTGAAAAGCATCAAATTATTGGGATACATTGTCAAAAATGGCACCATGACGCCGGATCCCGAGCGACTGAAACCGCTAATGGAATTACCAATCCCTGGAAACATGCCCTCTTTACGACGAGCCCTCGGTATGTTTGCTCACTACTCCCAATGGGTTGCGTCTTTTTCAGAAAAAATACACCCATTGACACAAGTATCTACTTTTCCGTTGTCCTGTTCCGCCATCAGAGCATTTCAAAACATGAAAAGGAACATTGCTCAGTCTGCCATTTCTGCTGTGGATCCTTTTATCCCTCTATTAGTTGAGACGGATGCCTCCGACTGTGCGATAGCTGCCTCACTGAGACAATCCGGTCGTCCTGTAGCTTTTTTTTCAAGAACACTTTCGAAATCCGAGCGACGACACTCTGCAATAGAAAAAGAAGCGTACGCCATAGTTGAGGCATTACGAAAATGGAGGCATTACTTAATCGGCCGACATTTTGAATTAATCACTGACCAAAAGTCGGTCTCGTTTATGTTTAACCCAAAAACAACGAGTAAAATAAAAAACGAGAAAATAGCGAGATGGAGAATGGAGCTTTCTTGCTACTCCTTTGACGTCACTTACCGCCCTGGTAAGGAGAATGCCGCGGTCGACGCGCTTTCAAGGGTGTGTGGCCTGGTAACTGGCTCAGATGATCTTCAGTATATACACAGGGAATTGTGTCACCCAGGTATCACAAGAATGATTCACGTAGTCAGGAGCAGAAACTTGCCATATTCTGTTGAAGACGTAAAAAGAATTACGAACTCTTGTCGGATATGCGCAGAAAATAAGCCCAGGTTCTACAAACCTCCTCCAGCAACACTCATTAAGGCCACACAGCCTTTTGAAAGACTTAACCTGGATTTTAAGGGCCCTTTACCCTCTAAAACTAAAAATAAATACATGCTCACAATAATAGACGAGTACTCAAGATTTCCGTTCGTCATCCCCTGCCCAGACGTAACGGCTGCAACAGTAATTCAAGGCCTCTGCTCCATTTTTGCCGTTTTTGGAGTGCCTGCATATATACATTCAGATCGTGGGTCTGCTTTTATGTCGGACGAACTCAAGCAGTTTCTGCATGAACGAAGGGTAGCTGTAAGTAGAACAACTCCTCACAATCCTCAAGGAAACGGACAGTGCGAAAGATACAATGGCATAATATGGAAGACAGTACAGTTGGCGGCAGCAAATCGCAATAGTCCGATCTCCGATTGGGAAAGTCTCATCCCCATGGCCTTATACGCTATTAGGACTCTATTATGTACAGCGACAAACGCTACCCCACATGAGAGATTCTTCTCGTTCCCACGACGAAGCTCAGCAGGCACATCACTTCCCTCGTGGCTTGCACAACCTGGCACAGTTTTATTAAAACGTCATGTTCGTCATAGTAAACATGACCCATTGGTAAGCGAGGTACAATTAATCGAAGCGAACCCTCAGTATGCACTGGTCAGAAATTCAGAAGGAAGGCAATCTACTGTCTCCTTAAGGGATCTAGCCCCAGCAGGAAATGTATATGAACGTAGAACTGCTTCAGATGGATATAGAGCTCCGGTTCGTGGAACAAGTCCGACCCTCTTAGGTGATCGTGTGCCAGATACGTCAAGTTCAGAGTCCCAACAAAACGAATCTGAATATACTAACAGAGTCGTCTCTGACTCTAGTTCGGACGACAGATGGGTACCACGAAAGCGGTTTCACCCAATATCTGAGACAGATACTCAATCTTCAGACACCAAGCGACCGAAGCGCCGTAGAAAACGAGAGCGATTTGGAGCAAGATATTTTAGCCCTAAACCAGCCACACAAGACAGTCCCGAAACGTCGTCAGGTCCCGAGGAGCCTAGATTAGAAATGGATGTCGGGCACGAACAACCAAGACGCCCTCAAAGAACCCGCAGGAGGCCAGGTCGATGGGATGATTTTGTTCCCTACGAATAAGAAGATAGATGGGGGAGAATGTAGTAACAAAGATAATTGATGCCTGTCTCCCCCTTGGAGTAATAATGGAATGTTCTACATTCGTGTATATTAAAGAGTGAATGTTAAACACTATTTGTCTAGCTAAGCAACAAATGGTTAAATAAAGCTTATCCTTAAGTTATATTCGGCGTCCAGTTTTTATTACACGCAGTAAACATCATCTTTCGAAATAACCTGCATAATTATATATATATAATGATAAAAATCTAGAATACTGGCCGGCCAATGACCGGGTAACCTGGCTGGGCAGTGACAAAGTGTGCCAGCAATAAAATAAAAATTGTCCTGGGCCGATTTAATACAACCAAAGAGATGCTATATGGCCACTTAGCAAATAGGTGTCAACACAAATTTGAACATTGCAAAAGGTTTGATAAACATAAGTGAACTCCAGAATGTCAGGTTACCCGATCATAAAGTCTTTGAAATTAATGGAATCATTTACACACACACACACACACACACACACACACACACACACACACACACACACACACACACACATATATATATATATATATATATATATATATATATATATATATATATATATATATATATATATATATATGGTGGCTGTCTGAGAGGCTTGGGTGTTGATCTTCAAGCCTGCCAGGCTTTTACAGACCATACCACACACACACACATATATATATATATATATATATATATATATATATATATATATATATATACGCACATACACGTGTACATATATATACATACACATGTGTATATGTATATACATAAACGTGTGTATATGTATATACATAAACGTGTGTATATATAGAAATACATACACATGTGTATATACATACACATATGTATATATATAGAAATACATACACATGTGTAT
Source organism: Sepiola atlantica (assembly GCA_963556195.1). Lineage (NCBI taxonomy): Eukaryota > Metazoa > Mollusca > Cephalopoda > Sepiida > Sepiolidae > Sepiola > Sepiola atlantica. Next base: position 286,166 of record CAUVYP010000834.1, read on the forward strand.
ATACATACACATATGTATATATATAGAAATACATACACATGTGTATATACATACACATATGTATATATATAGAAATACATACACATGTGTATATACATACACATATATATATATATATATACACATATATATATATATATATATATATACATACATACACATGTGTAAAGATAGACATACACGCATGTGTATATACATATATATACATAAATATATATATGCATGTGTATATACATATATATACATAATCATACACACACACATATATGTATACATAATCATACACACGCACGCATATATATACATAATCATACACACACACATATATATATATGTATATGTAGATATATATATATATGTATAAACGTATACTTACACATGTGTATATACATACACATATATCTATATATATATTAATACATACACATGTCTATATACACACATGCATATATATATGCATATACACATACATACAAATTAATCCTAAAATTGTAATGTATTATGCCAAATTTATTGGATTTGAAGTAATGGTACTTATATTTAAGTTAGTTATATCAAATAAAACTAAAAATCGCACTGAACAAAAAAAAAACAAACACAATGACTACGAAAAGAAAAAGAAAAGCAAGAATTTTCTTCAATAAATGTTCTATGAATATACTGAAATGGCAAAAAAAAGCTTTTCGGTGAAATTACGTACTTAAAGAAAGCGTTAGCGGATTTCTGGAGATTTTCTTTCCGATTTAGTGGGTTTGGAAAATCGCTAGTGGGTTTATGAAAAGTGGGTCATTGGCCGGACGGTATTGTAGATTTTTACCATATATATATATATATATATGTTACCGCGTTCGTGAAAATTGAATTTGTGTTGCAGTATCTGTTCTAATGTTGCACTTAAACTGAGGCATTTTATTTTTGTTCCAATCCAGAGTTCCCGTTTTGGGGAGCTACATTTTCTCCAGATTAAAAACCAACCTTGTGTCTTACTCTGCCCTAGTGGGAAGGCAACTAAATAGGAACGACAGAGTAAATGGTAAAAATTCAGAATAGTTAACAGTCGAGAAATCGTACACATATATGCACATACACTCATATACATATATAGTACATATACACACACATATATATATACATACATATATCTGTACATATATACATATATGCATGTATACACATACATATACCTGCACATATATACATATATGTATGTATATACAATACATATATGTACACACATATATATATACACATACGTACACACACATATACATACACACAAATATATACATTAATATATACACACATTTCAGCGGTAAACAAATTTTTTACATATTTATTTCCGTATGTTCCAAGAATTCCACATCAATCAAGGTTTCCTTTAACAATTTCAGTGGAATACTAAACTTTGGATTATTTATTTGTGAAAAAATGTAAAATATATATTTTGACAAATTAAGCACTATGTCATCAAGTGTTGGGGTCGCTGGTCCTGTCTTGGATGACTCTTTTTTGACTATCCTAATCTTAGAGAAAAATCATTTCAGTCAGCACAATATTCGAGTGGCCATCTACTTTAAATATCCCTAAAATGTTGATAAATTTAATTTTATTCATAACTCTAAATCTACACTCTGATTCTAGGTTGAGGGCTGAGAAAAATCTATGTGTCATTATTAAGTCAAGTGTGTCTATTAATCGGAGATATTTGGAAAACCTTCAAAAGATATCAGATATAATTATGGATTTTTGGGGTTGCTATTTGAGAGATAGTTTAGCAGTCCTAAGTATTCAAATTTTTCATAGATTGAAAATTGATTCAATTAATTTCAGAGCACTAAGTTTAAAGAATTTGAAACATTTAATTTTTTCAGTGGGGATATACTCAGAAGGGAAAATCCATCAACCTTCATTCTATTTCGTAAGGTAACAAAACAAAAAATGCAGGGGGGGGGGGGTATATGCTAATTGTTAATACGGAAGACTATTCTGTTTATAAGTGACTACGATTGAGTAACGTGAGCCAAAATGCTGGCGTCGAGGGGGGGGAGGGGTAAAAATCTGTCAACCTTCATTCTATTTCGTAAGGTAACAAAACAATAAACAACAAAAAAAAAAGCGGGGGGGGGGGGGGTATATATGCTAATTGTTAATACGGAAGACTATTCCGTTTATAAGTGACTACGATTGAGTCACGTGAGCCAAAATGCTGGCGCGGGGGTGTGCCGGGGGGTAAAAGTGCTGCCGCCCCAATCTAGAAGGATCTCTCCTTCAATGACCGAAGACAGAATAGATGAAAGGTAGTATCAGAACACTAACAGCTTGTAGTTTACTTCTTAATAGGTTGAGTGTGGATATAGTATCTTAAATTAATGAAAATTAACTTCGGCTTCTCGTGTCATTCTATTGGTCAAATGTTTTTAACACTCACTTTACGTAATAACAAAATTATGTTTGAAAGAAATAAAAGCAATCCCGCTCACCTTTTTTAAAAATTAAAAATGTTCGAAAAAAAACAAAAGTTTTATTTTATTTTATTTTTTTAAGGAATACAAAAAACTTTGAAGGTACAGAATAGTTGGTCGTTCTTTAGTTCACGCTGTTTAATCCTGACAAAGTAAGGGAGATAACTTCTCGATTTTATGCTTGTATTTTGTAACAATTATTGGTGCTACTCCAGATGAAGCGCCTAATTTCCGTGACTGCTCGGCGGCAACGATCGGGCAGGTCGCGGAAGCATCCGAAACAAAAACGAGGCTGAAGCAGAGCTGACCGATCAGGTTGCTGCCAGTCATCTGCGCTCAGCACAACAAAACAAGCGGTAGGAAGACCTTTCGAACCCGCCGCAAACGTATCCGTAAACCCTGACCCTCGATGAGAAAATATATGAAATTCCTCCCCCCCCCCAAAAAAAAAAATATACAAAAAAACTTGCCTAAATATCCTAAGAAAAATAACATACTTCTTTGTTTTATGTAAAAGAAAAAGACGAAAAAAAAGTTGTAAATCTATTTGTTATACTTAATATTTAAAAATTTTAAATATTTAATTTTCAATGTTTTGCACAAAAAATCGTAAATCCTCCCCCTCCCACTGTTAAGAACTTTATTATTTAGAAACCGATTCTTAACATAAAAAGAGCGGTGGATTATGGGACAAGAGTGACCCCCAGTGTCATGAAGGCCAGAGAGCGATTAAATTGCAGACATTGTAAAGGGACAGGGCACAGTATTCGTAGCTGTGAGCAGCTCAAAGCTGCGATACTTGGGTGTAACACCGAGTACGAATCTTTGTTGTGCTTTCTGACGAATGATGCATAATGTGTTGTTTCATTGATGTTTGAGTGATATATTTTCATTTTAAAGTGGATATTTGAAGAGTTCTCTTCTTGTAATACTAAAAAAAGGTCTTGTTTGTTTGCTCAGCTGGTTTACTTTGCGAGTTATGATAATTTGAAATTTGCCCAGAATTTAGCCCCTCCGTGTATTGGCCCAAAATGATGGTGATTGGGGCCTCAGACTCCCAAAATGGTATAATTCTGCTGAATATCAGTCTGTTTAACATCCCATTACCCTCCCTGATGCCTAATATGATGACCAACAGGTATAACAGCTAAACAGCTAACATTATGTGCACTCATAGGTTAATGTCCGCATGACCCCCACTTCTAAGCCCACTGTGCAGTGGGGGTCGGGGTTGTTCACTATTCTGTACCTTCATCAAAAGTTTTCCATTTCTCAAAAATTTAAAAATAAATTCCGTATTTCTATAGGAAGGGACCCATATTGACTCGAATGTTTGCAATTTACGGAACAGACCGGAAATGACCGAGCCGTTGCCGAACAGTCAATTAGTACCAACATCAAATAAACAATTTTTTTAATTTTCAACTGTAAAAAGAAACAACGTTGGCAGATTTCTCAACCCACTTGTAACAGTGCCAAAAAGAAATGCCGAAACCCTTCTTCCAATTATAAAGTAAAGAGTTACGTGTTGCCAGGGACCACAATATTATCTGACTGCTGGAAAGCATATACGAAAGTAGAAGGGTTCAGACATTTGACTGTGAAGCACAGTGTAAACTTTGTAGATCGAAAAACAAAGGCTACTATGTGGAAGGAAGCTAAACAGCAAAACAAGAAAGAATGCGGAACAAGCAGAGACCTTGTAGACAGCTATCTGATCGAATTTATGTGGAGACAAAAATTTCGCAAACATCCCTTTGTCCCCAATATTGTCGCAGATAGCTGAAGAGTACCCTGTTGAAATACTTCCTTCCACTTCCTCTTCTTTGATGCCTGCTTTCATGCCATTTCACGTCTGATAATTCGTTTCAATCAGTTGAAATGTTGACATGTCGTCTGCTAATTTTATTGCAATTTGATTTGCTACTCGCTTCGGTACTTCTTGGCAGTTTACGTAAACATCCGGAAAGTACCGACGCCAAGTCGATTTTAGCATGGATCCTAATATAAGAAAGTACCAAGTTTATAAATGTATTCGGTATTCATTTACTTACATATTAAATTAAATAGAAATAAGACAATTTTTTCTGGCAAAATTTTTGTCGGGTCGGTCTAGTGTATTTATGTCGAGGGGGCACTAGAGCAGCAAGTTCATCGGAGCACATTCCATGTAAGTACTTGTAAAACGAGCACAAGAATGCTACATTGTAGCATGAAACAGGGGCTGGAGCTTGGTGGATAATGAGGGACTTATCAGATTAGAGACTCTTTTATGGACCTTTTCTAAAAGGGAGAGACTAGTAGATGGTGCACCAGCCCAGATATGACAACAATACTCCATGCATGGACGGATAGTGGCTTTGTACAGATATAGGATACTGTCAGGTGTGAGAAGTTTTCTAGCATGGTAGAGGGAGCCAACCTTTTTTGCAGCAGCCTTAGCAATGTCTTCTATGTATTTGTTCAAATTCATGTGAATGTTAGGGCGAGGAGCATCACAGCATCTTAGTCTGTTTATGTTCAGAGTTCTTTTCTTTATTATTATTTTGTTTCAAACGCAATCTCTAAATATCCTCTTCTATGAAATTCTTTACAGATGTGCATGTTACGTTTACTCACTCTCGTCACAGTATCTAAATTTTGCACCCCCTTTTTACCCCCTCTGCATTAAACTAAATACAGGGTGGGCAAAAATAAGGGTCCTATTTTTAAAAATTCATAACTTTTTTATTTATTGATTTTTTAAAATTTTTTTTTTAGAATAAGTAAAGGACCCCTTCCGAAGCAAGCATGAGCCGTATTAGCCCTAAGGAACGTACGTTATTTTTGCTTAGAAAACTCAAAACAGTGTAAAAAACAATACTTTAGTTTTTGTAAGTTTTAAGAAGTGTTTTTCGGCTAAAATTTGTTTTGTTTATTTCAAAAAATCTCGGAAGGGTCAGTCTACACACATAAAGTTTGGTGAGTTTAACTTTTATTTTGTGGAAGTTATTCAAATTCAAGTTATTCAAATTTAAAGATAGGACCCTTATTTTGGCCCACCCTGTATATCCTACATTACGCTTAGCAGCTGTGTTCCAAAATTCATAATGATCGGTTATTTAGTTTAGGGCTGAATCTGATACATACAAATATATAAACATACCTGACTTTATATAAATAGAGATTTGGATTGTGTATACAGTAAGCATCCCAGAATTTGATTGGCTCCACCCTTTCTTCTTCTCTGCACCCTCTCTCTCACAGACATAATGTTGCTAGTCTGTCTTTTCAATAAATACTATTATGGCATGTGTTCTTCAGAATTGTCTGATCTATTCCCTGCTTCTTTTATTCCAGCTCGTTTGACATATTGGTTTAGTGGTCTCCATCAATTCGCCGTTTTCATACCTCATTGTAATTCAGCTTCCTATTCCAGTAGCTTCTTTCCCACAACTGCAAGCTTGTGGAACTCTCTTTATGCTGCCTGTTTTCCTCCTACCTATAGCTTTGGTCTTTTCAAGACTAAGTCCAATAGACCTCTCCTGTCTTTGCGATAATCATCTTTCGGTCTTGTTAGCTCCTTACATCAAGTGGCTTCATGCCTTGTCTGGAGCGATTTCCATAAAAACATTTTTTTTTATGATATACTAAAAAACGGTCACTTTTGATTTCCAGTTGAAACAAACTGTTTTGAGTATGTGTTTCTTATTTAGATAAATAAAAAATTAAATAAATAAAAGTCACAGTAGTCTGAGTGGGTTTAAATTATTTTGAACCTTAACGACATGATTTCTCTTTGCTTCTAACTTCTAAGATTAAACTCATTCTAGTGCTATTCCGAATATCTATATCTAAGTCACCTGACTACAAATCTCTCATCTACTTTCATATACTGACCTACACTGACCGTGGAATGAGATCCTGCCGGTCAAATTCATCACACTTCTAAGCTTACTCTCCAGAAACGTATTTCCAACCCAATCTGTTATGCCACAAATAGAGATTTTTTTTATGGAAATCGCTCCAGACAAAGCATGAAACCACTTGATGTAAGGAGCTAAAAAAAAATACTACTTCAAGGCCAAAACCTAGCCAACGATAAGTTTTAGATGTATAGATTCTGACCCAGAAAACAGCAATTCTTCCCCAAAAGATAGCTCATGGAATGTGAGGACTAAAGGACAAAATAAGGAAGTGAGAGTTACGAGGCTGCCAAAAGTAAACCCAAGATCCACTTTCTACTTTCCTTTTCCCTATTAACCAGTAAAGTTTCTGTTTCCCTTTTGTTGTTGCTTTCCGTAAAATCAATGAACTTTCCGTAAAAGCAATAAACTTTCCGTAAAAGCAATAAACTTTCCGTAAAATCGATAAACTTTCCATAAACTGAAAACGAAACCATGAAAACTCTATTTCTCTTTTGTTTACTTTTAACAGCAAATCAAGTTGCTTTGGTTGTATTGAACCAAAGTTTGGAGACACAGACGAAAATATTCAAGACATTATGGAAAAAAGGTACGGCATATGCATACACACCAGCACACTCTTTTCTAATATATAAAAACAAGTCATATTTCTGTCTGTCCTATAAAAACTCAGAAACTACCAAAGTCACTTTACGAACATTACATATTCCGATTCAGTATGATCCCAAGATGGTTATGGTAAAAATAATTTGTTTGGGGGGCACCCGGGACCAAATTAGTGTATGAGGGGGTAAAAAAGGAAATTTATTTCTTATATGTAGTTGTTCGAAAAACAATGCTGAAAATAGGTCAAACAGTCGGCTGATGATTATTTTTTCTTTTTCTTTCTTGCTTTCCTTTTTTTGTTTTTTTCTTTCGGTGCTTGTGAACTGTAGGTCCGAAAAAAAAAAAATTTATCTTTAAGTTGAGGAGAGTCAAATAAGACAAAATGTGCCTCAATCTGTACAAACCATATGCGCACATCGCCAGAATAGGCTGCGATTGAGTTGGCTCTCATTGTAAAACAGAAAAGAAAGGAATGTGATTTCCTAATAAGCAGTCGTAAAAATGAAACAGAGCCAATGGAAGGTGAATATATGGCAGATCGATAGACAAATATACTGTTTAACCACCAGACTAGAATTGGACCAGAAAGACACTAATGTTACAAAGGCAAATTCTCCTTATGAGGAAATGATGTAAGAAAGAAATCTGAAAAATGTATGAAAATACAGCGTCCTCACTTCCAGTAGGCGGCAAAGCTAATGTGAATGGCAAATATCATCTGGTGAGACAAGAAAAGAAGGAATGGACCAAAGTAGTATTAGAAAATTACTGAAATATTCAAATGACGAAAAATGGGATACCTAAAGCAACACGCTGACAGTCAAAATCAGAACCTACGATGTCTTCACAGTAATTTCAAGACGTAATACATATTTGAAAAAAATATGTGCAAAAAACGTTAATGCACATTCACAATTCTTAAACTACAGGATGAAGTAGAAATATATTTATTTAAATGCGATTAACTTGGATATGTGGTAGAAAGAAGCAGACATATTATAATCATCGACAATGGACGCCACATGGTGATTATTTAAAAATGAGCGGCAAAGCAAAAGAATAAGTTGTTACTACAATTTAAAAAATCACAATAAATCTTAATTCAATCCTAAATTAATAGCACTGATAATTGTATTTTGTTACTAAATCATCACGATTCAATAGCTATTTCCTACTATTTTTTTACCTTCAAATGTTAACCGCTAGAGACCTCTGACAAAAAATCTGAACAAAATGCAATGAATTAACATGTCAGAAATAAGAAACGCATAATAAAATGTACTTACCGATCGTTGATAAATTATAGGAATCGATGCACTTATAAATCCTCCATATGAATGGAATGTTGTGTTTTACATGATAGTTTTAAAGTCTTTAAACTGTCAAATATGATGAAAATAATGTTCGGTGGCAAATTTATGTTGCACTGTGACCACGAAAACTTGTCTCGTCTTTTTTTTTTTTTACTTGAAGAAGCTTGCCTGTTTTATCTTATATTCTTAGTGGTCACCAATTTTTGTTAAATGGATGTTAGATATTTATTTATGGGAACACAGGAACAAAATAGAGATGGTACAATGGGATCATTCATGCCGGTTAGATTATGTAGTATCCTGGAGTTCAGCATTTCACCTGCTCGTTGTTGAGTCAGGTCAAAAACAGGATAAGGTACGTCTTGTCTGCTTGAAGGAAAACTGCAAACTAAAGTAAACCTTGTGTATCATCTTGGCGCCAAAATGTGTTAGCGCATATGAATCCTGCTAAACGTAGAAATGCCATACGCCCACGTTATAAAGAGACAATGATTACGCAATTGTAAAGCTGAATTACCATCTCGGTTGAAACTAACATACATCAATACAAAATAGTTCACTCATGCAACTGCTACATATATTTTAATGTGTTTGCAGTTAATGGAAGTCTTGTTTGTCTTAGGTAATTTATCCCTATCTTTAAATCTAATAATATGCAGTTTTTCATTAAGGCATAAAAAACAAGGTGTGTTAAGGGATTTACATGTCTTGGCTTTTCTTATTATTTTCCATTTAACAATGCATTCGTCTTTCTAGAGTCTTCTGTCAGTAGCATGTTTGTAGCCGAAACAAGTATACATATATGTAGTCAAAATGTTTGTATAAATAAAAATTTATGCTAAAATATAACTCTACTTGTTATTGAGCACTATTATATAAACATAGGATTAACCCTACAAACACACACACACACACACACACATATATATATATATATATATATATATATATATTGAGCATTATTATTGTTGATTTGTTTTTCTGGGTACTTACGAAAATTCTGTACTGAAGATGATCCAATATGTATAATTTGGATTATTCTGTTCTAATCTTGAGTGTTATTTTCACAACGTTTCGGCCGCTGTAACCTCCTGTCTTCTCCAGGTGTATCTTTTCGAACTCGGGACTCCGGATGGAATTTCAAACGGAACCCTTTATTTGATCCACCGGGGTAGCATGCTCTTGTTCCGTCAGCTGGGAGAAGTCTTCAGTAATTCGCAATTCTTTGTATCACCCACACCGAAGATTGAACCTTCAACCTACAGATAACCATCACTTAGATCTGAATTTTACTTTGTGCTATATACACTGCACCATGGACATAATGATCCAATATTTGGAAAATTTAATGTTTCATTGTATGACTTAAAATAAACATACCTTGAAACAGCAGTAAACAACTATAATACCTTTGTGTATACTCTTTATTTAGAATATGATTTGAAAATTATCTAAATCGTCAAAAATATGTATGTGTGTGTGGTTCGGAAGTTTTCAGATGAGGATTGATTATTTGGATTATTTTGACTCCTGTTTTCATCTTTGATCCTATTCTCACAACGTTTCTGCTGATGTAACCTCTGACCTTCTTCAGGTGCGTCTTGTTGAACTTGCGAATCTATACAGAATTTAGAATGGAACCCTTTATTTAATCCACAGGGTTAGATTGTTCTCATGGCACAATGAATAAAGTTCTAAGTGACAGTTTTCTGGAAGTTGAAAGTTCAATCCTCAGTACAGATGTTACTAAGAATATAATTAAGAATTACATGGTTGATGGAACAAAAACTAAATAAAGGATTCCATTCGGAATTGTCTACAGATTACAGAGTTCAACATAAAGAGTCTTGAGTTTGACAAGACATACCTGAAGAAGGTTCCCTATATCTCCCTCTCTCTCCAACTATGGATTAAATAATATTAGGGGTGGGACGTAATGGGTGAAAATTTCAGATTCATGCGAGTAGTATTTTTTTGTGTTCATTTATACATAAATAACACTAAACAATCAAACATTTTGAAAATTTTGCAAAATTCAGAAGGTGCAGGCCAAAAATAGCTGTTAGGGCTCCACGGAACTCAAAATCCATAATTTTTTGGTGAAAAAATGGTTTCATGCGACATTGCAGGTCCTAAAACATCCTCAAAAGCTATGAATGGATATAGATGGTTAAATCTGATATAGTACTTTAATTTAGGACCATTTTCAGGCTGTGAAAGGGGTTTCATGAATGTAAAATAGCCAAAAACTAGTGGCCTGCACCTTCTGAATTTTGCAAAATTTTCAAAATGTTTGATTGTTTAGTGTTATTTATGTATAAATGAACACAAAAAATACTACTCGCATGAATCTGAAATTTTCACCCATTACGTCCCACCCCTAATAATATTAATAATTTTTGGTGATATTTCTGTGTATAGTTAATTGTATTATCTTTGATTGTTAAGAGAGACTGACTGACTGTATGAAATAACGGAAGGGGTTCAAGCAACATAGAGTGAGATAGGTTAAGAATAATAGACAGAAACTTAGTAAGGGATGCGTGACTTGTTGAATGAATTGCAAATTACAGTTAATTAAATCAATTAAAATGGATTGTTTTTTGTTTTGTTTTTTCAAACATAACTCAATTCCAATACCAATGGATATTTTAACATTCCTTTTGTGTAATTAAAATATATATGAAAAAGCCTTAGGGAGACAAACGTTGATTAACTCAGCTTTAGTATAATATTAGACAAGTAGAAATACTACACAACTAAACAATATTAGGTTTAAAGCTCCTGAAATTCATACTAAAATAGTCCACATAGATCCGTTGCGCAACGGATAAAGGCGTTGATTAGCAATCAGTTCTAAGTAACAATCTTATGGAGGTTAACGGTTTAATTCTTACTACAGGCAATACTAATTAAGAATTATGTAATAATTACTACATCTACCCGATCATGGCTGACAGAATGAGAACAATCTACCCATGTGGATTAAATGTTCAGTTTAACGTCCGTTTTACATGTTGGCATGTGTTAGACGTCCAAACTAACCTATTTCTGGCCTGGTTTCTATTTATACCTCATTCTATCAAGTCCCTTTTTTTCGCATGTTTTCCTTGGCTTTTCCCTGTGAACAGAACCTGCTACCTCAACTGTTCTACATCTACTAACCCAAGAACTCTCATCCATTCTTTCAACGTGGCCATACCATCAAATTCTCCTGTTCTGCATACATATCCCTATACTGTCCAGATTTAATCTTCCTCTACGGTCATCAGATCTAAGCCTGTCTTTAAGACTCACATTTATCATATCATTCTCATATCATTTCTCTCCATGCAACACACGTCCTCACCCCTCACTGGGTTGCAGTTCGAAATTCCATATAGGTTCCTGAGTTCGACATAAAGATTCCTAAGTTTGAAAAGATGTTCCTGAAGAAGGTTGAAGGTTACATTGTGCAAATAATCCAAATAATACACAAGTACATTTTATCATTTATTATTAACACATGTTAGTGTTAAAATAAGCTACATTTAATATTTTTATATGCTCTAGCTGAAAGGATGTTGAGCTGTTTGTGTGTGCAAGGTCTGCTGTCTTGATACGGCTCTGTTCCGATTTTGAGAAGTTGATTTTTATGTTATATTATATTCGTTTTAATGTGAAACAGATGTTAAAATTATTATTTAAATGGATAAAAATGTTAAGGATTTTATTAATACACTTCTGACAATAGGATAATCCTTGAAACTGCAGTAAAGTGTTTAGATAATCTATGTTTATTTTATTTACCTCCTCTCCAAGAAGTTAGACACAAGGTCAGGTGTGGATTCTGATGAAAGTGTTTCAGTGGAACGAACTTGATTCGAACCCAGCACACCCAGGTTCTTGGTTTGTGTCCTTAACCACTTAGCCACCATCTTCATAATCTATGTTTATTATTTACTAGCATACATATCTGGCGTTGTGTACTTCTGCTTTCAGCCCTGAATTCCATAATACGATTTTTGTTATTTTTTTATTTCTATGATATTAAATTTTCAAGAAAATAAAATAACAAGTCGTATTTACTGTTTATGTATGTCATAGACTCTACAATATTATGAATATTATCTGAATAAAATTTTGTTTAGAACTGTGGGGAGTTAGAGATGCGATGTGAATCAACATAAAAAGTTAATAGCTTGTATTAGCTACTCTCTTTCTTTCTCCATTCGTTTAACTTACTCTTTCATTTTTGCTGTCCCTGAAATAAATAAAACACAGTATTTCTGTAGTGGACTGGGGTCATAAATGGTTGGTAACTTTCAATGCTGCAAAGACAAAGCTACTTTCCTTAAACAACTACAAGAAACCTCTTCAACCACCGATTGCCATGGCAAATAACACCCTACCTGAGAGTTCAACATTCAAACTCCTAACCTTCACATGTAACATGAATTGGAACAAATACATTGAAAACATTGCCAGGTGGGCTCCCTCTACCGTGCTAGTAAACTCCTCACACCTAACATTATCCTGTATCTCTACAAAGCCACCATCCGCCAATGCATTGAGTATTGTTGCCACATCTAGGCTGGTGCGTCATCCACTAGTCTCTCCCTCTTAGACAAGGTCCAAAAAGGGTTGCCAACTTAATAGGTCCCTCACTATCCACCAAGCTCCAGCCCCTGTCCAATCACCGCAATGTTGCATCCTTGTGCTTGTTTTACAAATACTTTAATGGATTGTGCTCCGATGAACTGGCTATACCAACTCGATAATCAGCAAAATCTCATCCATTCACTGTGGAGGTCTCCAGATGCCGGAGAGCCTTCTACTCTAATAGCTTCTTTCCTCGTGCTGCCGGCCTCTGGAACTCCCTCCCTGCTCCCTGTTTCCCCAACTGTACTGACATGCAGAGGTCTAAAACTAATGTAAACAGACATTTCGCTACACAGCTCCCAACTTAGGATGACACCCAAAACCTACACCCTAATTCTAAGTAACCCCCTTACGTCTACAGTGGCGGCCTACCTTGTTTGGGGTGAAATATGTTAAAAAAAAAAATTTTTTTTTTTAAATTTTAAAAAAAGAAAATTTTCTACATAAATGTGCAAACTCACCATGAAAATGATTTCTGTTTGTTCGGAATGATAAAGTTAGCAGTCCAGTGTGAAATGCCAAATTCTAATAAAAACAGCAAACTTGACAACCAAAGAGCCAGAACCAGTAAGACTCTAACATCACCAGAGATAAGACAGAATGCAGCACAACATTATGCTGCCCCCCCCCATTCCTTACTCAACTCTCCTTCACAGAAGTAAACGACTACTCTACTTCCACACACACACACACACACACACTAACAACAGCAACATATTCACATACTGACAAAGGCAACGTAAGCAAATGATTACTCAACTCACTCACATAGAAGTCCACAAACACACACACACACTGACAAAAGCCGCATACACACAATGTCTCATGAACTCACACACATGCATATCCCTGACAGAAAATAGACATACACACTTCTAACACCTGTATCTTACACACTGAAACATTCTCACAAACCCGAGAATTTTTCTAAATGAACAATTTACTCTATCGAGATATCTTTCACACCACTGTAAACTTGTCTTGATATAAATATGTTTTGTTCGTTAACCCTGCTTCATTCACAATACCCTTTTTGTCAATTTAGCACTTGCTAAATGGTGACCCTTTCTTTCATAACATTTATCCATTTTTCTCATTCGCTACATTTATAACATTTTAATTGTCAGTGTAGGTCTTGATACATTACAAAGATGTGACTGTCATCTTTACCCTATCCAAGCCAGGAGCCATGCTGCAGAACGTCAATAATTTATTTCACAATGTTAAATTCTATTGATGGTACTGAGCAATTCGGATTATTAATGAATAAATCTCCGTTTTAGCTAAACGGGTTTCAGTGTTTTGAAAAATGTTAACAAAACTAGTAACCAGTCAGGGTCGGCACTCAAAAAAAAAAAACTTTAATGTAGGGGAAGTGGTCACTCTACAAAGTCTAAATTTTGAAGTTTCCTAATGTTGTGAAGTTGTCCAACAGTAAATAATAAATAAAGGAAGTCAAGTCGAGGGTTGGTTTAACAAGTGTATTAACAAAGTAAGAAAGTGACTAGCACTTGGCTAGACAGTTACGAGACTGTGCTTTGTCTTCTCTGTGTCTCTGGTGACTCGCACTATTTATAGTGACAACCGGTGCAGTTTCTCCTGTGTAAGAACGGCCGGTGTAACACCTAACATAGAAGCTACAAACCTTCAAAGGATAATCGAGGGAAATAGTACTCTGTTTTATAAATTGCCAATTTTTACATTTCATATTAGGATGGATTGTGCTCCGATGAACTTGCTTCTCTAGTGCCTCCTCAACGTAAATACACTAGACCAATCCGACAATCAGCTAAATCCCATCCATTCTCTGTGGAGGTCCTCAGATGCTGGAAAGCCTACTACTTCAATAGCTTCTTTCCTCGTGCTGTCGGCCTCTGGAACTCCTTCCCTGTTCCCTGTTTCCCCGACTGTACTGACATGCGGAAATTTAAAACTAATATAAACAGACATCTCTCTGCACAGCTCCTAACTTAGGATATCACTCAAAACTTCCACCCTAATTCTCAGTAGCCTCTTATGTCTACAGTGGCAGCCTGCCTTGTTTGGGGTGAACTATGTTAAAGAAAAAAAAGGATTAATCGCTGATCCAATTATGTAGAATTTATTTTTAAACTAAAATTTAAAATAATTTATTGTTTTTCAATAAAAAATCGATTAATTGTAAAAAACAAAAAAAACAAAAAAAAAAACAAGTAATACGAGAAATATACATGAAGTCTTAGGCATTGCAGGATGACATCATAATGAATATATCGTTTCTTCGAATGATATCAACTATATAAAATGTACTTCTATGAGCCAAGTTTGGAGATTTCCTTCTTTTTTTTTCTTCATATTTTTGCGCCAACTATTTTTTTCAAAGCGTAAATATTTCGCAAGTATTGAAGTAAGTAAAAATTTAAATATGTGATTAAGTTGGATCATTTGACATAAACTCTAAAGTCTTAATTTTAACTATTTTTAAAGCTTAATAAATTAAAAATATAAAAATTTAATTCATTTTTTTTTTTTTTTTTAGTACAAATTCGATATTTTCGACATTTCTATTGACAAATGTAAGTGAAGTGAAAAAAGATTTGGAAAATGACAATCTCTAAAGATATTTTAAAGAGAATAATTTTAAATTAAAAAATGTAAATTATTTATAATTAATTTCACATGTTGGCCAAAACATCTGCTTGCTTCAAATTGTGTACATAGAAAGCAGATCATTGCTATCAAATGGCAGCTTCCTAAGTACACTAGTTTGGGTGTACAAAGGCTTCAGATAGACAGACGTAATCTATTTATTAAGTACATTCCTGCAATGACCATTATCTGACCTACATTCACACAATGACTATAATATGACCCACATTAGTGAAATAATCATTATATGACTTACATTAGTAAAATAATCATTATATGACTTACATTAGTGAAATAATCATTATATGACTTACATTAGTGAAATAATCATTATATGACTTACATTAGTAAAATAATCATTATATGACTTACATTAGTAAAATAATCATTATATGACTTACATTAGTAAAATGATCATTATATGACTTACATTAGTAAAATAATCATTATATGACTTACATTAGTACAATAATCATTATATGACTTACATTAGTAAAATAATCATTATATGACTTACATTAGTGAAATAATCATTATATGACTTACATTAGTGAAATAATCATTATATGACTTACATTAGTGAAATAATCATTATATGACTTACATTAGTAAAATAATCATTATATGACTTACATTAGTAAAATAATCATTATATGACTTACATTAGTAAAATGATCATTATATGACTTACATTAGTAAAATAATCATTATATGACTTACATTAGTACAATAATCATTATATGACTTACATTAGTAAAATAATCATTATATGACTTACATTAGTGAAATAATCATTATATGACTTACATTAGTGAAATAATCATTATATGACTTACATTAGTAAAATAATCATTATATGACTTACATTAGTAAAATAATCATTATATGACTTACATTAGTGAAATAATCATTATATGACTTACATTAGTGAAATAATCATTATATGACTTACATTAGTAAAATAATCATTATATGACTTACATTAGTACAATAATCATTATATGACTTACATTAGTACAATAATCATTATATGATTTACATTAGTGAAATAATCATTATATGACTTACATTAGTGAAATAATCATTATATGACTTACATTAGTGAAATAATCATTATATGACTTACATTAGTGAAATAATCATTATATGACTTACATTAGTAAAATAATCATTATATGACTTACATTAGTAAAATAATCATTATATGACTTACATTAGTGAAATAATCATTATATGACTTACATTAGTGAAATAATCATTATATGACTTACATTAGTGAAATAATCATTATATGACTTACATTAGTGAAATAATCATTATATGACTTACATTAGTAAAATAATCATTATATGACTTACATTAGTAAAATAATCATTATATGACTTACATTAGTAAAATAATCATTATATGACTTACATTAGTAAAATAATCATTATATGACTTACATTAGTACAATTAGCATTTATTAAGTAAACAAAAGGTCAGATGTTATTTTTTAACTTATGAAATAATTTACATTGATCAAGTAAAAAGTAATAATAACCATTGTATGAGCTATATATGTACAATAATAACCAATATATAACTTCCATAATTACAATAGTCATTATATGATCTACATTAATACCATAACTAGAATATGACCTACAATATAAAAAAATATTTGCTTCTTCCTGAATATTCTAACTCTAATTATTTTTTGTAAATTTTCCTTCTTTATAATCACAAATATTTAAATTATGATATTTATTGGCTTAGAAAACTGTTTTGATTTTTCCCTATCTGATTCCCGGATGTGAATTCTATCAAGGATCTTACTGAATTTTGTCTAATTTAGTAGCAACACTATCAGTTAAGCACCACATTTTCAGAGTATAAAAATCAATTTTTAGTAGGGGGTTCATTTTGCTATGTAAAACTAAGATAAAATGATCTCCCTTCATTCATCGGCCTCGAAAAAAAAAAATTATTTAAGTATTTTTGGGGGAGGAGGGGGGGATGCATTACTATAGTGACTAAATACGCAGATTATTAAAATAAATTTTTGAAAATGTAAGTTTAAAGTTTAATTATCCCCTCGACTCTAAATTTAGAAAAGGCATCTGTAAACATGTTTTGGGGCTAAAGATTGGTAAAAACTCCAGTAGGGAAAACATTTTACCTCAAAAATCTATTCTGGGGGCCAACACTCTTTCTGATCTTCATTAGTGATCTGCAAAATCATATTCTGAGATAATTTGTTGACATCTATGCAGACGACACAACTGTCTATGGCTGCACATCAAGGGCATTGGTGATCAAGATATCACTGATTTTCTCTCTTCAGATCTGGGGCAGGTGGTGCATTGGAGGTAAAAGTGGCTTGTTACTTTTAACACCTCTAAAACCAAGCTCCTCTTCTTTCACCACCAATGCTCGGATCCCTATTTTGTCCCAGTTCAAATGAATGCCTCTCTCCTTATTTTGATAAGCTCCTAGGACTGACTTTCACTCCAGACCTAAAATGGAAGACATATATCCAGTCTATTTCTAAGGTCACTGAAAAATGGTTGGATCATTCTACCACCCCAGAAAGTACCTAACTCTAGATGCAATCCTCTACCTATATAAGAGTAAAACACATCCTTTTATAACCTCGTAATTTAGGTTATAATAAATAATAACTTGTAAATAAATGGATGAACTATCAAGAGAAACGTTTAACAGATTTATTAAAACTGAACACAGAATGAATTAATGAGTTAATTGGCCGCTGGGCGCGATTGTTATATTCACCGTCTGATGCCGTGATCGTTGTTTATCTTTCTCTCTGAGCAGCCGACCATTTCAAGGGTGATAACTCTTAACTCCCGAAATGGTTCAAAGGAGATAATCCCGTTGTCGTTAGTTGTCCTAACATCTCCCCATATTAGTCTTTAACTGTATCGAGCGCACCTGGGGTCAACTTGGAGGTGCTTTACTCTAGTGCGACTGCGTTTTGGCCAACTCCTGTGAGGTCTTTGATAATTATCATTTGTATTTGTCTGCATGGAAGGTGATGGAGATGACAGTTCAAATGTGTCCATTAACAAATCAAACGAAATGGTTGTTCTGTTGTCCACTAAGTTGTCTACAGTGTATCTGAGACGCAACTAGTTTTTGTGCCGTGCCCAGAATTGACTCCCGACTTGAACATCATACAGGAATTGTCCATTTATTTTGTGGATGATGCCTGGTACCCAGTTTGGCCGGTCAGGTCTGTAATTCCGAGCAAACACTGGTGTGCCAACTGAAAAAGCTTTTGTTTTGTTAGGGCTTGGTTATTGCCTTTGTGGCTGGGGACGTAAAGCGTCCAGTGTAGTACAGAGTTTTCATTCCATGAGTGCCTCTGCTGGTGATAGACCATTCTTCACAGCCCCATTTGGTGTTATTCTATATGAAAGGAGGAAAGCATGTAGTATCTCCTCTGTTTTTCCCTCCCCTCTTGCTTTTAATAATGCCCTTTTGAATGTGTCTACAAATCTTTCGGCTTGTCCGTTGGATTGAGGATGATACGGTGGCGACCGAACGTGTGTTATGCAACACGATTTGCAGAATAGTTGGAATTACTCAGACGTAAATTGTGTTCCGTTGTCTGAGACTAAAGTCTCGGGTAAGCCGTGTTGACTAAATAGCCGCCTAAGTACTGTTATTGTAGACTGAGTGTCAGTCTGTTGCATTGGAAAAACTTCTGGCCATTTAGAATGGGCATCCACAACCACCAGAAAACTAAGGCCATTGATAGGGCCAGCAAAGTCTATGTGTATTCTGGACCATGGTCGCTCTGAGTATGTCCAGCGAGAATCTATAATCTGAGGTGGATTCTTCTGCGCTTCCATACACTGGATACAACGTTTAACAGTATGCTCAATGTCTGTGTCTATGTTAGACCAATAGACTACGCTACGGGCTAATGATTTCATTCGGTTAATGCCTGGATGACCCAAATGTAGTTGCTTAAGGACTGCTTGTCTGAGTTTAGTGGGAATAGCAACACGATCTGCAAACATCAAACAACCATCAATGACAGAAAGAGAGCCACTGCGCCGTTTGAACTGTTGGAGGTCTCCCGTGAGGTTAGGAGGCCATGTATGGTGAAGAAATCTGCACACTTTTTGTATCGTTGGATCTTGTGATTCTCGCTTTATATCATTCCTTGTCACTGGAATTGTCCGGATACAATCTGTGAGCGTGCGTTGAAAATCGTCCTCGATGTTGATGGCAGCGATGACAGTGTCGTCATCTGGAACTGATTGTGCACTAATGAGTCGTGACAAGGCATCAGCTTGGCCGAATTCTGTTGTCCGGCGGTACTGTATAGCGAAATCGTACCCCAGTAGAATGATTGCCCATTGTTGTAATCGGCTTGCTGAATATACCGGAATACCCTTTTTTGAGCCAAATATTGACAGTAGTGGCTTATGGTCTGTCAGAAGTGTAAAGTGACGCCCGAACAACATCTTATGGAATTTCTTCACAGCAAAAATCAGTGTCAGTGCTTCTTTTTCCACTTGACTGTAATTGCGTTCAGCGGGTGTCAGGGATCTGGATGCATACATGATGGCTTTCTCAGTTCCATCTGCAAGTATATGCGAGATTATGGCTCCAACGCCATGATTTGATGCATCTGCTGCTACCACAATTTTCTTATTTGGATCAAAATGTGTGAGCAGTAGGTCCGAGTTAATGAGTGCTTTGATTTTGTCAAATGATTTTTGACAGTCCTCGGGCCAGGACCATTTTGTGTCTTTTATCAACAGTTTGTTGAGCGGTGATTTGATTTGATGGAGTGAAGGTAAGAAACTACCATAGTAGCTCACCAGTCCCAGAAATGTGCGTAGACCGCTAACGTCCGTTGGGGGCGGCATGTGTTGAATGGCTGCCACATTAGCAGGATCTGGACGATGACCCTGACAATCAAACATAAATCCCAAGTATTTTATGGAAGGTAAATAAAAATGGCACTTTTCAGGTCGGAGATGGAGACCAAAGTCTTGGATGCGGGTTAGGACCTTGCTGATCCGTTTTGTCAACTCCTGGTTGGATTGCCCAACAACAATGATGTCATCCAAGTATGCAGCTGTACCTTCCATGCCAGTGAGCATTGTGTCCATAATCTGTTGAAATAGGGCAGGGGCTGTTTTTACCCCAAAAGGTAAACAAGTGAATTGGAATAATCCACGGTGTGTGTTTATAGTAAGCAGCTCCCTGGAGGTTTCTGCCACTTCGACTTGCAAATAAGCCTCTGCGAGGTCTAATTTTGCAAAGCAGGTGCCACCATTAAGTACGGTGAAGAGATCATCGGGGATTGGCAATGGGTATTGATGATCCTCTAGTGCTGCATTGAGCCCCGTTGAAAAATCAGCACACAATCGAATTGAAGCATCAGCTTTCTTTACAACCACGATGGGTGCTGCCCACCGTGAATATGTTACTGGTATGATGACCTTCATTTCCTCAAGTCGTTTTAGTTCCTGGTCCACCAGTAGCAATGCAGCATATGGCACTGGGCGTTTGGGTCGAAAAACAGGCTTAGAAAATGGTTTAAGGAACAGTGTGGCCTCTGCCTGGATGCAACGTCCCAATTTGTTTGTGAAGACTAGAGAAAATTGTTTCATGATGTTTTGGTCTGGTCAATAATGCTGCTCTGAGGTGACGATCTGGACACCACCTTACATATCTGGTTGAGTGAAATGTCGAGAAGACCTAGTAACTCAATAAAATCAAGTCCCAGCAAATTATGGCATGAATTTGCTATGTATACGGTACATGACACCGTTTTTTCTTTCATTTTGATGGTAGCGGGTAATTGACCCGTGATGTGAACACAATCTCCAGAAGCACTCTGTGCTACCCGACTTGTTGGTGTCAATGAAGGCTGGCCTATGACTTCCCATAGTTTTTGTGATATAATAGTTATATCTGATGCTGTATCGATTTGCAGTTGAATAAGATTCCCATTCAATTGTACTGCAACATATTTTCGTTTGGATTTTTGGTTTGAGAGAAAAGTTGCTATCAGACTGTTTGTTTTTGTTCTGTGCTGCGGTCGTTGCCTGTTATGTGAGGTTTGCCTATTATGGGTTTGTTTTCGTCCTGGAGGGGTGCAAAATCCCTCTTTATGTCCGAGTCAATTGCAGCTGCGACAGCAATGTGTCTTGAAGGTGCAGTTTTGCACAAAATGCCAGTTGCCATAATTCCAACAAGCTGTTGGGGGCTGGACAGATTTTGAAGTCGGTGAGGTGGACCAACGTTGTTTTTGGATTGTGTTTACCATGGATGTTGCTTGTTGTACCATAGTTGAATCATTTTTTAGATTCACTAGACGCTAGCATTCCACGGCAACTTGTTGCAATGTTATGTCTGGATTTTGTTCTATTTTTGTCAAAATCCGTGTGCGAATATCTGCCTCCTCCGCCGATCTCAAACCATACACAAAAATCAAACATTTGAACTGAGCGTCTGTGATAGAAGAGATTTTAAAACGTTCAAACTTTGTTTACAAGGCCTGCATACGTTGAAAAAACGGTCAAGGAAGATTTTGTTATGCTAAAGCAATTGAACCGCATATTGAATAATGAAATATGCTCACCGAAAATCTGACAGTATTTCCACTGTGCTGCTGAAACTGCAGTCACAAGAATGTTTTGGTAATATGTAATTTGCATACCGATCATGCTCCGACGTCCCAAGCTTCCGTAGCAGAAGTCTTGCCTTCCAGTCGTCAGCTTGATCCTTGAAATCCACTTGAAAAATGTCCTTGAAACGTGCAAACCATGTTTTGAACGTTGAATTTGCCATTGGGTTGTGACGAAATTCCGTTATTGTTTGTGAAATTGAATCTGTAGCCGTCCTAAGATTTTTTTCTGTAATCGACGATGTAGGCATGGAAAATCTCTCTGAAAATAACTCCATCAAACGTAATTGTTGTTGTAGCAATTGTTGTATGGTACATTCCATTTTTTTTTTTTTTTGAAAAATGTAAATTGATCTTATCCCTCGTCGCCAACTTTTATAACCTCGTAATTTAGGTTATAATAAATAATAACTTGTAAATAAATGGATGAACTATCAAGAGAAACATTTAACAGATTTATTAAAACTGAACACAGAATGAATTAATGAATTAATTGGCCGCTGGGCGCGATTGTTATATTCACCGTCTGATGCCGTGATCGTTGTTAATCTTTCTCTCTGAGCAGCCGACCATTTCAAGGGCGATAACTCTTAACTCCCGAAATGGTTCAAGGGAGATAATTCCGTTTTCGTTAGTTGTCCTAACACATCCTTTGATGGTATACTGCTGCCGCACAGAGGACTCTTTTCAGCCTTGACAGAGTACAAAATAAACTACGATATCTAGTGTGGGGAGGGGGGGGGGTGATCTCTTCTCCTCCCTACAGCTCCTTTCTCATAGAAGGAACGTTACTAGTGTCTCTCTAGTCTATCATTATTGCTCTGGAAGGTGCCCGACCAAGCTCCAATCTTTGGTTTCTCATTATAAGCCATTCACAGTAAGAACTCGTATATCTACCGCAACAGAAAAAGACGTTCCTTCCCCCATGTACCTAGTGTCAGGCAGAATTTCCATGAACAGAGTTTCTTTGCAAAAGCTTCCTGCTTGTGGAGCACATTACTGCAAGACTGCTTCCCTGCTGATTACAACTTAGTCGTCTTCAATCCAATGTCAACAAATTCTTGTCCTTAGCCGACCTTTACATAATCAAACTCAGTTCATACCATTGAGCAATATTAGTACACCAATAGTGTTCCTCATGTTTTGGCTGCTAATTATTCTGTTTCATTGACCCTTATCCTCAAGTGGCTCTTAGCCTTGATAACTGGTGATCCAATAATATTGAAAAAAATGTTTAAAACCTGCTAAACTGTGGTGCTTAATCGAATCAAAGAATTAAAAAAAGAATAATTCAGTGAAGAATATTTTTTAGAATGTGTATGTGGGGGGGGGGTGCACCTTACATGTCTGCCATAATTTCTATTCTAAAATGTCATAATAATGAAATCCATTTATTTTTGTATTTTTTATTAGCTGCATTCAAGATATTTGTGGATGGTGGCGCAAATCGTGTTTATTCCAGTTTCGATCCAACTTCTTACATTCCAGATTTAATTACAGGCGATTTTGATTCCATCAAACCTCAAGTGCGTGACTTTTACAAACAACAGGTAAAACTTTTTTTTTTTTTTTTTTGGTAAATTAATAAAATAACTATTATTTGACCTGCATTATCATTCAGCATCATATTTGGTACAATGTCCGTTTTACATGCTGGCATACATTAGATGGATTTAAAAACTTGACTTCCAAACTAACCTATCTCTGGCCAGGTCTTCCTATATCCCTTTTTCCCTAAATTCCATTCTTATCACTTCTTCCTATGTTTTCCTTGACCTTCCCTGTGAACTAAACCTGCTACCTAAACGTCTCTACATTTACTAACCCAAGAACTGTCATCCATTCTTTCATTGTGGCCCTACCATCGAAGCATCTCCCTATACTGTCCAAATTTAATCTTCCTCTGAAGTCATCAGAACTAAGCCTGCCTGTAAGACTTAGATTACGTATCCATCATATCATTCTCATATAATTTCTTTCCATGCAATACATGTCCTCAACTCTACCTGGTAAGGTTTCACTTCCAAACATAATCACACTGCATATGCATGCCTGATAGACTCTTCCCTTGCCTGATAGTGGTAGACTCTGCTGGTTAGTAATGGCAGAAGTTTCCTGAACTTACTCCATCTACTCCTGATTCTTGCTATCACATTAGCACCTTCTCGTATGATAACCATTATATGACCCACATTATTATAATAATAATCGTTATATTACCCACATTAGTATAATAATAACGTCATATGACTTACATTAGTATAATAATAGCCGTTATCTGACACACATTAGTATAATAATAGCCGTTATCTGACACACATTAGTATAATAATAGCCGTTATCTGACACACATTAGTATAATAATAGCCGTTATCTGACACACATTAGTATAATAATAGCCGTTATCTGACACACATTAGTATAATAATAGCTGTTATCTGACACACATTAGTATAATAATAGCCGTTATCTGACACACATTAGTATAATAATAGCCGTTATCTGACACACATTAGTATAATAATAGCTGTTATCTGACACACATTAGTATAATAATAGCCGTTATCTGACACACATTAGTATAATAATAGCCGTTATCTGACACACATTAGTATAATAATAGCTGTTATCTGACACACATTAGTATAATAATAGCCGTTATCTGACACACATTAGTATAATAATAGCCGTTATCTGACACACATTAGTATAATAATAGCTGTTATCTGACACACATTAGTATAATAATAGCTGTTATCTGACACACATTAGTATAATAATAGCTGTTATCTGACACACATTAGTATAATAATAGCTGTTATCTGACACACATTAGTATAATAATAGCTGTTATCTGACACACATTAGTATAATAATAGCCGTTATCTGACACACATTAGTATAATAATAGCTGTTATCTGACACACATTAGTATAATAATAGCCGTTATCTGACACACATTAGTATAATAATAGTCGTTATCTGACACACATTAGTATAATAATAGCTGTTATCTGACACACATTAGTATAATAATAGCCGTTATCTGACACACATTAGTATAATAATAGCTGTTATCTGACACACATTAGTATAATAATAGCCGTTATCTGACACACATTAGTATAATAATAGCCGTTATCTGACACACATTAGTATAATAATAGCTGTTATCTGACACACATTAGTATAATAATAGCCGTTATCTGACACACATTAGTATAATAATAGCTGTTATCTGACACACATTAGTATAATAATAGCCGTTATCTGACACACATTAGTATAATAATAGCCGTTATCTGACACACATTAGTATAATAATAGCTGTTATCTGACCCACATTAGCATTATAATAACAATTATATGATGCTCATGAGTACAAAAATAACTGTTATATGAACCACATTAGTATTATAATTAGTTATAGGACCTACATTCATGCAAAAATAACTATAATATGCCCCACATTAGTATAATAACCGTTATATGACCCACATTAGTATAACAATTACTGTTATATGAACCACATTAGTATAATAATAACCGTTATATGACCTACATTTATATAACTATAATATGACCTACATTAGTACAGTAAACGGTATATGACCTACATTATTTCAATCCTGATAATGACTTACAATAGTATACTAATCCTTATATGACCTACATTAG
This sequence comes from Sepiola atlantica, assembly GCA_963556195.1. NCBI lineage: Eukaryota > Metazoa > Mollusca > Cephalopoda > Sepiida > Sepiolidae > Sepiola > Sepiola atlantica. The sequence continues at coordinate 312,054 of CAUVYP010000834.1, forward strand.
TACAAACAATCAGTATTTAATAAGTAAACAAAAGTTGAGATGTTATTTCTTACCTTGTTAAACAATTTGCATAAATAAAGAAAAATATTAGGATGGAATCAGAAAAATACTACAATGGGAAATATAAATCATCATTTATTTACCATGTTGTATTGTGGGGAACTGCTTGCGGGTTGGGATTTTCTTTTTGCCTCAAAATTGTTTGGAACAATTTCTACCTTCGATGGGGGTTGTTGAGTTGTTTGCTCTCGTCTCTTCTTACTGGTCTACGAGGAACTATAAGTAGAAGGATGAAATTCTAGTCCATCAAAACAATATAAGAAAAATGTATGTCATTCCTGAGCTTCCCGGCTATTTTTGTTATTGTCCAGAGTGTCACTTTTTGGGAGAGCTGGATTCCCACTATAAATTAACCTCATGTCTAACTTTCAAGGATCAAGGTGTAGTATCTGTTCTGTCCTAGGGGGCCGTCCTTCCAAGCATTACTTCTCTGGTGAAAGGGTTTATTGCCTTTTATCCTTTCTTTTCATAGGTATATTGCCTATCGATTAAAGCGTCCACATCTGCAAGTGACTTCCGACGAGAATGATTGGTCTATTTTTGAAGTCGGACGAATACACTTCTTTTCATGAAGCTGGATTTCCACTATAAATTGACATTGTATCTAACCTTGCCAATGTGGGAGGCAGATAAACGTGTTTCTTTTTGATCATGGAGGGTAAACTACATATTAAAACAAATAGTTACTTCTCCTCCACTGTGAAATTTGGAAATAATTCTAACACTCTTTTCTCTAACTACTTATAGGTTATTAGATCTACAAATTTTAAATGTGCAAGGAATAATCCCCTACCTATGTGGATTATCCTTAGTAGGTCATATTTCTTTTATTTAAAGTGGTCCCCAAGGGAGCATGACCATCCCCATCCAAACACTTAAAATGTTTCCCCTCTGATTTTAATCAGATTTAAACAATACTTACATAGATTTTTAGAATTTGAAAATTCTGATCAATTTAACACCCTCTAATGGGGAATTAACTTCACATCACAGGAATAACACTTTTCTACATACATGACTTCAGTTATGTAAGCTGTGTTTTCGCATAATTTTCCCTCATATCAGTAAGTTTTTGATCGCGTTGAAGTGAGAAGGGGAAGGAGGCTTCTTGTACTATTTTAAAAAGTGTTCTTGAGGGACAATGTACCTCACCCCCTGACAGAATTTTTTAACTTTTGATTTTAATGACCATTAAACCAGAAATGATTTTAATGACCATTAAACCATAAATGAAAGGCAGAAAATTAAATCGATTCTAAAATTTTGAGCAAATTTTCCTCGTTAAAACTTCTCAATGGAAACTTGTTAAGAATAGGGTCCCAAATTATTTTAATGAAAAAAGAAGGAAGGTAACTGTAAAAATTTCAAATTTATTTCTCGGCATGTAGAAAATGCGTATTGCTCACGAATACATACACGCATCACAGAAGTACTCTTGTTGCTTCCTATACACAAGCTCAGTCCGATGACTTTTAAAAAGGTATCGGCGAATACCAGACATCTTTCTAATTTTTTTTTATGACTCCACATACTTTTCACAGTCTGCATATGTGTACTACACACTGCGTCATTATATTCAGTTCAAAGTTTGCTTTACATGCTCGCGTATGTTGGATGGCTTTTAGTAAATTGATGTCCAAACTTACCTATCTCTGAATAGATCTTTATTGATACCTCTTTCTCTCAAAACCATCCTTATCACTTCCTCCCATGTTTTCCTTGGTTTTCCCCTGCGAATTGATCCTTCTACCTCAATTGTTCTACACTTACTAACCCAAGCACTCTCATCCATTCGTTCGATGTGACCAAACCAAAGTTTCCTGTTTTGCACACATTTCCCTATACCGTCCAGATTTAATCTTCCTCGCGGCTCATCAGATCTAAGCCTGCCTTTATGACTCACATTACACATCCATCGTATCATTCTCATATCATTTATCTCCATGTAACACATACTCTCAACCCTCACTGGCCAGGTTTCACTTCCATACATCTTCACACTGCACACACATACCTGATACACTCTTCCCTGGTTAGCAATGGCATGAATTCCCTGAACTTCATCCACTCGTAACTCTTGCAATCAACACCAGCACCTGCTTCTCCATGTGCTTCAATGGTATCACCAAGGTAACAAAACTTCTGAACAACCTCAATAGCTTCGCTATCCAAATATACTTCTCTACATCTGAGTTCTCATCTGTCTCCATTGTCTTACACTTTTTGCACACAAATTGGTCATCATCTCTCAACTTAACTGTAATTCCACTGGACCTCTTGCGTACCCAATGCTTACGAGTACCATAAAAAATCCAGACAAAAAAAAGTCACAAGTATAAAGTCACAGAAAAAAAAAAGAAACAGATAAAAATGAATTCGAAAAACGTCATATAAATAATTAAAAAAAGAACTGATTCTGCATCTTTTTTATAATAAAACGGTCAACTGTTAAATTCTCATTTTTTTTTTTTAAATGAAAGGATCACAAAAATTAGAAGACATTAAATCAATAATGTTTATAATATATAATGGTGATATGTACCTCAACATGCTGGAAAACTGGTTAATAGATAAGTTGAGTAAGGAAAAGTCTGACAACTTCATTTTCCAACAGGATGGGGGCGCCACCGCACTGGACCTTTAGGGTTAGATAGTATCTGAACACAACACTGTCAGACAGATGGATTATACGGTCTGGGCGAGATGTTCACGTTTTCATGCCCTGACCTCCCAGGTCTCCAGATCTCACACCCTGTGATTTCTTTTTGTACATCTCCTGTTTTTGTGTTAATCATCTTTCGTTCTTTTGTTGCTCTTTCAAAGAAGAATGGTCTGTAGACAACTTTCTTGGACATGGCCTCTTTTCGGAAGTTTGTGCAAAATGCATGTTAAACACATGTCCATGATTCAGTTTTTGAAAATTTATGGACACAAAATGGATTTTCTGGTTGAGTGAACACCATTACTAGGCCTGAAAAGATATGAAAAAATCATTGGCATTACAAAAAACTTAAAATGGTACCAGTTTCATCTTACTACCATTCATAGTCCAGCAGATATGAGGACTTGAAATGTGCCCAAGACTTTTAGAGCACTCTGTATATTATAAAATGGCTTTATAATTATTACACATATTTGAAACTTTTAATATTAGTATGAACAAAAGCATTTTTATTTAATAAGGTTTATTCAATAAATTGCATATTTTATAAGGTCTGTTTAAAAATTAAAAATGATAATTAAAGCAAACTTTGTTAACTGATTAATTAAAAGATTTGTTCTTGGAAAGAACAAGCTTTTTATATTTGGAAGTTCAATGTACAAAAAAAAAAAAAATGTTTAGAATTTTTTTTCTTTATTAAGACTTAGACATTCCAAGATGACATCATAATGGACATCTCATTGCCTCAGTGATAGCTAGGGAAATTTGCTGGAACATCTAAGCGATCTAATTGACTTTATTACAGGCCGCTATAAATGCAATATCATATTTTTCTTAGCGAAAATTGAGATTTTTTTTTCTGTGATATTTTTTCCTGTAACTTCATTTCCAGCTATGGGATGGACAGACCTCTATGACACTTTACCATTGTAAAATATATAAATTAAACAACTTATCTAGCATATGTTAAAATACAGTCTGTATTCTAGTCAAGAACTTTTTGAATTTCATTAAGAATGAATTTGAATTCCATTTGAATGTTTAAAATTTTCTTTTTCATATTATTTCCAGAATGTTGAAATTATAGAAACTCCAGATCAAAATTTTACTGACTTTACAAAATGTTTGAAAATACTTTTCAGTCGGATGGAATCAACTCAGGTAAGATGAATGATCTTTTTAAAGTTTATAATTATATTTTTGTTTTAGCATTTGTAAGAATAAGTTTTAAGTTTGTAATTAGAATGAAACTTTTAAATTCTTTTGTATTATCAGAATCAGTTTAGTTCAAAGATACACCTGTATTTATGACGTCTTATTCTATTTTGGAACAATTCGTTTTCAAATGGGTTAAGTCTAAATTTTTGGTACTCAGATAGTCCACAATTACTTTTTTACATTTCATCTTTAGCGATTGGACGATATCATTATTTAAAATAGGTGTGGAAGGTAATAATGCACGTACAATTGAAGGTACAACATCATCATCATCATCATCATCATTATTATTATTATTATTATTATTATTATTATTATTATTATTATACTACTACTACTACTACTACTACTACATATAGAGCCTTAGCATTTCTCATATTTGTAGAGTAGTATGTAGGATGTATTATATTGAGGGATGTCCTTTGATCCAACACTGGTAACCCCTAACAATATTAGATTAACATTTCTAACTCTCCATTCGAGAACGAAATACTTTATACACATCACTGATACTTTGCCACCATCAGATGTAGTTTCAGATTACACCAAGGACAGATTGTATAGGACTCTGATAAAGACTATCACTCTGCAGAGGTTTGATGATACCCAGGATCAACTTCTTGATTGATTGCCCCCAAAACTCAAGTGTAAGTCCTAATATTGAGAAATATTATGAGACAGGGAGATAGTTTGAATATGATTGAATGCCCCCCTTATTTGATGCTTGGGACCACCGTCCAATCTCTCCCCTCCACACGCCACTGTAGCCAGGAGATGGATGAGACAATTTGCTTAAAGTTCACAATACAGAAATTAAAATAATAAACAAGAAAATACTTACATTTGAAAAAAGTGTAGATTTTGAAGTCGACAATGAATTTTTCTATTGTACAAAATGAAAATAAGATTATTATTATATAAGATGCGGGGAACGAAAATAAAAGTTAGCGAGGATAATAGGATATTGTAATTGCAAGTAATGTTCTATGTTCATAAGGAATGAACATCAAAGTGTAAGGACATATTTGATAGCATAAACAAGAAACAATTGAATTTATTGTAATTGCAATATTCAACACTCATTTTTTTTTTTAAATCAGAACAACCAAGTGTGACACGTACAAAAATGGCAGTATCATTATTATATAAGTGATAACAGTTTTGTGTATGAAAATATCGATGTTTACGAAATGAAAATAGGATTATTGTTCTATAAGAAAAAATACTAGAATAAAGGTTAGCGAGGATAATAGGATATTACACAAGTATAAAGGGATTATGTTCTAAGTGCTAAAATAGTTGAAGGCAAAAATTAAATAAGCACAAAATCAAATGTGTTTTTACACACAAAACTCATAGTGCAACAGGTTCATAAGAACATCTAAGATTGAGGCCACATCTGGAAGAGTAAACAACAGGGCTGTGTAGTTAGACTGTCAAAGTCAGGGGAATTAATTGGAGTCAGAGTCGGACCTTTAAAACATTCAAGAGTCGGAGCATCATCACAACCCTGGTAAATACAGTACATAATAGTGCAAGTAATGTTCTATGTTCATAAGGAATGAACATCAAAGTGTAAGGACATATTTGAAAGCATAAACAAGAAACAATTGAATTTATTGTAATTGCAATATTCAACACTCATTTTTTTTTTTTTAAATCAGAACAACCGAGTGTGACACGTACAAAAATGCTGCCTCAGGTGAAACTTTTTTTTTAATGGAAATCGCTCCAGACAAGGCATGAAGCCACTTAATGAGAACGAGAACAAATATGGTTATCACAAAGACAGCTCCAAAATTGGAGCCTCACCATCATATGTAGTTTAATATCATAGCCAGGAGATGGTTGAGACAAATTGCATCAAATTCAAAATGCAGAAATTAAAATAGAGAAAATCCCTCCATTTGAAAAAAGCGTAGATTTTGAAGATCAATAATGAATTTTTTTTATTGTACGAAACGAAAATAGGATTATTGTTCTATAAGACGGGGGAATGAAAAAAAAATACCAGAATAAAGGTTAGCGAGGATAATAGCATATTACACAAGTGTAAAGGGATTATCTTTTTGGTGGGTTCCAAGACTTCAGTTTAATCTAAGAAATAAGGCTGCACTGTTTGTATATTTGTCTTATCATCTGAAATATTTTCTGAATATTTTTATAGATTGAACGGATTATCGTCTTTGGAGCAATAGGTGGACGACTAGATCACCAATTCAGTAATATCAACACTTTGTACAAAATGAAGAACTGGAAATCTGATACGCATCTTCAAATTTATTTAATCTCACAGACATCTCTTATGTTTCTTTTGCCTGAGGTAAGAATTTACAAGATACTGTCGTCCTATACCAAAATATTGGAACAATGAGATTTTACAGTTTCCAAACAAAACTTATTAACAACTGTTGGTATTTCTTTGCAAAAATATGTCTTATTATTTTTTGTGTAAATACTCTAATAGTTATCAACTCTCTTAGAAAAGCTGAGCATCTCGACAACAACCAAATAGGTTTTATTTTACTTTTAAAATATTACTTACAATAACATACCATTAATGTGTGTCGCCATGTTTTTTTTTTTAATATTTAAATAGTTGTAAATTGTAAAATCTTAGAATCTGCCTTTGGAATTCCCTTCCTGCTTCCTGTTTCCCTGACAGTACCAACATACGAGTCTATGCTTTTTTCGAACAAAAAAAATAAAAACATTCTTTCCATATCATAGACGCACCACGTTTTTCAAATTGTTCATCTTGAGAAAATCTTTGAACAATAAAGACATTATGTTGGATTGTTAATTCCATAACTATCATCATTCATATATATATATATATATATATATATATATATATATATATATATATATATATCTTTAGAATCACAGTACTTGTATTTACATTGAAACGGTACAAGGCGTATTTCTCTTCCATTTCAAAGCATGATTGTTTCGCTGACTGAATGGTTATGAGACCAGGGTTCATAATATTTGGATCCGGGGGTTCGAATTGTCCAACCGGCGATCAGGTTACATAATTTCATACTGACGAGTGTAAAATAAAAACACGAAACATATGTCTATGGATATAAAAATATTTATTTATTAATAATAATAATAATAATAATAATATATATATATGTATATATATATATATATATTAGATGAACTCTCGAGATCCGGAGGGTCTAGTATACTACTAAAACTCTGAGAATGTTTTTGTTATCTTGCTTGCTTGTCACTGTGCATACTTCATCTGTACATGAATGTTTTCGGTGATAGAAGGAAAGGCAAATAACATAAATAAAGGGTGGATGATAAGAGGGGTGGTGAGAGCAATGGAATGATATAAATAATTAAAAGAGAGACAGAGAGGTAGAAAGAGAAAAGGTCTGTTATAACACCACAATGTATTCTGACTGTGTACTATTTAAAAAAGCATGTTTATCAACCAACGTCAAAGTTAAGAAATTCTATATTTAATGTATATAAAAAATACTGACCCAACGGGTTACGTCTGGTCTAGTATTTTATTAAAAACTAGCAGGACCCTTTGCCCGGTGCTGCCCGGGAAAAATATAAAAGATTGGATTAAACAGCCGACACAGTGGCTTAGTTGGTATCGACGCGAACTGAGAACCTGGGTGTGCCAGGTTCAAATCCAAGTCATTCCACTAAAAACGCTTCCATCAAACCCACATGACACTTGTGTCTAATCTCCTGGAGGGGGAATAAATAGAAATCACATTAACACTTGTCCACAGGTGGCCTCGGCCTTGATAAAGTGGTAGTTTCTGTTTTTTTTTCTTTTTTTAAATTAAAAAATAAAAATGTTCAGACATAAGGTTGTTTTTTTTTTATTGTAGAAAATGTATGTAACCACGAAAAAGAGCACTTCGGAGTGGAAAAAAAAATAGAAATTGTCAGTGTAGAAGGAAGTGGGTTTTTTTTGTGTGATATGTTTTTAGCAAAATGTTTTTTGTTTCAAGTATGAGTGTTAAAAAGAACTCTTATTATTTCGTATTTAATTAAGAATGAAAAAATTAATAAAATGAATGTAATTAAATTATTGGATGTGTATTAATTGAGGAAATGAAGTCGGTCAGTAATTACTGTTTTGCTCATATAAATTGTATGGAAATGTTGTTTTTTTTTTATAGAGATGTAATGTGTTTAATATTTTTTTAAAATGAAAATCTTATTTATATCCTCTGATATAATAAATGCATGGAAAAGTAGAAATGACTGAAAATGTTGCAAGTTAAAGTAATAATTTATTTTGAGAAAGTGTACAATAATGAATTCTAATCTCACTTGCACAAATAGGTCACATCGGACAGTTTGACTGTTTAGACAAATAGTCGGTTTTTAATTGTGGAAAATGGATGTACCCACAAAATAGACAAAATTGCCACAATGTAGAAGGATTTCTCATTCACGTACCGATTATAGAAACGGGTACTTCTGTCGGACAATATGTGTTAGATCTGTTATTGTTGTCTTCTCCTCATTCATTGAAGGCAAATCTTTCTAGACTGCGACAATATTTATTTATGTTGTTAATCTGCAAAATATAATGAATGTTTGTGGATTTTCGCCACATTAAGAAGCGACAGTGTGTCTAACTGTTCCCGCGTTTTGAGCCAAGTAAAATTGATGGATTAAAAAAGAATATCAAACAAAAAAAAGCAAAAATAATGACACAGCAATGTTTACAGAATTTGAGAAAGTCTGTAAACATTGCTGTGTCATTATTTTTTTTTTTGTTCAATATTCTTTTCTAAAGCATGGAATATTTTTTTATTATTGAAAAGTAACATGTTGAATGTGTTTTGAAAATGAAAATTGTACAATGATAAATTCTAATCTCGCTTGTGCATAGTTGAGCAAGTACATACTTTGTGTATGTTCGAAATCGGTTTTTAGTATTTGTAAAATACGAAAATAATGAATCATGAGTGAAAATAATAGTTTATGATGTAGAATATGCAAGTATTAATCATGTTTTAAGAAAATATGAAATTCCTTACATAATTAAGTGTGGAAAATAGGTAATCGTTACGTGTTGAATATCAATTTCAGTATTCTGTCAATGTTGATTGGTTTGTTCTTGGTAAACTGAAACTGGTCTTTGCAAGCGTAGTTCCTTGTGAAATAATTTCACCAGTGAATTGAGTTGTGTGGCAGAACTTAAATGATAGGGGGAAATAAGTTTGCTATCCTCTCATTCGAATATGTTTTGGGGAGAGTAAGACTTGGGGGTCTCAAAATAGTTTTTAATGTATGATGATTGAATTTATTGAAAATTTCTGTAAACATGCTCGAGTGAAGTTTATGAAAGGAAGGTGTGTATTTCTTAGTGTAGGGTGTATTAGTTTTTCTGGCTACCCTAGGAGAAAATAGACGGGAAAAATCAAGTCTACTTTATATAGGAGATAGGCAATTTTGTGGCTAACTGAAGCTGACATTATCTTCCACTCCCTTTCAGGGTAAAAATATCATTGAAATAAACACTGGATTTGAGGATGAAATGTGCGGCTTAATTCCTGTTGGAAGTTTGTGTGAACATGTAACAACATCTGGTCTCAAATATAATTTGCGTAAGTACATTTTTATACAAAAGTCTTTCTGAGCATAATATATCAAGTTATAACGAGAGTTCTGTCTGTTTTTCAATATCAGATCGTTTAATTGTTAATGTAGACCCATTGTCCAAACTGCTTCTGAGCCTGCTTTTTTAACCTTAGTGGGACTTGCCTGTTAGGATTATTTTTCTGATCGAGTCAACCCACTCTCAGACTATGGTCAAGGAACAAAACAGCTTTGTTTTGTATTTTCTCCAAGCGGTGCATTGCCACAGTTGAGACTAAGTAGATAACTTACATTTCCGTTCATTCACACACTTCTATTTTGCCTAACAACTCATGAATTCTTGTTTAGGATTCAGTTTTCCTAGTTGCTTTCTTTGCGTACATGCAGGGATTTACATGTCTTTAATCTGCATTTAATATCAAGTCACCAATAACCAAACTAAAAGGAAAACTGAACAGTATGAAACTAAATCAGGAGGAACCAAAAAAACTCCCAAAGAAAATACAGAACGAAACCCAACTGAATCTATCCATTTCCACCTTTCAAACCCAGACTAAAAAAATAGACAAAAACAGACTAAACAACAAAATAAAACCACTCATAAAACATGAAACCTCAAGACTTTTTATTTGTTTCTCAATTATTCTCTCAATCACTTTCAGGATCTGATCCATCAACTTTAAGCCTCTATAATTACCTCTGTCTAGAGCAGGGGCGGGCAACCTTTTCAGAGTGAGGGCCAGATGAGACTTTTGGAAGGAGATCGCGGGCCGGAGTGAAAAACGAAATCTCAGAATGACTATATTTGCTATTTTTTCCCAAGAGACTTCTGTATGTGATGTTATAAAAGGCGCCGACGAAGAGCCATTTTGGAATCATAAAAAATAATGATGGGGGAAGTAGCAAGTTGATCCAGCATTCGTTTTGACACACATCACATAGGTTCTATGTTTCATGCCCTTTCCTCGTCTCTCGTTTCCTCTTTGCCTCTCTCTTTCTCTTTTTCTATTTTTATTTCTTAATAGTTAAAGAAAAATGAAATATACATGCATTATCGCTCGCTGATATTCATACATTTTTATCCCACTGTAAATCTTAATTGAAACCTACTTTTACGTCTATGTCACAAAATGATATGAGTTTTACGGATTGCAATAATCAACATAGCAGGGTGGGGGGGGGGGCCGGACGCTAAGCCTTTGCGGGCCGGAGGTTGCCCGCGGGGCCGGAGGTTGCCCTACCCTGATCTAGAGTTTGCCCTTCAACACATCAACACAACACATCATCCAAAACAATATAAAATTTACAAACAAGAAGGATATTACCAATACTTTAACAGAATGCTTTGCACAAAATTCCTCATCCTAAAAATCAAACAAAAAATGCATAAATATCAAGGAAAATGAAAAAAAAAAAAAGTATTAACTTTTCATCAGATAACGCAGAACATTAAATTTTCTCAATAGCAGAACTCCTTGAATCTCTGGCCAAGACTCACGATGCAGCTGTAGACTCGGATAAGATACATTATAAAATTCCTAGAGCACTTACCTAAAAAATATCAGATTAGATACCCACATAAGAGAAGCTTTTATCACGGAGCACCTTCATAGCAATCTTCTACGATCTAAAAAAAGTCTATAACAAAACCTGGAAAGATGGCTTCATCAAAGATTTAAAAGATCTGAGACTAGTCGTCAGAATGCCAATTTTCGGTGCTTTTTTGCTATTTACCCACCATTTGTTTTGTCTTTTTTAATTTTTCTACTTTTTTCTCTCTATGATTACCGATGATGTCGCTAGGGAATTTAGCTTTTCTTTTAAATTTTTATAAAATATTTTAAATTTTAGAGTGTTGATTAATTTCCTGTATAAATTTAATGTAAAATGATCAGCCAGTCTCTGATCATCATTAATTTGACCGAGTATGTCGCTGGAGAATTTGTTTTTTTGAGGTTTTTTAGACAATATTTTACATTTTAGAGTTGGGTATCACTTTCCTATATAAATTTGATGTAAAATGATTACCAAAATAGCATGCAAGCGATAATAACATTTAATTTTAATGTCATTATGTAGTAACGAAATTTTTTTTTGGGGGGGGGGGGCATAGACATACTTGTGTGGGTGTGTAGGAGAGGGGAAACTAATTTTAGCCAATTTCTTTTTTTGTATTTTTTATTTTTTTCGAACTTGTGCAGAAAGGCACATATGTGATTTTTTTCGCATATTTACCTAGTGTATTTTATCTTTTTTTTTGCTATCGCTTTTTTTTCACAAAAAACAAAAACTAATTATATCACTTATACGCTGTTCTGTACAAATATTTGATAGATAGAAATTCAAAAAATAAATAAAAATAAAAAATTGGTCTGTAAAATAAGGCCGCTCCCCCTACTTAAAAAAATTGTTACTGTTGTCAAAAAAGACAAAATAAAAAAAAAATTTGGTTACACTTTTTAATTCTACATTAAGTTTCCGAAAATTCTTGATGGCCAAGAAATTTATATAGGAAAGTGATCCTCCATTCTAAAGTTTAAAATATTGGGTAAAAAATCAAAAATCAAACGGAATTCTCTAGCGACATAATAGGTAAGTGTAGACAGGAAAAAAGAATGGTCTCTGAAAAATGCCAGTGGGTAAATACTGAAAAAGCACCCAATTTTCATTAAAAACTTTTTAAACAATAGCAGTTTTAAAACAAAAGTTGGGAATACACCTAAATACAAGAAATGGGTGTATCTCAACAGAGTATACAGGGTGACCCCAAAAAAACGGGCCCCAAATCTAATTAGGCCTCGTTTCTTAGTGTTTCGTCCGAATTAAATGAATTTTGGGGTATAACTAGTTTATTATATTCACAACATCATATCAAAACACTAGGGTATTTGGCCTTTTTTTCTCCGTTCTACAGCATGTGTTCTAGATGGACTCCTTTTAGCTCCGTGCATTTCTTGAGGCGCAGAACGAAGTTGTCCGTGACGTTCTTACAGACTGAATTGGGAATTGCTGTCATCTCCTCCCTGAAGGCTTCCTTGAGTTCCGTGATGGTTCTGGGTTTCCTTGCGTACATTCTGTCCTTAAGATTGCCCCAAAGGAAATAATCTGGGGGGGGAGCTTAGGTCCGGGCTATGGGGTGGCCACTCAAAATTAGTCTTGAGACTGATCACTCGGCCTCCGAAGTTCTCTTTCAGCCAATCTCAGGACAGATTTGAGGTGTGAAAACTTGCTCCGTTTTGCTGGAACCAGAACTTGCTCATGAGCGACGGGTAGAGGGTCTGGAGCTCACTCTTGAAGGTTTTGAGGACCTCCACATACCGCTCCTTGGTGACTGTCACTGCTGCGCCAGATTCTTCGATGAAGATTGGTCCGATGATGCCTCTGACCGAGATTGCAGCCCACACCGTGCAATTAGGAGAGTGCAGGGGCTTGGTGGCTACTTCATTGGGTCTGGAGGACCTCCAGAAGACATTTGTCTTGGAGTTCGTCTTTCCGTCAAGATGGAAGTGGGCTTCATCTGAGGTCCAAAGGAGGTTAAGGAAACCTGGTGTCTCCTCGATCTTATCTAGCATCTTGACTGCCATAGCGCTCCTCTACTTCTTGTCTGAGGCTGTAAGGGCCTGCAGCGTCTTTATTCTGTATGGGTAAGCCCTGATATTGTTCATCAGCACTCTCCTGCAAGTCTCACGGGAGATACCGAGGGATTGACTTCGCTTACTCACAGAGCGTTTCGGACTCTCCTGGAGAGACTCTCTCACACTTTCGACCAGCTCGGCTGTCCGCTTCTTGGGACGTGCCGAGTGGCTTGGATGGTTCTCACTGGCAGCGTTGAAGTTCTCCACGGTCCCATACTTCTCGAAGTGGTCCACCCAGTTCTGAATTCTGCTTTTGGGTGGAGCCTTTTCACATTCGAACCGATGCATGAAACTGTCCTGGGTTTTCTTAAACGAGTCTGTCTTGTAGTAAAATTTAACACAGTGTATTCTTTGTTCCAACTCCCACTGAGGTTTTGGTGTACTCACGGTCGTTGATTCTGCCATGGCCTGTAAAATAAGGGCAATCGGTGAATAAATAAAGGAGATATCACATAAAGTGTACACAGGGCCCGTTTTTTTTGAGTCACCCTGTATTATCAGTAACACTCTTCAACATCAAAATAAATAATATTATATTTCATCCCTTGAATTGATAATACATTTTATGTAGATGATTTTCTCCTATATTAAAAGATCTAAAGATATACACACTGCTGAATGACAGTTACAACAATGTCTCAATAAAATAAATACATGAATTATAGAAAACGGTTTTACTTTTTCCAAAACCGAAACCCAGTTTGTTCATTTCTGTCAATTAAACAAGATACACAATGATCCTACTCTGCAATAAGAGCACTAGGCTGCTGAGAGTTGTCGCCCATGCTGATTGAGGAACAAAAAATAAATGACCCGACTCAAACTATACCAAACATTAATAATACAAGCAAAATTAGATTACACTTGTTTCATTTGAAAATCATATTTAAAAACACTGGAAACTACCCAGCATCAAGGATTAAAACTCTGGCCCTCAAACTCTGCCTAAAATTGTGTTTTTGAACCACGATAAGAATCACTTTTTATTTAAAAAGAAAGATCCATTAAAAAGAAAGATCTGTTAAAAAGAAAGATCCGTTAACATTTTTAATCTCTGCATGGAAGAGCTTATCAAAGACGCCACACATTGGAATCAATAAAATACATAGATCCATCATCTCGGAAAACTTTCTTGGCCTTTTGGTTAAGATCAAAGTGTAGTATCTGTTCCGATGGATACTGCACCCCATACTGGTATTGTCTTGGCCTTCGGGGCTTGACTTACGCCGGTCTATGGGTCTGTCCTGTGCAGTTCTAGGAGGTCCACCCTCCCAGGCTTTGCCTTCCCTCTTTGGGGAGGAGTAAGTTTATTGCTTACTGTCTGAGGCGCCCTACCGGGAATGCCGACGGGGCTGCCCAGGCAATTTTTAAATGACCAGAGTGCTCACCTCTCGAGCGCTAGCTTATCTAATCCTACTTTCCCGACCTTGTGTCACATCTTACCTTGTGGGAGGTAGATAAATATAAACGTTCTTGGCTTTTTGGCTAAGATCAAAGTGTAGTATCTGTTCCGATGGATACTGCACCTCCATAGACTGGTATTGTCTTGGCCTTCGGGTCTATGGGTCTTTCCTGTGCAGTTCTAGGAGGTCCGCCCTCCCAGGCTTCGCCTCCCCTCTTTGGGGAGGAGTAAGATTATTGCTTACTGCCTGAGGCGCCCCTACCGGGGAATGCCGACAGGGCTGCCCAGGCAATTTTTAAACCCCACTTTCCCGACCCGACCTTGGGTCACATCTTACTTGTGGGAGTAAGATGAAAACTGGCCTTGTGCCTAACTCCTGGAGAGGAGTAAATCAATACTCTGCTTGGCCAAATCCTCCAAGACAACAAGAAACCTCTTCATCTTTCTTGAGGAACACCAAATTATTAACGAAGGTGACAAAGTGAGATGAACTGCAGTCCATAAAAATCGAATTATTGAAACGACTCTCAGGTGGAGCTTCCGTATAGAGTGCAGAAATGACAGCCCTTGACCTGGCCTCCAATATCATAACAACAACCATAAACCTTTTTTTAACAGCTTCTTTCCTCGAACCGTTTGCCTTTGGAATTCCCTTCCTGTTCCCTGTTTCCCGACTGTACCAACATACAGAAATTTTAAATGTAATGTGAACAAGCCTCTTGCTGCACAACTCCCCACTTAGGATGCCCATATAAATCTGCTCCCTACTTCGTAGTAACCTCTTAGATCTCAGTAGCAATGTACCTTGTTTTGGATGAATAGAAGTAAAGCATATATATGATTATTTTCATTTATACATGTAGATAATCTGCGACACTGGCATGTCGATGTTATCGATCAACAGCTGTTAAAAGCTGAGATCTCATCAGGAAGAATAATAATCTCATCCTTCCCTTAGGTAATATTTGGAAAGTACATGTATGTATAAATAAAAATAATCATATATGTAAAAGCTCTATTTGATATTGAGCACTCTTTATAAACCTGGTTGAATTTATTTGGATTTTTATCCTGTGAATGTTTACCTTACCTGGATTACTATATATATATATATATATATATATATATATGCAAACAGTGTTAAAAATAACAGAATTCGTCTGTTTAATTATACCTTTTTTTATTTTTTCAATTTTTCTGATAGTCTTTTTTGGATTAAAATCAAAAAAATTAATAAATGTTCCATAGGTTTCTCTTCTTTCTCCAGCTTTTTTGTTCATTTGCTTTTGACACCTGAGGATGATTCGACGAAGAATCGAAAACGTTCAGGGAAACATGTGAAACCTATGGAACATTTATTCATTTTTTTTTTTATTTTAATACTAAAAAGACCATTAGAAAAATTGTAAAAAATAAAAAATTGGTATAATTAAACAGACAAATTCTGTTATTTTTAACAATGTTTGCATAAATGAGAAGATGCTGCCTAAATACACACGATATATATATATGTGAAAAAAGATAAACGGAAAACAGGTTAAAATGCGGTTTGTTTTTTTTCACACATTTTGTCTACCACAGCATTTCATTTTCATGACTTATCGTGCACCTTGCCCCATATACATGGACGGCGGCACCGAGGGGACAGGGGGAGGGGCTCAAGACCCCCCCCCCCCCCACACACTTTACGGTCATCAATAATGAAGTTATATATGCATGTGTTTAACCGGGCCCCCCCCCACTTTTTAAGAGCCCCCCCCCCCACTTTTATAACTGTCCCGCCGGTCCTGATATATATATATATATATATATATATATATATATATATATATATAAATAAACATACTTTTACTCCTAGATAAGGAGTTAGAAAGTGAACAACCCACAAACTATAAAATTGCTAAACAGAATAAACAAATTATCCCCAAGAGAAAAGTGTGGAGGTTAAATGAAGATCATGTGAAATATGAGTTTAGAAACGAAGTGAATAAGTGTTTAGTTACCAGATCCACTTCAGCAAATGTGGAAGAAGTTGAAGGTAACATACCAGACTTGTGGGTGGATGAAAGGGCCCATTAGACATAGTCTAATATGATGACGGAGAGAAGTTGAAGAGGTGTATAAAAAAAAAGCAGAAACGGAAACGAAAGAAATCAGTGGAGAAAAGGTTAAGTGTATAAGGATGTTATCTGGTTGCAAAGAGGACAGCAAGAAGAGCGATTTACAAAGCTAAGGTGCAGGTTGAGCTAGTTAGGTTTCCAGATATATTACAAAGGGATGACTAATAAAATGAAATATTCAGAATAGCTAAACAGATGGCAAAGACAAATATGGATATTGCTGGAGAGAAGTGCATTCGAAATGATAATTCAGTGCAAGCAACAAATGAACAAGACAATAGGAAATGATATGAGAGATTGTTTAATTATTTCTCTTCATTTCGTGATAGAGTTTCACTAAACTGAATAAAATTGAGTGAAATTTAAAGATATATAATTTATTAAAAACAAAAGTGCAATTATTTCCTTCATTTCTTTATAGAGATTCACTAAGGTCTACTTGTTAAGTTAAAGACTTTGAGGAATTCTATGGAAAGTAAAGGTCTGAGAGTGAATGTAATCAAGACCAAAGTGATGATCAGTAGTTGTAGTGTTGGAAATCATTCAAAAACAGGAAAATTCCCCTGCTCAGTTTTTGGAAAAGGAGTTGTGAGTAACTCAATTTTTTTTGGTACTTGTAGGCATTGGGTACACAAGAAGTGCAGTAGAATTACATGCAGGTTGAGAGATGATAACCAGTTTGTGCGCAAGAAGTGTAAGACAATAGAGACAGATGAAAACTCGAGTGTGAAAAGAGTATATTTGGATAACGAAGCTAATGAGGTTGTTCAGAAGTTTTGTTACTTAGGTGATACCATTGGTGTTAGTGTGGTTGCAGGAGTTAGTAGTGGGTGGAGTTAGTTCAGGGAACTTTTGTCATTACTTATCAGCAGGGCATTACCACTGTCAACCAAGGCAAGAGTCTATCAGGCATGTGTACACAGTATGATGATGTATGGAAGTGAAACCTGGCCAGTGAAGATTGAGGACATGCATTGCATGGAGAGAAATGATAAGAGAATGGTATGATGGATGTGCATTGTGAGTCTTAAAAACAGGCTTAGATCTGATGACCTCAGAGGAAGATGTGTGCAGAACAGAAGACTTTCTTGGTATGGTCACATTGAAAGAATGGATGAGATTTGGGGGTTAGATGTTTAGTTAGCAGGGGAAGACCAAGCAAAACATGGGATGGAGTGATAAGGATGGACTTGAAAAAAAGAGTGATAAATAAAACCTGGCCAGCGATAGGTTAGTTTGGAAGTCAATTTCTAAAAGCAGTCCAACACATGCAAGCATGTAAAACAAACATTAAACTGAATATGATGATGATGACTGAACTGAATATTAACTGAATCTTTAAAATATATAATTTATTAATATGTGTTTATTTCCTTTCTTTCTTCACTAAACCAACCGAATAATAACTGAATATTTCTGGTTAATGAAGCGCTATGAAGATTTAATTATTATGTTCCGATGTTTTGTTTTGTATTGATGAGTCTCTGCTTATCAAGTCCTGGAGACCACTCAAGGATAAGACTTAAAGAGATCATCAGTTGGACGATGATCGTCACCACAAGCGGACCGGACACAATGGGTGGAATGTGCAGAAAATTACTTAAGAGGTCGA
Organism: Sepiola atlantica; assembly: GCA_963556195.1. Taxonomy (NCBI): domain Eukaryota; kingdom Metazoa; phylum Mollusca; class Cephalopoda; order Sepiida; family Sepiolidae; genus Sepiola; species Sepiola atlantica. Next base: position 330,355 of record CAUVYP010000834.1, read on the forward strand.
CTCAACAAGTATTTGTTTAGATTAGACTTGAAGACGACCAGGCTGTAGTCGGCTGGGAAGCAGACTTGCGGTATCTTGTTCCACAGATGGGATGTTCAAGGAAAGAAACTTTGTTCATGGAAGTTTCGTTTGGTTTTTAGTACTGAGAGAGTGTTCTTTGTTGTGGTTGTAGTTAGACGAGTTCTTGATGTGAATGTTTTATAGGGGGAAGGGATCGGAGCTCAGTCGTGCACCTACCATGAACATAATGATACAGTAGAGAGAAGATAGCAACATAAAAGAGGTTGTAGGGACAAGAAGAGATCCCTCCCCCCCACACTAGATTGCAAAATCGATTTTGTACTCTGTCAAGACAAGAAAGAGTGCTCCGAGCAGCACCTCCCAGATATGACAGCAGTACTCCATCTTACGACGTATCTGGCTCTCATACAGGTAGGGGATTGCATCAGGAGTGAGGTACTTTCTGGAACAGTAGAATGATCCAACCATTTTTCCAGCTACCTTAGCAACAGATTTGATGTAAGTCTTCCATTTCAGGTCTGGGGTGAAAATCAATCCTAGAAGCTTATCAAAGCAAGGAGCTTCCTCAAGAGCCATCCATTTCAATCGGGGCAAAGTGAGGATCTGAGCATTGGTGGTGAAAGGAGAGAAGCTTAGTTTTAGATGTATTAAAAGTAACCAGCACAAGCGAGAAACAAACAGATTTTGATAAATAATGCCCTAACTACTATCATTATATATACAGCATAATCACCTTGACACACCGGTTCCTGTTAGATCACCGAAGTTAAGCAACGTTGAGTCTGGTCAGTACCAGATGGGTGACCAATTGGGAATACCAGGTGCTGTACATGCTCTCTACTTATCTTATTGTTTCCAGTCATCCTGGCCACTGGAATTAGGCAGTGCCGAATCAGAAGAAGAGTGGTTGGGGATTGAACAATGCTTGCTTCACAATTACATGTGCAGCAACCTTTACAGGGGGTATCCATTGTCTCTCAAGAATGAACGGAAGCCATGACTACCATTATCACTTTTTCCTCCCCATTTGGAATCATGAACTCACACAAATGAAAAGAAAGAAAGTAATTCAATATTAATCTGATGTCACTCAAGTTTCTTTTTTCTTTTTTCTTTTTGTATTAATTTAATTCCTAATATTTCATGGAGTTAATATTCTTATCTTTTTAAAAATGTCTTTTTAAACATTGAGAGAAAATGTTTTAACTCTCTTCCATAAAATATAGCTCTGTCTACAATCGTCAAAGATATTATTAAAAGATTGACGATACACTAAAAAAGACAACTCAAACACAAATAAAAGTAAAAAAACAAGTCTGTAATTTACACAGGTTCAACTAGTTTTTAATATAATAGTTACTTGGTGAAAAACAAGTACTTCAACTAGTATAAATATGAACTTCCAATTTATTTCTTCTCGTTGTAAAATTCTATTTTCTTTTCAGATGATCAGTCAATGGAATTTGGCCAGATGATTAGTACAAGCAATTCCTATGACGGCTCAAAGGAACCAGTTTGTGTTGAGGCTAGCAAGCCTTTATTATGGACAATGGAATTTAAATATTAAGATTTGACGGCTACAAAAATGTTATCATTTTCTTTCGAAATTTGTTATTAATGCAGAAAATAATAATAGTAATTAATAATAACTCTCTTCCTGCTGACTGTTTTCCTCCTACCTTGGTCTTTTCAAATGGAACGATTTCCATAAAAGAAAATAATAATAATAATAATAATAATAATAATCAATAAATTCTGGATGGAAAACCAGATTGGAAACTCAAGTCAACAAACTACAAACAGAACATAAAAGCCAAAGAAAGCAAAACAATGGAAGAGGAAAAATATGGCTAACAAAGAAAGACTTAAAAAGAAACATGAAGAACTAAAACAAAAGATACTAGCAAAGAAGGGAAGACTGAGTAGATAGATACAAAGCTGAACAATACAGACAAAATAGAACTTTTGAAAACAATGAAAGACAGTTTTATCAAAATTTAAAATGTAAAAAACAAAAAAACAAACAACCAGATCCAACAGAAACAAAAACAACTCCGGGGCAATATATGGGGGAAAAGGACAAGGCCACAACAGAAATGTTGAATGGCTGAAAAACATAGAAAGAAGAGCTTCAGGAAATTAAAGAAGGAACAGAAAACGAAATTAATAAAGAAACACTCAGGATGACCCTAAGAAAAATGGTTGTTGTTTGTTTTTTTACAGCTTTGTTGTCTTCCATTATTGTTTATTGGATTTTACCTGTTGAATTGATTCTACAAGGCTATTAATATAAATGGCGATAGAATGAACACCAAATATTTACTGAACAACACAAACACTGAACTTGTTACATCAAGAAATCAATGCTGTTTGATTTGCTTGTTTCACTTGCTGATTGGAATGTGTTCTGCCTATGAGTTCAATGTAAGCTCACCGTATTTCTTATAGCCATTGTCTGGTGATTTGTGCTGGATTATCTTTTGAAAGGTTATTGTCAGATTAAATATTTAAAACAATTTGATCTTCATATTGATACTGTACTGATAGTGCAATGTTATTTTTTTTTGTTTTTTTAAGGGTTGAATTGAGAAGATCATTAAAAAAGATGTCCAAAGTGGCAATGCAAAAAAATAATAATAATAATAATATTAATTGAATGAAAATTCTTTATTAACTAAATAGTTTGAACATTAATAGTTACACCTCCACCAAGTAAGTTATGTTTTTGGTCAAGTTTGTGTGTTTGTGTACAGCCTAGCGTACACATTGCTTGACCAATCGTCACCAAACTTGGTCAAAATATCTGCCATGGTCTAACTTAGAACTGATTCAATTTGGGAATATCTAGATCAAGGTCACCAAAAAGGTTAAAATCACACTTTTGGTGATAACATCAGTTTTGTTCATTATAGAGACTTGCTACTTAGCCCATATTGTAGCCAATGAACTCTCACATCTTATGATTGAAAAATTAGGTCGTGTCTAAATTTTGATGGAATTTCAACTTTTGATTTTTCAAAATTTGATGTATGGATCTGATGCTCTTTGATAAGAGTAACCATCATGCATAATTTCACCCTGATAGATTTGCTGACCCTAGGCGATTTTACAGTAAGAACATTGGTATATTCCGTGTCACTGAGTAGATTGCTTTCGCTGAGGTGGTTGATAACTTCTCGATTTATAACAGATTCAAACAGCTTATTCATGACACACAGGAGACTGATCGATTTGTACTGAAATGCAGAAAACTAATCTCTAGTATTTTGAAATACTGGGCAGACTTACAAAATTTTCCAAGACGATGGAGACCATTTCTCCTTTAAGCAATGATTGAACAGTTTTGTAAGGATAGGGGCTAGTTCCGGTTGCAGATTTTTAAGCCCAATGACTGAAATGTTGTCAGGACCAATTACCTTGCTAGCACCAAGTTTCTTGTTTGGCAACATCCTGAACAGATATATAGATGTCACTTTTCAGTATTTGCAGTCGTAGGCAAACATTTTGGAGGTAGGTGTCCCTGATTGAAAAGGGTGGAATTTGATGTAAGGTTCTTTACAAAAAGTTTTTTTTTTTCAGGTACTGAGGATATCACCTCTGGTCCATTGATGATGATTGAAATAGAGGTATTACATCTGTTCAGAATCCTGTTTGTTATTCTCCAAAACTCATAGGAACCAAGCCTCTGTTACGCAACTGTAGAAATAAATCGGTTATCTATTAAGATAGGCAATTGCACATATTATTTTACCTTATAGTTAGTTTATCTGGAATAAAGGTCTTCTCATTAAAATTAATTTGTATGGTATTACTGGACGAATATTTAATATAATTAGATCCTTCCTATCCAAAAGAAAGATCCAGGTTGTCCTCAATGGCCGTTCATCCAAACAACATCATATAAATGCAGGTGTACCCTGGGGATCAATTCTTGGACCTTTATTGTTCCTGATTTTCATAAACGACCTTCTTGATGATATTGTGACTGAGATGGGTATATTTGCTAACGACATCACGCTTCACTCTCATCATGTGGGTAAAACAGACGCACACATATCAGAGACAATGGCTGAATCCTTAGAAAATGACCTCCAGTCTGTAGTGGAATGGGGTCATGAATGGATGGTAACATTTAATGCTTCTAAGACAAAGCTCCTTTCCTTCAACAACTACAAGAAACCTCTTCAATCACAGATTGCCATGGTAAATAACACCCTACCTGAGAGTCCAACTTTCAAACTCCTTGGCCTAACATTCACAGGTACCATGAATTGGAATAAATACATAGAAGACATTGCCAAGGCTACTGCAAAGAAGATTGGCTCCCTCTACCCTGCTAGAAAACTTCTCACACCTGATAGTATCCTATATCTTTACAAAGCCACCATCCGCCCATGCATGGAGTATTGTTGCTGCATCTGAGCTGGTGCACCATCCACTAGTCTCTCCCTCCTAGATAAGGTCCAAAAAACAGTCTCTAATCTAATAGGTCCCTCACTATCCACCAAGCTCCAGCCCCTGTCCCATCGCCGCAATGTTGCATCCTTGTGCTTGTTTTAACTTGCTGCTCTGGTGCCCCCTCGACATAAATACACTTGACTAACCCGACAATCAGCTAAATCCCATCCATTCACTGTGGAGGTCCCCAGATGCCGGAGAGCCTTCTATTCCAATAGCTTCTTTCCTCGAGCTGCCAGTCTTTGGAACTCCCTCCCTGCTCCCTGTTTCCCTGACTGTACCAACATGCCAAAAATTAAAACTAATGTGAACAAGCATCTCACTGCACAGCTCTCAATTTAGGATGACCCCCTAAACTTTCACCCTAATTCTCAGTAGCCCCTTACGTCTACAGTGGCAATTTGCCTTGTTTGGGATGAACTAAGTTAAAGAAAAAAAAGACATAACTAAAAATACATTTTAATGCTTTCGCTCACATTTGGTTTATATTTTCCAGTGTCTGTTCTTAATTTTAATTAATTAATTATTTTTTTTATTAACGAGTCACTGCTAATCAAGGCCAAAAGCCAAGGTTTGAAGAATATTATGAGAGGATTTAACATGAGGAATAGAATGAACAGAATTTGATTACATATGAGGACAGTTTATGACAAGTATTTGTTGACATTGGATTTGAAGACGGCCATGTTGTAGCCTGCAGGGAAGCAGTCCCATGATAACGTGTCCCACAGGTGGAAAATTCTTGGAAAGAAACTCTGTTCATGGAAATTCTGCATGATGCTAGGTGCATGGAGGAAGAAAGGAAAGTTCTTTACTGATGTGGTAGAAAGACGAGTTCTTGATGTGAATGTCTTACAAGGAGAAACCATAGATTGGAGCTCAGTCGAGCATCTGCCATGGAAATAATGATAGAGTAGAGAAAGACTAGCAACATCTCTTCTGTGAAAAAGATGCTGTCAAGAAGATATCATCTTCCACTAGATTGCCAAATCGATTGTGCACCCTATCAAAGCAAGAAAGGCTGTAGAAATTACCATGTGAAAAATCTGGTAACTGTTTTGTACATCAAATATTTTTGCAACAGAAAAAAGAAAAGAAAACATCTAGAGAGATAACATTACAATCTTCACAAAAAAGTACAAATGACGATGACACCTCATGCGAGAAGGGATCAACAAATATGAAGTCCATTGTTCTTGTTGAGCCAGGTGGTGGCATCCAGCACATGTAAGACTTAAAACAATAACAAAGTTGCCGTGCGAGAAAATAAGCAAAAAGAAGTGTCCATTTTATTTCTAATTTGATTTCTAAAAACAAGAAAATTTGAACATTGGAGGAACTAAAAGTGGAAATATAAAGAACTAGAAGGGCTACCCGGCATTGTCCGGTAGCATGGATAACAAAACAGTTTTAAAAAGTGTTTGCAACATCTTTCTTTTAAACATCCTCTCTCTCTCTCTCTCTCTCTCTCTCTCTCTCTATATATATATATATATATATATATATATATATATATATATATATATATATCCCCCCTCTCCTTCTCTCTCTCTCTCTCTCTTTAGCAGTATAATAGAAAGAAAGAAAGCAAAAAAGATAGTCATGAGCAACCAACTGTTTGACCTACTTTCAATGTTCTTGAACCAGTAGCAATGAAAACGAGTCATTTTTTATTAAATTAAAAATTTAGTAATTAGGTCCCTGGTAATCCAAGGCGATTAAATATTAGAGATTTTTTTCGTTTTTCTTTTTTTATCCAGTTTGAGATTATATTGCATCCGAATATGTACATATTTGGAAATGTATCTTTGGAAATTTTAATTTTAGCTCGACTAGACAGACATGCAAACAGACAGGAATATGATTTTCCTTATATCATGAACTAGAAGAACACCTAATGCCTGGATGAGTAAAATTAATTCCATGAACAGAACAGGTTTGCACCACTTTTATGTCTCCTTATGAAAGTTAAAATCAAGATATGATACTAAATCATTTGTCTAAAATCCTTATTCTAATTTTGATCAAAATCCATTAGATGATTTTGATTCTAGAAAGTGTCAACAATTTCAGACTCAAGCTTAAGGGGCCTTAAGAAAAAATTTTAATTTAGGGAATCTTCCTTAATTGGAGTCTAATGAATGTTCAAATGGGAGATTGTGCCTCTATCATACCCTTAAAACTTTTTTAAATACTTTAAAGAAACTGAAATTTGGGGAATATTTATTATTTTCACAGAAATCAGAGGTATCTCAATTTTCACAAAAAGTTTCCACTCCCTTTTTACCCCCTTTGCATGAAACTAAAACTAAATATAGACTCTTACGCCTCGTAGCTGTGTTTCAAAATTCATAATGATTGGCTAATTAGTTTAGGTTTGAATCCTGTACATACAAGTATATAAACATACCTAACTTTAAGATAAAGACCAATTAAAAATAATGTATGAATTAAAATTTATTGATTTTTAGATAATGTATACTTGCATCCTGTAAAAAAAGCTTTCTCCAAATTCACAAAAGCAAAATACAGGTTCTTCTTTTTACCAAGATACTTTTCTTGCATTTGCCTCAGGATAAATATTGCACCAGTGGTACTTTGCAAACTGCATTTTATCTATGCTTATCTGACTTATTTGCTACTTGATTATTTTCTCAACAACTTTCAGTACTTGATATATCAATTTTAAGTCTCTGTAATTACTTCTATCCAGAGTTTTTCCCTTACCCTTGTAACAGTTGATAATTGTACTAAGATCCCATTCATTCAAAACAACCCCTTGTTTTATGATCCTATTTGTCAAGTTTGTGAGCATCTCAATGTCTGTTTTACCCACAGCCTTCAACATTTCTGCAACAATGTCCTGAGAGTCCTGCAGCCTTACCCTTCTGCTTACTCACAGCTTCTCCTGCCATTTCTTTTTTCAATTATTATGACTCGACTTATTTCTGCAACTTCTAGATTTTCTCGGTTCCATAAACACTCAGTATTCAGCAATTTCTCATAATAGCATTTCCAAGGATTCCTCTTGTCCTGTCCATTTGTTGCTATCACCCCATTTTCATTTCAAATGCACTTCTCTCCAACAATATCCATATTTGTCTTTGCCATCTGTTTAGCTATCCTGAATACTTCATTCTTGTAGTCATCCCTTCATAGTATATCTGGAAATCTCAGCTGCCATCTTAGCTTTGTATGTTGCTCTTCTTGCTGTCTTTTTTGCTACCAGATACACATCCTGTTGTGAAGTTGTCCCACAGTAAATAATAAATAAAGGAAGTCAAGTCGAGGGTTGGTTTAACAAGTGTATTAACAAAGTAAGAAACTGACTAGATCCTGGCTAGACAGTTACAAGACTGTGCTTTTTTTCCAGTGTCTCTGGTGACTCGCACTATTTATAGTGACAACCGGTGTAGTTTCTCCTGTGTAAGAACGGCCGGTGTAACACATCCTTATTCACTAAACTTTTTATCCACTGACTCTATTGTTTCAGCTTTTCTTTGATACAATTCTCAACTTCCTCATTCCATCACCATATCACCCTATGTCTAGGGGCTCTTTCATCCACATACAAGTCTAGTCCAATCCTTTAACTTCTTCCATTGTTTTTTTCACACTTCCTGAAGTGAATCTGGTAACTGAATGTTCTATCACTTTGTCTCTAAACTTGTGTGTCATTCAACCTCCACACCTATCTCCTAGGGATTAACTTTCTCTTTACCTCATGAGCTTTCGTCAGCATAAAATCACAAATAACCGGTTTGTGATGTATCACAATTTCTTCACCAGGTATTATTTTTACATCACTCAAGAACTTCTGTCCTTTTTCCTAACCAACAGATAATCTACTTGCTCTATTTGCTGTAGCAGACATATGAGAAAAATAAAATTAAAATATATTAGATTTAGCTTAGTGAAATAATATTTTAAGATTTTTGATATACTTTTAAAATTAACAAATTTGAGTATAATGTAGTAATGTAAACATGTGCAATGCTGCATGTTTAGTGGAGTACATAGGTGCATGCTGCATGTTTAGTGGAGTACATAGGTGCATGCTGCGGATGATAGGCCGGTGATGGGGAAAATATTTTGCTTGGGTTAAGACCACCCAAGAAATCAAGTAGACTTTTTGAAAAAAGTAATCGTCTCTTTAAAACGAGGGTTAATGATGGGAAATCAGATCACTTGAAATATTACAAAATTAATGTTCATTGTAGATAAGTTTTATGTCCAGTGATAAAACAACCCATGATTCTCAAGTGATCTTGTTGGGTGCCTTACCTCATATATATATATATATATATATATATATTCGTGCAGAAAAAGTCAGTCAGGTTTCTGTGGGTTTCAGAGATAGATGGGCCTTAAGTTGATGGACTGTTTATTTTCTGTTGGGAAGTATGGCTATCCATTTTTGCAAGTCTGTCATTCAGTAGAGAAGCCAAGTGTCCTTGTAACTTAAAAATAAAATATTATTGCTTTTTAAACTAGAGTTGTGGTCTTGTTTGGAAGGAAAATCCTTTTGTTACAAAAGTGACCAAGACCACATGACTGACAGTGTCGAAATCAAGCACCGAATTCAGAGGAAGACAATGAATGGCAGCATTTTGTTTTCACGCCTGTGGTGAAGCTCTTTAGAATATGCACATAAATCAAAATCAAGTCAAGTAAGAATCTGTGTCCAGTGTTGAGTTTCTGGTCTATTCACTTCTCCAACGATGATGATCAGGTGTAGACGGCGCACTGAGGTTGAATAATGGCTCAGCAAACTGAAAACAATTGCCCTGAGAAGAACAGGTATTCGTAAGTGTTGTACTTCGTTATTGTCCTGAGAAGGAAACAGTGACCTGAGAAGGACGGCGTAATTTCAAAAGACTGATTGAGTTACTGGTTGGACAAGCAGAGTTAGTCAACAGCTGGATGAAGTCACCAGAATATTAGCAGGAGCAACTAATCGAGTTAAGGACTGGACTATTGGTGTTAGTCAAATAGCTGGATAAAGTTGCAGTAGTTATAACCATAGCCGCTGATCATGTGTGTTAGTGCAACAAGCCTCCTTTTGCCAGAGAGAAAAGTAAACCAAGCCAATAATTTAGTACAGTCCCATGGTAGACGATCAGATATGAGCCGATATCTGAAATGTGATCAACAAAATTCTTGGGAGCTGGAACAGATACTACACTTTGAATAATTTATTTGCAAAAGAGCTAAAAAAGATTACAAATTAGGCACATGGCCATTAAAAGTGTTGAAGTAGGTCAGTGGCCATCCTTTGTCTATCCTACTTTTATTAACGATATGCATTTTGACCCATTTGTCCAAGCAGTGTCATTTTCATTCTTTCACCATGTTTCTATCACTTTCACTTCAGTAGTGGGAGGTGACGGTGGCTAAGTGGTTAACGACATGAACTGACAACCTGGATATGCGAAGTTCGAATCCAGTTCGTTCCACAGAAATACTTTCACTTAGGATGTTGGCAACCTTCACGTGGTCCTATCCATAAATACCTGATGTCTTTCTAGAAAGAATTCTACCTAGAAAGATATCAACCAAACCAATGCCAACAATAGCATTATCTGATTCATACAAAATGAATGAATGACTTCAGTAGTCACCACAATACCACATTTACTCTCATGACTACACTACATAAAATATACCCAATGGTTCAAAATCAATCAGATACTATACTTTGATCTTGACAATCAGTGCTGAGAAGCAATTTTCTGTTTGTTAGCTGTTGAGTTCATGTTTAACAGGCTGACAATATCAATGGGCCCAAAATTATTTTAATAAACGTTTTTGTTCAACCTGGAAAGGAAGGTGACAAAAACTAACAGTGTCCTGTTTGTTATCAAGTAAGTGGAAGTTGAAAACAGTCTGCAACACATTTAACACCAAAACGAAAATATATTAATATTTTTGTGTCTTTTTTCTTGAATCTTTTAAGGAAGAGTCAAACCGAAAGTTACTCAGACAAAAGCTTATTGTATACTCTCTTTTTAGTTGCTAAATTTTTCTCTTTATTTATATAGATACACCTTAATTTAGGTAGCACAATTACATAATTATTTATTTTTCTAGGGTTATTTATAGTTTGTGAGAAAGTATATTTGTATGGCAATGCTATTGTAGAATTACCTACCCTTTTCCACACACATCCACCAGGGGGCGTTTCAAACCCAAATTATCTCCATTTTTGTGATAGTGGAGGGCGCTACAATCCGTGATATAAAAAAGGATGCACAAGAAAATTCATTTTTTCTTCTGGTCTTGCTTCTGATGAGCACACTGACGAGCACTTGTGTGCTACACACACACATTTCATGGTATGTAAGACATTTCCATCACCCCCCCTCCCCACATACACATCTTTTTTAGACTTTATTGTACATATTTTGATGGACACAGTCTCAAAGTGAACCCTGTCAGAATAAATGTTTTTTTTGCATACATTATCGTTTCTGTGTTGTTTCTTTTGTAAATGCTTGTATTAGAACATATATAAGTGAATTCAGTTAGAATGTCCTTTTCTTTTGAAACTCCATTTAAAAACTATAACATCTAAAATGATTATTTTACTGAGCTGTTTACAAGGTATTTAATTTTCATTGTTTGCTTCTGTTTTTTTAATATATATACATAAGGAAATAAGGAACTATGTAAAAATGAATAAATTAAAACTTTTAACTTATTTTAAATTATTCTTTTTTGTTAGATATATTTCTAAACAATGTCAACTAGAACTTACAAGTGTAATTTTAAATTTATTTTTTTACTTCAAGTTTATAGGAACTTTAAAAGTATTTTTGTAGGCACTACACATTTTAATCTAGCCAGACATGAAAAGCTTATGGCTGACATTTTGAAGGAAACTTGATTTGTCTTTTAAAGCTGTTGACCAAAATCATAACATCTTAACACTGAATTTGTAAAATTCACTGACGGAAAGATACCCAGTTTTTTCGGGACAAACAGACGAATTTGAAAAAACTAAAACTTCAAGCTGACATTGTAAAGGAAACTTGATTCTTTGTTTTAATGTTGCAGAGAGAAATTATATAAGAAGTTTCCTAAAATCGTAACTATAAGACTAACTTTGAACAAAGACATTTCCTGATAATAATTTGATAAAAAAAGATTATTTTGTGTACTAAGTAATTGAGAGTATTATTTTGATTATCTCCCCTTTGGAGAACTCTTTTGTTTTTACTGATGTTATAAATACGGAACTAACAATGTATCGACACTGTATGCTGAATAAAGCTTTCCCAAGTCTACTGCTGTTCCTGTTTCCTATTACATCTTGTACATATTTTATTTTGTTTGATGATTAATAAACTTTGTTAATTTTGTTTAAAATTAAAACTGCTTGTGACTTTGCTTCTGGCCGCAATAAGTGAGCAAGCATCATGGCACACAAACTTTGCTTCACCACCAATTGATGTATGACTAAATACAAGATATATTTTATTTGCAGTTGTTCAACGCCAACTTTTTGGTACTGGCTGAACATGTATCCCAATATGAGTGCTGGAAAGTGCTTCTGTGATCCCCAGAAGTCGAGCATCAAGGTGAAAGGCCTCATTACAACCAAGACTCATCTGGAGTAGGACACTGGCCTCTCGGGATTGGAGCTTCTGGCCACAAGGAGTGAGCAAGCATCATGGCACACGAACTGTGTGAATGTTTCACCATCAATTGATGGAGGACTCAAGACAAGTTATTTTGTTGTTGGAAGGAAAATTTACAACTGACAGTCATCTTTCTGCCAGACATGATTTGCGAACATCGCCTTATTTGCTGGAACCCCAGACACCTTAAATGTTCTTTTATGTCGCACTGGATGTCAGCGAATTGATCTCACCAAATTCATTAGTGTGACCATCTAATTAGTCAAGGAGTTGGGTTAGGTGTAAACTTTCACGTCAAGAGATTTTAACTTCAGATATTGTAAATACCCTATCTGAGATTAATAAAAAAATTAGGTGCTTGCCTGGGTTGATGATCAATTTTAACATTTTAATTCAAGATGGTTCCTATTTGATCGGGGGCGGGGGGTACTTACTATTGTCAAAAATTAAGAAAACTATAATTCTAAAATTATATCAAACTTCAAGCAGGGTTATTTTTTGCAAGTATATATATATATAAATAAATATCAATTTATGTAATTTTATGTAATTTTATGCAATTTTTTGTCTTCATCTTTCCGTCTTTAAATTGATTGTTCTACTCAACGTATTGAGCTTTGCTTTATCACGATAGATCACTTTAACGATACTTCACCTATCATTAATCCTATTATTATTATTATTATTATATATATATATATATATATATATATATATATATATATATATATATTGAAGCCAGATAATCCTATTATTATTATTATTATTATTATTATTATATATATATATATATATATATATATATATATATATATATATATATATATATATATTGAAGCCAGATGGGAAAGCGTGTCTCGCTACACACTGAAAAATTAGCTGTGTGTTTTTGACTACCTCTTCCGTTCCCCCTTTTCTTTTTAATTTTCTCCCACCCCCTCTCCCCCCACCCCCACTTCCCTCTCTCCTTCCTTTTCTCTAACCTCAATGAATTTATAATTTATATTTTTATATTCTATCTTATATTTCATTTTACTCCATTTCATTTTATTCTGTTTTATATATTATGTTTGATTCTTAACGGTCTCAAATCTAACCATGTGACTTTCCAGATTAAAAAGATTTTTCTTTCTTTTCTTTTTTCTTCCCCATATTATTCTTCCCAAATATCATCTGAAGTAAAGATTGGATTCTAACTCTCCCTGATGAGATCTCAGTTTATAACAGGTGTTGATCGATAACATGGACATGCCAGTGTCGCAGATTTTGTACATGCCTGTATAAATTAACTCTATTTAATATTGAGCACTTTTTATAAGTCCGGGTTAAATTATTTGGATTCCTCTCCTGTAGATGTTTACCTTGCCTGGATTATATATATATATATATATATATATATATATATATATATATATATATATATATATATATATATATTATAAGAAATTAGGGGATTGTTCTTATTTTATAAAGCATTATTGAAAACTGATTAAAAAATAAAGCCGTTAGAAGCCATACAATGGAAATACTAGAATGCAATATATTTTGATTCTATGACTTCTAACGGCTTTATAGATATGTGTATTTTAAATCGTTTTCAAATCGTATTTCAAATAAAGAGTATACACCAAGGAATGATCGTTATTTTACAGCTGTTTGAAGCCAATGTTTATTTTAAGTCATACAATTAAACATAACATTTTTCAAACAGCGAATCATCTTAAGAAAAGTATTTTCATAAGTACCCAGAAAACAAATCAACAACAATGGCCCAAAAAGTTAAATTTCAACAAAAAATACAAAGTAAAAAGATCACAAGAATAGATTAATTGTTAAATATCTATACATATATAGTCAGCCACAGAGATACTGTTTTTCTGTATCACAGCCGTTTAGTGTGGCTAGACAAGCAAGCTGAGATCGAAAGCTGACTATTTTAACAAGCTAACATATTACCTGTTATACTACCAGCACAAGCTACGAAGTAAGCAAAATCTAAATGCTTATATTAAGCATTATCACTTGCAGAGAGTGATCTATTCTTTTTACGAAAAGCTATGCATTATTGAAAGAAACTTAATTTATATAACGATTTTAAAAATAGCTTTCAATTGTTCGGTATTATGGTTTCTAATTTCATTGTTTTATTTTCATACATATAAGGAGCAGTAGTAGTAGTATCAGTAGTAGTAGTAGTGTTACGACCCGGACAAAATCGATATTGTGTCGTCTTATGGTCCGGATGTATCACAAATTATTTATATTTTTTGCCAGAAAGCTTTGGCTCAATAAGGGAATTTCCCGAATTCGATAATGCTATTTTAACAGGGGAACAACACAAGGATGTGATAACTGGAAAGAATATATCGACACGAATGCAATGATCAAGAAACGAACAGATACATTTATTTCAGCAACAAAAAATGAAACAGAAAAAAAAAGAAAGTAATCCAATATGAAGTAGTGATAAAATATTCCTTCCAATGAGTTCTAAACAATAATAACCTTCACTTAACTCTTCTAATGTCTTGTTCTCTTCATTAAATCATCTTTCCTTTCTTACGATATCTATTTTTCATCTTAATACAACCCAATATTAAACCCGGATCTTTCTCATCGAGAATCTGCATTCAAACATCAACCCTTTTACTTTTTTTCTCTCTCAATATCTATGTCCAAAATCCAAGATCCTACGAACAACATTTTCGGCGATACCAAAAGTCTCTGACCTTTTGTCTATCTTGTTAATCAGTGTGCCAAAAAAGAAGTTTGTCTGCTAAAATCCTCCAGTTTCTTTGTCTCTTTTTTCCTTCTTCTTCTTTTACCCTATAAGATCATTCACTCACTTTCTCGCCCTTTCAGTTCCAAGTAGTAGTCAATGATGAAGAGAAAAAAAAGCGAACAACCAGCCAATAATATCAAAGCCACGCCTATTTTTACTCTCCCCCCGTCTCTCTCTCTCCCTCTCTCCCTCTCTCTCTCTCTCTCTCTCTCTCTCTCTCTCTCTGCTATACGAACACATACACATTAAAGCATGGAGAAAGAAGCTACTATGTTGTGCCTGCTTCATGCACGTGCATACCTATGGCCCTTCTCTTCCATCAATATTTTCTTTTTTTTTCTCTTTGCATTTACATCATAATATTAATTTTAGGCATTTTCTTTTCTTTCTTTAAATTACTACTCACGCATTGCCATTAGCATGTCACAGTAGTGATAGAAATTCAAGCAAGTTAAGAAAAATCTTTTATATATTCTTTTAATCCTTTTGAATGTAAAAAACGTAGAATTCAATTGAGATAGTCGAGTCGTACCAGCTTCTATTTCAGGGCTTTAGATCATAGAGTCGAAGCCTTAAAGGTATGGAACAATTAGAGCATTTAGCAGTTAATCATTAGTATTAATACCAGTTTAAAGCATGATGTAGGCATATATATATACATAGGTAGGGACTATGTGATTAATATATAAATGGCACGAGGACGTCAAATTTTCAAAGTGACTATTACAAAATAAAAATAAGTTTTAACTTTTATAAAAGTTTGACTTCCACACATGTCAACTTCCGGCGAATACAAATCTAGAGATTTATGCATAAAAAAATCTGCAAAAAATAAAATCTTAAAAAAATCTGGAAAAATAAAATCTTAATCAAATTTGGAAAAATAAAATCTAGAAAAGAAATCTGGATAAAATCTAGAAAAGATAAAATCTGGAAAAAAATCAGGATAAAATAAATAAAACACTTGATTCAACTCTTCAATATATTTTGAAAAAGGAAAATTTGAGTCTTCTTCATTATCATCTCGTTCTTCATATAGCAGTTCTTCTTTCTCGTCTTCTTCTCCTTCTGTGTCTTCTTCCATCCAGTTTTGGTATTTAGGATGCTGCGAGTGTCCTGAACTTTGGAGTGAGCAACACAAGGCAATGTCTCATGCCTGCTCTCCATGCAGTCTAATGCAAACAGTTGACATCAACTAGGTTATATAGTCAAGAAAGGCCAGCAGAGACTGAAATCATGCGGCAAACTAACACTTTAAAGCGAAAGCAATACAGACCGGCTCGTCAACGTACAACCTTGCTTGGGCTACCATAAAACAACAATAAAAGGTGTCTCTCCACTTCTACCCTTCCATCGTAATTGATGTAACGGTCAGTGACATTGTGTTAATTATGAACAGCCCAAGAGTTTGTGTCTTCATTGTGTTTGCGAAGAAGCTACCATTAATAGAACAAAATGATTGGTCGTTGGAACAAAGCAAAGGTGAAACGGGAGAAATGAGTAGATATGTTAAGAGAGAGAGAGAGAGAGAGAGAGAGAAAGAGAGATGGAGAGAGAGAGAGAGATGAAGAGTAATTAAGTGAAAGATAGGAAGATATAGAGTGAAATAGGAAAATAGAGGGAGGGATGAAGATAGAAGTGATAGATGAAGATAGAAGTGGGAGATGAAGATAGGAGGGGGATATGAAGATAGGAGGGGGGATGAATATATATAACTTCTTACATACTCGACCCACGTCTTCCTCTAGCGCCCGGGATATTCAAACACATCCACCTGACCATCATTACGCCGAAACCGGTGCAGATCAGAAGAGTTTGCAGCCCATGTCTCCCTGCATATAACATGGCAGAGTGAACACAGGTTGAAAAAACTTTACCTTGAATCTTGAAGGAAATATACTTAGATGTAAGTATTGGCCACAGATTCCTGAACCTTCCTCATACAACACAACAGTAAGTTAGTGATAACGCATTCGCAATCACCACTAGCATTTAATATGTCACTCAAGTAACAGAAGGTAGCTCAATTTTAGATAGAGCACTATCGACATCCACGTGAGCCTCGGCTCGATCATTAATTGGGCAGACAACCCCCCGATATCTATGACAGACATAATAAACTACCAGTCTACCAATAAGACCACTACACTTCTTGTGGACCCATAATTTGTACTGGGAGCACTCAATGGAGATTACATCCACACCTTTGCGACAACACAGAAAACGTACCGGAGACCTGCATGATGTTGAGACCTATACTAGAGATTAGAAACTTCATCCTTTTTATGTTGACTCTACAAGCTTTGCTCTCCATGTCAGTTTTCTATGTCTGCAACTTGGAGATGCATTTATAGGAAACAGCAGCAGTGAATGTTGTTTTTAAGCATTGACTCTCAATTGGGCTAAAGCTCAAATCAGCCATTTCTTTCAACCAATCAAAGCCGCAAAAATATTCATCTCCTATTTTTGTGCATATAAAGATCTAAACACAACATTCTTCCTCTTTTCCGATGTTTTTATTACAGACCTACATGAGCCTCGGCTGCTGAACTGAGGGAAAGGGCACACAAGATGAGAAACATTCACGAACTACTGTATGCATAATGGCAACATACACACACTATCTCACTGATAAAGCAGAGGGAAGCTAATATACAGAGTTGCATCCCTGTGTTCTTTTACAAGTACTTCCACGGAATGTGCTCCAATAAACTCACTGTACTTGTACCACCCAACGACTGTCAGAAGATTTTCTACTCCGATAGCGTCTTCCCTTGAACCACTAGCCTTTGGAATTCTCTCCCTTTTCTCGGTTTTCCTGACTGTACAAACATGCAGAAATTTACATGTAATGTGAACAAACTGACCAGCTCTCCACTAAGGCTGCCCCCCCCCCCCAAAAAAAAAAACCTGACTCCTATCACAATAGCCCCTTTATACTTTAGTGGCAATATGTTTTGTTTTGAGTGAATACAGTAAAAAAAATTATATATATATATATATATATATATATATATATATATATATATATATATATATATATATATAATATCTCCGATACCTGCTTTCCTTAGCGATAAAATCACGACCGCTATTCGCAAGGCCATACACATCCAACTCACCCAGACCGATACCTCCTTTCACCAACATCTACCTAAAGAACATGCTAACCATACCCCTGAACCCTGGCCAATTGCTCTATCCCTAACACTAAACTATGCCACCGCATAAATTGTGTATACAACTTACAGTGTACCAAGTGCAATTAATTCTATATAAGAAGCACTACAAGACCGTTACACCTACGCATCAAAGAACATATGAACGCCCATATATCCTCTTTCTACAAACACACAACCCTATGCAACACTACTGAACGCGACATTCTCATATTTAAAACTCCCTTGTATTCCAATTTCACTTTTCTACTTCCCCCCTTTAATTCGTTGCTGCTTAACTTCTATATTGGGCCATTCCCTACTACTACGACACACCCTCCTACTATAAACATCTATAACATAGATGTTCTACACCTACCCACCCACACACACCATTTCCGTGTTTTATATTTTTACCCCTAATTATAATTCACTTCACTTTTTAACCTATTTTCAATGTGACTTCTTCAATTTGATATCTACTCTTCGTATTTCCTCCGTCACAAGAGAATTAACGTTGGTTAATCCTCCTGTAACAGTCAGGACACCTCTATCTTATTCTTTTTATTATTTTATTTTACTCCTATTTTACTCAATTACAATAAATCCTCTCCATTTCCTGTAATAATCAAGTAGTCCCCCCCATCTAAATATTTATCCCAATATGCCCTCTGTCACAAAAGGAGTAACCAACCCCTAACAGCGGAAAACCTTAATTAAATTTACTCCTATTGTCCCATCAATTAATTAATTAATCAATTCACCCCCCTATACCCTTCACATCTAAATATATTAAAAATAAAATTTAAAAAATAATAATAAATTAAAATAAAAGTAAATTAAAAAGAATTATAATGAAAAATTGAATTTAAAAAAATTAAGTATATATATATATATATATATATATGTGTGATTTTATGAAGGCTTACCAAAGCATTCCTTTCAGGACACCAATGATCACCATTAAAGATATTTTTTCTTACAAATATTATTTATTCAAATTAAATGTTTTTTTCTACACGTGTTTCACTACCAAGCAGTTACTTGCTTGGCAGATCATCAGGGAAATTAAATGTCTGGAATACTGGTTTCAACTGCCGACAATACACAATGTGGCGTTGCAATAGTTGAGGTCACTTAAGAAGAGAAGAGGAAAAAAATAAAAATAAAAGTTAAAATTAAAAAACAAGGAAGAACAACGATAAAAAATAAAGTCCTAGAAAAGTCTTAGAAAAGTAGCTCGTGCATTATTTCTTCCACCAAGCCAACAAGCAAATGATCGGTCCCAAATACATTCAAAAAACCAAAAAAACGGAACAATGTGCGATAATACACTTTCACGTCGGCCGGCACAATGATGAATAAATCCCCCCCCCCCCACAAAAAAAAAAAGAACTAAATCATTCAAGATACCGCTCACAAGTTACCATTCCAATCCAATGATTGTATGGGAATTCTAACACACACTAACTGTACTCTGTAATCGAGTATCATCGAGCTTGTTTTTATTGAAACAACCCCGGTCTTCACTGAATGATCTATTTTATAAGTGAAAAATCTAAATCTATATATATATATATATATATATATATATATATATATCTGAGGTCGTTTAGCTATGGAACCCTGTTTGAACCCGCTGGCTTTAAATGTATCTTAATTTCTGTAATGTCTGTGGTGATTTCAGTGGATTGGGGTGTAGGATCGTGATTCTCTTCTGAATCTATGAACTGCGTTCGGACATGTCTGACCGTTTGAAACTACCACTTCCTGCACTGATGTGTATGTAAGTCCAAAACAACGTTTGTCTGTAGGTAAATACACGTTAATATTTAATTAAAAAATATTCATAGTAATGGCCACCTTTAAGATTAATAAATCTTAATTGTCAAGCACTGTCTGAAATTATAAAAATCTGAGGTCGTTTAGCTACGGAAGCAAAGCTTACACGCCAGCATGTTTAAGCACTCTTTGATTTCGGAACATCTGAACCCTACCACTGGCTTTAAATGTATCTTAATTTCAGTAATGTCTGTAGTGATTTCAGTTGGCCTAATAGATTGGAGCATAGGATCGTGATTCTCTTCTGAATCTACGAACTGCATTCAGACCTGTCTGACCGCTTGAAACCACCACTTCCTGCACTGATGAGGACGTAAGTTTGGAACAATGTTGTCTGTAAGTAAATACACTTTAATATTTGATAAAAAAATATTCATAGTATATATATATATATATATATATATATATATATATATATATATATATATATATATAGCATAATATAAAATGGAATAATAAAATAAGGTGCGAATCAAATTTTATTAGAATTCAAAGTTCAGGCAAAGTATCTTAAAGTCCTTAACTCATGAATTATCAAATAATTCTTCTCCTCAGAGGACCATTACCACAGTGATGTCACTGTGGTAATGAGGGAATAAGGGGCCCTTAAGCTTATGCTTCATAGTAGATCCACAACAGCACCACACCATGCACAGTACAGGATACTACAGTAAACATAGCACAGCATAACATACCATACCATGCACAATACTAAAACCTCACCATGCACAGGATAACACCTCATGTAGAGCACTGAATACTGCATCAAAAATCACACAGACTATAGCATCATGCACAGCACAGAACACCTCACCATGAACAGGATACCACATCATGCATAGCACTGGATACCACACAATGCAGAGCACAGAGCGCACATACATATACAGCACAGAATACCACACAATACAGAGCTCAGGACACAACACCATACATACACCACACAGGATACTGCACTAGGCACAGGACACCACATAATGCACAGCATAGCATACCACACCACAGCATAGGGCACAATACCATGTACATCACAGGATATCTCATCATGCACAGCATAGGACACCAGACCATGCACATCATGAAAGACTGAAAGAGAAATTGTCCTGGAAAGGATAGGGTTTGCCCTGAAAAGGACAGAGGTTTTCGCAGTGTCATAGTTCATTATTGTCTTGAGAAAAACAGAGAGTGTCCTAAGAATAATGGCATAATCTAAAGAGAGAGGTCGAGTCAATGGCTGGACAAGCAGAGTTAGTCAACAGCTGGACAAAGTTGCGGAACATTAGCAGGAGCAAGTCAATGGCTGGACTCGTAGCGTTTGTTAATTTGATCATGTGAGCTAGTGTAGTTAACCAAACTGAAACAAGTGTCATGTTGCCAGACAGAAAAATAAATCGGACCAGTAATTTAATACAGTGATGGGGCAGGGGATCATATATAAGCCAATACCTGAATAGTGATCAACAGAGTTCTTGGGGGCAAGAAAAGATACTACACTTTGATCTTGATGATTGGTTAAGTAGCCAACCCAAGGTGATTTTCTGTTTACTTGCTGCTAAATTCATGTTGGCAATTTTGGTGGGCCAGAAATTCATCCTGTTCAACCTTAAAGGCAAGGTAGCACAAACTAACAGTGCCTACTTTGTTATCAAGGGAGTTGGGGTTGTACAGCGCTCACGACATACATACACACACACACACACACACACACACTTCCTCTCTCTCTCTGTCTCTGTCTCTGTCTCTCTCTCTCTCTCTCTCTTTCTCTCTTTCTCTCTGTGTGTGCCTAATACCTTTTTAAAATACTGACCATTACCACTTGTATTCATCCTTTTTAATTAGCTGATTTAGCACTTGCAATATATTCTTGTCTTGCTGGCATTGAAGAGTGTAGGGCCGACTACAATTTTACAGGAAATGGGAAACAATGTTGGAGATTTGAACATTAGTGATTTTGAGGGCATCTGTCTCTCAGGTGGGAGAACAGTATTACTATTTTGTTCTTGTTTACATAACTATGTTGAAATATCAATTTACACTTTGTGATAAAATCTAAACAAAATACACTTTGTTATCGTAACATGTTTCGATGGATTTATCTAAAACCAGTTTCTTAAGAATATAATTCTGCTTTTGAAAACATTGTGTTTATGCAAAATTCAATAACTGACACTAGCAAATTCATCAAATGTTCAGAAGAAGAAAAACCAGCTAAGACAAGAGTAAGAAAAACAAAGCAGTTCATATAAGTATAAATAATAGCTTTATTGTGGTATCTGTTGGTGTATGTTGAGAGTGTTGAGACAAAAGAGATAGCCATTTTGCTGAGTCGGTCGTGTCTGTACTTATCTGACTTAAATAAAAAAAGGATCAGCAGAGTTCAAAAGAAAGACCAATGTCTTCTCTACAATAATATATTGATTTAGGCAATTATGAAGTTGAGTCCGGTCCTCAAAACAGAGCATTTGTACGCTTATCTTTTGTAAGTATGGATGTTCGAAAAGGCAATAATCTTGGTAAAAATCTATTGACGCTCTGCACGCGTTATGCTAAATCTAATTTTTTCAGCAATATCTTATACTGGATCCGTTTTTATTATGTAGTTTAAAAAAATAAACAAATTTTTATTTTATTCTAAAAATATTAATAAATAAAAAAATTCATATATTTTGACATATACAAATTTTCTTCAAGAAATATGTATGTAATGAAAAAATTCCATGATGTTAATTTTATTTTTTTAATAATAAAAAAAAAATTGTATGTAAAAAAAGAATTCCATAATGTTAACTTTATGTAATATCTTAAAAAAACCGTTATTGACCTAGATTTGAGATTTTTACCGATTGGTACCTCTGACATCACGTCAGGGTCACCAGTGTGGCCCCAACGAATGTCGGAGGTACCAATATGGTGGCATGCTACCAAACGTTCGGAAGTACCAATGTGGCCCCTACATCTTGTTTTGGTTAATTTACTGGTCTATGAAGAACTAAAGGTTTTAATCTGTTAGAATCGGGTCGTGTTCCCGACTATAAACGAGTTCATAAAATCAAGCAATTGTTGCATGCAAAAACAGAGTAATAATTAACAAACAAAAGGAGGTAGTTCAAATAAGGTTTATTGAACGTGTGTGTATGTGGGATGATGACGTGTGTGGTGTATGTATGTGTGTCGATAGAAAACAGTTCTTGAAAAGAGTATGTGAAGAAATGAGTCCGGCGTGGGAAAGTCCTTGTAAACCGTATACAAAGAAAATGAGTTGAGAACTTTTACCGTTGTTGAACACGTGTTGATAGAGCGCTGGTGTCTTAGCGTCGTTCAGCGAGGCCAATTGAATAGAGAAGAGAGTGATTTTCCGTTTACACCGGTTTTTATAATCAGAAGGGCAGATAACTCTGGTGTCGCTTTTCAGCGCCACCTGTTGGTGAAAAAGCGACACCTAACGGCAGTTATATTTGAAAGGAGGAGGTAACTGCTAGAAATCCTTATGCTATTTAGATAAACGTTATGTTTGGCATCACAAATTATTTTAAAAGAAGTACTGTTGAGAAATTAGCCCAAAACAATATTTTGGTTTACTTACTCATTTGTCACCTATTTGCGTTAAAAGATAATATAAGATATAAGTAAAAGTGTGGTCCACGTCAATCGACCACGTGGGTACCAATATGGCAAAGGGTTAAACTTAACATGTGTATAGTAAATAAAAATGGGAATGAAATGAAAAAAAGGAAAGATTATATTAGAGGAGAAATGTTTGGGTCACCAGCGAGCAAGTGCCCACTCCACATGTATGGCGTTTTGTGAATGAACGAAGGAAAGGAAAGAAAACATTATTTTAAACAGTGAATTAACAAGTGAAAGAAAATATTATTATAGCAACAAAACATTTTATAATTAACAAGCAATTTATTTTAGATAAGCATTTGTAAAGCTATAAGTTTCTTGGAATATAAAAGTTTGTTTTAATGAGTCGAAATGTTCTTTGGTAAAGTCTATACTTTGTGTTCGTGTTATAATTGTTCATTTAACTTATGTCCATTTCTCCTGCTACTATGTGTGTGTATCATGGAAAGCTTGTGCGTGACTGTGTGTGGGTGGGTGGGGGGTATGTGTATATGCGTTCTTTATTTTGCTACTATGTGTGTATGGGGATAAAGGTTCTTTGTACATACCTTTTGAAGAGTTTGTTCTTTTTGTCTCCCCCCCCCCCTTGAGAGGCCGGGAAGTGGGAGTGGAGTGGATGGCGAACTCCTCGTGTGTGTCTTCGTGGTCTGTCTGGGTGAAAAGAGAGAGATGCGAACCCTCCTCGTTCCTTTTATAGGGGTCACGAAGTTTGCGTTTCTTATCGACGTGTCAATTTCTGATTGGCTGAAGTCAATACGTTTCTGTGAGACTTCCATTGTCTCTAGCGAGTTATAAGGAAAGCGTATCCAAACGACGTAAAGAAAGAAAGGAGGTAGAAATTCACGCCATTTGCTCAGATCGCTTTTCGGTTCATCACATATCCATACTTACAAAAGCGAAACATACAAATGCTCTGTTTTGAGGAACGGACTAAACTTACGAATTACCTTTATTTAACTGGAACAAGAATACAGGAACGTAGACATGGGAGTTAAATTACTTGATCGGCAAGCATAAAGGTAATATAATTCCAGTTATTCCTTGAGTTTATTCCGCCTTTCGTCACCATGATGATGGCGATGAGGAGAGAGAGAATGCCAGTCTGTCTATGTTCAATTTTCGATTCAAACTGCTGCGTATTTGCGCTAAATCTTCTGGCCGGAAATCAGTAGGCTTCCAGTGCACATGTTAGTGGTGTGCTAATCGCCTGCGTATCAATACGCCGGCCGAACTAGAACTCAAGACAACCCAATATATTGTGCGTACATATAAACAAAATAGATCTCACATGTAACTGCTGCAACTTCACCAACGGATTTAATTAGTTTTAATTATATTTCCAAATTATTCATTTTTCTTTCAAAGATTTTTAAAATGTCTGTTATGGTTTTAAAATAATGATGTTTCATTACTTTTAAAAGAAAAATTAGAAATTAATGAGAAGTTCTTTTAAAACATTTTCGTTTGCTTGATCAGAGTTATGAAGAAAGGTTGAAAGCTCTGAAATTGCCAAGTTTGGCCTATAGAAGAATACGTGGGGACATGATTGAGTGCTATAAATTGCTCTCTGGAAAATATGATTTCAATGCAGATAAACTATTGACTAGAAAAAATACAAGAGTGGGAAGCAGGGGACACAGTCTAATGCTTTACAAGAAACAGGCACGTTTGAACCTGAAAAAATATTCATTCAGCCATCGCTGTGTTGATTTGTGGAATAGATTGCCATCAAGTGTAATTGAAGCCGAAACTGTAAAGATATTTGAGAAGCGGTTGGATAAGTTCTGGATTGATCAAGAAATCAAATTCAACTATAAGGCTGCTGTCGTCACTGGACGCATACAAAGATGAAGACAAGGAGCTGGTGCCGTAGGACGACTCATGTCCTTCTACCAGAATTCATCTATGTTTCTATGTTTATTTATTAAGAAACTTTCATAAATAAACATTGATTTCTTTTTCATTTCACATTTCATTTTAAGCCATGTTTTTCATTTGAAAATCTTTATCGGAAAAGTTCACTTTGAAAATAACTATTACATGTTTTCGTACTATACAAATAATGCATACTTAAAACAAAAAAAACAAGTTTCAATAGAATGACCCCCCCCCCCCCCAAAAAAAAAAAATCAACATCGCCAAATACTTTTTAAAACTTATATGTTTACCAAATGAGTTGCGGATTGTGAAATTAAAGTTTAGAAACATTTTACTTTGTTTACAATTTTAAACGTAATGTCGATAAATACCTATTGAATTTTTCATTATCTTAAAGACATGGGTTTTAAGAGTTAGATTTAAATGTTATGGTATCGTTTGGTCATTTAATTGAATTAAATTTAACAATATTATTATAAACCAATAACTAATTATTGTTAATGTAATGTTGTTTTAATCTATATATAATTATTTGATGTAAATGATTTTCAAACCATACATGAGGATTTTCATATTTATTTTAACACTAACAAATTACAGGTTTGAGGGGGTACTAACGAATTCTAAACGTTAAACATGAAAGAATGAGTAAAAATACGCCAGTAACCAACACAAAAAGTAAGAAAGCCAGCACTCAAAATTCGTATAAACATAACAATTTATTTAACGTGATTCATTTAATTGGTATAAATTCCTCAATGAAAGTCTGAGTTTTGTGTACAGGAAAATGTCCCTTTTACTGTTTGTATAAAATGTCTCTTTTAAAGTTTGTTCTTGGAAAGCACACGTGTTTTGGTGTGCGCGTATATTTGAGAAAATGAGCCGTCTCTCTACCCTTTTTTTGCAGTGTACGAAATGGTAGGAATTTGTGTTGAACGGTACTTAAAACAGAGAAAAGAAAGAAAGGGTTTAATCAGATTGAAAAATATTGAAAAAATATTTTCAATATGTAACATACTGTTTCAGGTTGGCAGGCCAATTTTCTTTCCTACCGGATTTTGTCATTAGTTCAGGTTTATGTGGTGTGCTGGTTATTGTAGGACCTTGTTTGCACACTTCGGTATCCTGTGGAGGTGTAGGGTGTTTCGGCATGCTGTTCTTCGATGAATCCAAGTATGCTGGTTTTATCCTATCTATAGAAACCGTATATTGTTTTCCATTTTTAACTATGGTGAAATATTTTGCCTTCCTCTCCACCACTTGGAAAGGTCCTGAATATGTAGTACAAAGAGGTTTCTTTACTGCATCAATGTGTACGAAAACATATTCGCAGTTGTGGAGGTCCTTTGGGATGTAAATTTCTTTTGTTTGTGTCCTTGTAGGCGTGAAAATTAAATCATTCATTCTTTGTTTTATGTTCTGGACAAAGTTTGTAGATGGTTGAAAATAATTCGTTTTTTTGCAGAACTGGCCGGGCAATGTCAGTGATGTCCCGAAAACTATTTCGGATGATGTGCATCCTAAGTCCTGTTTTATCACATTCCTGATAGACAACAAAACTAGAGGAATGTTTTCTAACCATGTTCCGGAATGGTTGTTGGCTGTCAGAGCTGCCTTTAATTGTCGATGGAAACGCTCGACCATTCCGTTGGCACAAGGGTGATAAGCCGTCGTGGTTATGTATTTCACTCCCAAAAGTTTTGTAAATTCATCAAAGAGTGTTGATTTAAATTGAGCGCCACGATCAGTCGTTATTACTGATGGACAACCGAAATTAGTTATCCAATCATGCAATATTGCTTTCGCGACGGATTGCGCAGATGTATCTCGCAAAGGAGTTATGACAGGCCATCTGGTAAATCTGTCGATGATTGTTAATAAGTATGCATGACCATTTGCTTCTGGCAGTGGTCCAAGTATGTCGATATGTAAGTTGGTGAATCTACCATCTGGGTGGATAAATTGGCCAGGTGGAGATTTTGTATGTCTACCCACCTTGCTAGTTTGACATTTTAAACACACTTTAGTCCAATCCCTTATGTCTCTATGCATTTTAGGCCAGAAAAAACGATTACTAATTAATTTGATAGTAGCTCGTCGGCCTGGGTGTGACAAGTTATGGAAATGTTCAAAAACTTTTTTTCTGAGTGAAGGTGGTATATAAGGCCTGGAATAACCTGTACTTGTGTCGCATAGGAATGTCTTAGTTCCAAAAGGGATTGGATGTGCCTTTAATTCTAAGGAAGTGTCCTTTTTTACCTTGTATAATGTTTCGTCATTTTTCTGTTCATCTGCGATTAACTTGAAGTTAAGAGCTTCAGAATTTATGGCATGAATTGTGGAGCATGATAAGGTATCCGCTACAATATTGTCTGTGCCCTTGATGTAACGAATATCCGATGTAAATTGGGATATGTAGTCCAGTTGGCGGGTATCTCTGGGCGTATATTTGTCCATATTTGTGTATAAGGCATATGTGAGGGGTTTGTGATCTGTGAAAACAGTAAAGTCTCGGCCCTCGAGAAGATGCCGGAAATGTTTTATTGACAGATAGATCGCAAGTAATTCTCTCGAGAAAGCGCTGTATTTTTGTTGTGCATTATTTAGTTTCACCGAGAAGAAAGAGATGGGTTTTTCTATACCGTTTTGAGTTTGGTGTAGAACTGATCCTATCGAAAATGAAGAAGCGTCTGTAGTCAGTGTTAGTACTGAATTATCCTCATCATGGATGTAAGACAATTTTGTGAAATCTGTCAGTGCTTTCTTTGAGTTGTTGAATGTGATCAATGCTTCCCCTTCTACTGTAATCGTTGCATTTTTCTTTTTTTCTTTGCGCAGCAAATTTGTGAAAGGAGTTAAAATGTTTGCACAACCTGGAATGAATCTGCGGTAGTAATTTATCAGACCAAGGTATCTTCTCAATTGTCGCAATGATGTTGGTTGAGGAAATTGCTGGATTGCTGCCACTTTTTCTGGCACGGGCGCAATACCTTGTTCATCGATGACGTGACTCAAGAATGTCAGTTGGGGGACTGTAAAAACACATTTGCTTACGTTGATTTTTAAACCAAAATGTGCCAGTCTCTCAAAAACCTGTTCCAGATTTCGTGATGTTCTTGAATATTTCGACTACCAATTAGTACGTCATCGATGTACGCAAAGGCAAATGGTAATCCTCTCAAAACCTCGTCTATCAGTCTCTGAAAACTTTGAGCTGCATTGCGTAATCCAAAAGGCATTCTTGTAAATTCATATAGGCCAAAAGGAGTAGTTATTGCTGTTTTTTCTATGTCTTCTTCTGCTACTGGAATTTGGTAATATGCCTTGACCAAATCAAGTTTTGAAAAAATCTTAGTTCCTTGCAGACCTATGGCAAAATCGTGAATATGGGGAATTGGATATCTGTCAGGAACTGTTTTGGCATTTAGGTTTCGAAAGTCTCCACAGGGCCGCCAAGCCCCTGAATCTGGTTTTGGTACCATGTGTAGTGGCGAGGAGTATGGGCTACTTGAAGGGCGGATGATGCCTAATTTGAGCATGTGTTGAAATTCGTTTTTTGCTATTTTGCACTTATCCGGGCGTAATCTGCGTGGAGATGCATGGATTGGTGGCCCTGTAGTTTTTATATGGTGTTTAGCAGAATGGCGAATTTCATCGGTGTGCTTTAAAGGAGTGGTTATTGATGGGAATTTTTTGAAAAGTTCTTGTAAACCACTGTTGGTTGGTAAAGCAGAGCTGATTCCTGTTGATGTGTACACTGAGGTTATTCCTTTCATCGACAACTGTGTTTCGCTGTCGATGAGGAAGTGTGTAGACATATCCACTGACAAACGAAAATGTGATAGAAAGTCTGCCCCAAGAATGGGTGTTTTGACTTGGGCTTGTGTAAAAATCCATGAGAATGGTCGTCGCAGTCCCAAATTCAGTGTCAGTGATATTTCTCCAAAAGTTTGGATTTTGGATCCGTTTGCTGCTTGTAAAGTGTATGCTGATGGTATAGACTTGCTGTTGGGTTCTGGTGGTATTACACTGATTTGTGCACCAGTGTCGACTAAAAAAAGATATCCAGTATTGCTATCCCGGATGTAAAATAGACGACTCATTTGTTTTATTCCAGCAGTTAATGTCGTTTTTACTTGCTGCTGGAAGGTCCGTTTCCCGCCTGTGTCTGTTCCACATCGAAGTTGCATGGTTTTATACATTTCCGGGCTTTTTTTCAAAATCTTAAATGATACCAGCAAGTATTGCGTGTGTCTCTCTCTGGAAAAAGAATTTGAATGTCTCCGGCTATTCCTATGTGGAGAATATGAATTGTCTCGGAAACGTCCCCGAGGTCGGTAAAATTGATGGTCCTGGTTGTTGATGAGACTGTGTACCTTGAGTGTTAATTCTGTTATGTTTTTCTCTAGCCTTGCTACGATGTTGGATGTGCCTGTTTGAAATGTTGGCGTTGAAGATGCATAGACATTTTTTTCTTGGTTAGGGCTGTTGTTCTCATGAATTTTATCAGCTATATCTGCTAGCTTGTCTAAACTCAGGTCGTCCGGGAGTGATGCCAGAATTTGCGTTGTATGAGTATGGAGTTTATCCGTCCATAACTTTTTTAATACTGTATCGGACATTGAATTTGTCCCTAACAATGTCCACATCTTCCTCAAAAGTTGAGATGGCTTCATGTCGCCTAAATTTAAATTGTTAAAGAGATCATAGAGTCGTCTTTCGTCTGACTTTCCGGTCCTCCTTATTATGGCATCCTTCAAAATATCGTAGGGTTTTTCCACTGGCATGTGGTCCAAAAGATCGACGACTTCTGTGGCTACGTCTGCAGGTAGCTTTTCTACTACATATACGTATTTTGAATTTTGTGAAGTTATTTTTTTCGCCGTGATTATTGCATTTAGCTGGGAAAACCATGTTTGCACATTTGTAGGATTGTATGTAGGCAGGTTAACAGTCAATGTACATTCTGTCGGTTCGTTTGAAGCCATTGTTGTTTGAGTTACTGGAATTCTAATGAATAAAATGTTCAGCGGGGTCACCAAATTTGTGGGGGTACTAACGAATTCTAAACGTTAAACATGAAAGAACGAGTAAAAATACGCCAGTAACCAACACAAAAAGTAAGAAAGCCAGCACTCAAAATTCATATAAACGTAACAATTTATTTAACGTGGTTCATTTAATTGGTATAAATTCCTTAATGAAAGTCTGAGTTTTGTATACAGGAAAATGTCCCTTTTACTGTTTGTATAAAATGTCTCTTTTAAAGTTTGTTCTTGGAAAGCACACGTGTTTTGGTGTGCGCGTATATTTGAGAAAATGAGCCGTCTCTCTACCCTTTTTTGCAGTGTACGAAATGGTAGGAATTTGTGTTGAACGGTACTTAAAACAGAGAAAAGAAAGAAAGGGTTTAAGCTTACTATTTGTCCTGTGTCCGGTGAAGAGGGAGGGGGGACGGCGTGTAGTAAGTGTAAGACAGTGGCAGGCAGCTTCTTGCCCCATGCTTTAGGAGTCTGTTGATGGGACCGTCTTAGTCGCTGGTCGTAAGGAAAAGGGATGAAAAAGAGGAAGGAAGAAGTGTGTTCTTTCTTTTATATCACTCAAATCTCGCGTGGTCAAGCATGACCTGTTGGTCTTTGATTGGCCGGACCCTCTGACAGCGTGATTTGGCGAGAATAGGCCCTGTCTTCTTCCTTAGAGACGAAGAAGGGCTGAGTTAACAGAGAAAGAAATAATCCGATAGGTTAATGCCTATTCCAGTCACCTAAATTATTTAGAATGAAATGGATTTCAGCTCAGTTAATTAATAAACACTTTTTTGATATTTTTGTGTGGAACGATTATCATAAGCATCATATTCGTTAGTAAATTGACGTGTTTACCAAATGAACTGCGAATGGTGAACTTAAAGTTTAAAACATTTTTTTAATGAAAAAGGATTTTAAGACTTCAGCTGAAAACATCACGATATATTTAATAATTTAATCTCTCATACTATCAGGGAAAATTGTGTAGCATGGAGGTAAAATTCTTGACTGTTGATCACAGTGGCAAGGGATCTGGTGATTGGGCTTTAAATCTTGGTCACACTAAAGAGCCGTAATACAGCCAAACAGCTGTCTATAGATGACTCAACATGTCACATTTTTTCTAGTATATATATATATATATATATATATACTAGAAAAAATGTGACATGTTGAGTCATCCATTGAGCTCAGACTAGATTGTCTGAATCAGACAAAAGTAGGTTTGCAAAGCCAGTTAAATTTAAAAAAATAAAAAGACAAAGTCCAAAATTAGTCTCTTTCTATTCATTATATCTCTCTTTCTCTCTCTTTCTCTTTCTCTCTCTCTCTCTCGCGCGCACTCTCTCGCTCTCTATCTTTCTTTTTTCTCCAGCCATGGGTTAAATAGTATTAATAATAGTGGTGATATTCCCTATTGTTTATAATTGATAATTACGATCTTCTTTTTCATAGTTAGTTACCTTCGACTGTTAATAAACAGAGAGAGAGAGAGAAAGAGAGAAAGATGGAAGCAAGGGTGATAGAAACTGGAATGCTCGTGAATGCTGTCAACTTCTCCAGAAGCACGTATAAAGGTTATTTTGTTCCAAAATTTTCATTAAATTCTAGAATTATATACATTGAATAAATACTTTATTTATGAAAAACTCTATTGAAATTTAAAAAGAAAATACATTTTCAAATATTGAATATTGAGCTTCATCTTTGTTTTGGAAATTAATTCTTTTCCAAATCAATCTGAACTGCATAAATTTGCTTTTATATTGCTAGCTGTTATATATATATATATATATATATATATATATATATATATATATATATATATATATATATATATATATATATATATATAAGGATACATGATATATTATAAAATGAAAGTCGTGGAGACAGAATGTATGAAAGACAGAAAGGAAAAGCAATTAAATACAGGAATGGATTAAAAATCAAACGAGAGATTTGACTGGTTTTGTTCGAATCAACAAACGTCTTCAGTAATAGAGAGGATTTGAAATTTATTGACAAACGACAAAACATAGGAAGGAAAACGTGAAACAGGATGCTTTTGGCACGTGCGTAACTATTTGAAAAAAATATGCAGCACATTGCAATTAGGGGTCTCGCTCTTCCCTCATATATGCAGGTTGATTGAGCTCACTGATTGAATGTATAAGTGAACTTTGCTGAAATCTGACTGCCACCGATCTGACCAAGAAATTCTTTTCCTCTCAACGTTTTCCTATTTTGTCCAGGCTCCCTGCTGATCAAAACTGACCATTTTACTTTTCCTGCACGTGCACATACTTCATTCTGAATGAGTTGGCATCTTTATTTCCCTTTGGCATTGTTGATTTGGGGAAGAGGGATTTAACCCAACCCCATTTTGCCTATAGCTACTGACCCTAATATAGCCTTATGCCTAAGCCTCTCTTCCGCCACTCACAACTCTCCCCTCAGCACTCCATTTCCTACCAGATCTTGTCTGAATTTCAGCTGACGCCACATTGGGATCCCTAGATTCAGCATACGGCAGCCTTTCTCGTGTGCTTATGACCATAGAGGTCCACACTGCTTAAGCATTTTGGTACACCAAGCTATCTTCTTAGCTGATTACTGATTGTTCTCTCCAACATTTCCACAGTGGTAATAGGAAAATTATAGAGGAGCAATGGCCACAATATTCAAGTCAACACTGTGTGCTGAAAGGTCCTTAATAGTCTGCTTGATTGCGGCTATGTCCTTAAGACTACTGTTGAAAGTCTTGCCTAAGCTCTTAACAGGCTTTTCACTTAGAGAAGGTATTATTGCTCCTGCGATTGTAAATCGGTCTTTGTTTGTGATTTTGCCTTTCTTCAGTACAAGAGACCTTGAATTTGCTGGGTTGAAATTCATTCTGGCCCATGTCATATTCTCTTCAATCTCCTTCAAAGGCCATCTACCTCCCATGACTGATGGCATCGTCACGTGTAATCTCTTATTGGGGACTGACATGCACCTGATTTGGACAATGGGCCTCGGATTTCCATCTCAGCTGATTTAACCAGCATGTTCATGGCTAACAAGAAGAGGGCAGTAGACAATGTACAACCCGTAATGATGCTCCTTTCCAGTTTCTGCCATTCTGATGCTGTTATTCCAGAAACTACTCTCAGCCGGAATTCTTCATTAGTTTGCATACTGTTGAAGTCTCTTTAGGTCTTCTACCACCAGTTTGTGTTGTATGAACCCATAGGAATTTGGGAGATCTAAACATAATACTGTCCCTTATTATTATGACTAGCAAACATATGCTCTCATTGGTCGCATACTTTTGCTAGCTGTTAAGATACATATTACACACATTTTAAGTTGAGTGAATAATAATGAGAACTAATTTTTAACTGCAGACTTTTTTCAAACAAAATCTTAAAATTCTCTCTGATAAAGAAAGTTTTCAATTGGAAGTTATTTTATTGACATTCTTCTTTCAGAAGATGGCATAACAAAAATACTATCTACACTACTCCCCCAAGGAGGAGGTAATTCTTGGGAGGATGGTATCATGACAACAGAACAGATAATACACTACTCCCCCCCCCCCCAAAAAAAGAAGAGGTAATGCTTAGGAGGACGGTCTCATCACAACCGAACAGATACTACACAAAAAAAAGGTTGTTTTGGCATTAAATGACGTAAAAAAGGTTGATATGCCGTAAAATTGTGTTTCAGAGTGCACTGTTTGGCCTTCACGCTGTGAGGAAAATATAGTATTTGTTCTATCCTCGGTCAGAGGAAGAGAGATCCTTCTTAACCAGGGCAATTTTTATTTTTGTCCCATCCAGAGCGCTCCTTTTGGGGGAGCTGGATGACTCACATAAATATACGATCTTGTGTCTGACTTTGCCCTTGTTGGGAATCGAGTAAATAGGGACTGAAAACAGGTTGATATGCCATAAAATTGTGTTTTGGTATTAAATGACTTTAAACGGAGTTAATATTTCATACAATTGTGTTTTGGTAGCTAAAATGACTTAAAAGGGGTTGATATGTCATAAAATTATGTTTTGGTATTAAATGACTTTAAAAGGAGTTAATATTTTATACAATTGTGTTTTGGTGACTAAAATGACTTAAAAGGGGTTGATATGCCGTAAAATTATGTTTTGGTATTAAATGACTTTAAAAGGATTGATATTTTGTAAAGTTGTGTTTTGGTATTAAACATATACTACACTACCCCCTCCAAAATAATGCCTGGGAGGATGGTCTCATAACAACAGAACAGATACTACACTAACCCCCATTAGAAGATAGTAAAATAATAGATTTGTGATTAAATCAGTTTGTTTTCTTCATTCATTAAACATACTTTGTGAGAACAGATATTTCACTTTGATCTTATACAAAAAGGCCAAGTAGCAATTAATAAAATGTGATTGAAAACACCAAATGACAACGGTTGTATGAAAAATAGTCAACCTTGTGATAATAAACTATCTAATCCCCAAAGAGGGGAGAATGTTTGAGAAGATGGTGTCATGACTACAGAAAAATTACTTCCCTACCTCCCCCCACCACAAAGGAGGAGGTAGTGCTTGAGAGGATGGTATCATAACAACACAAAGGATATTAGAGTACCCCTTTCCCCCCAAAATGTATTATGACTAAAGATGTAATTTTCATATATACAGAGTGTTGCAGTAAAATCGGACAGTTGACAAAAAGAAAACGAAATAGGCAAAAAAAAGCGAAAGTTGTATTTGCAAAAACCTGACAGTTTATTTGGCAACAGTTAGAGTCACATACTACATTATCTTTCAATGTAACCTCCACTGGCGGAGACGACCATCACAAGGCGGGTCGAAATGAGTCACACACTTTGGTAACCATGTCCTTGTTTATAGCAGTCAATGCATCCACGATGGCAACCTTCAGAGAGTCTACTGTGTTGTGGGCGTGCTTGTTGGTCTTAGCCTCGATCACACACCAGAAGAAATAGTCAAGGAGCTTGCAGCTAGGTGAAGAGGACGGCTACAAGTCCGGCAACCAGTGGTAAGAAACATTGTTGAGCAGTCACGCCTGGGTCGTCTTGGCTTTGTGTGCATGAGCGTAGTTCTGCTTGGAGATGTAGGGGCGTCCAGCGGTGATCTCATCCATTCAGAGCTTCACCACGCTCCTCAGCACCTCCATTTCGTTTACTTTTTGTCAAGTGTCGGATTTTGCTACAACACCCTGTACCTTACAATGAACATAGTGTGAAGGAGTAATTCTCCCCGATACTCTTTCAGACTATACTACACTAGTACAATAATCCTAAATAGTATAGTTCGGCTTCAGACAAACAGATACATAATCTTCATTATTAATAGATTATTATTATTATTATTATTATTATTGTTACTCACTAGGAGTTCTCACACACACACAGGTCATCATCAGTGACTGCTCACTGACAGTAACCGGTGGTGTTCCCTGGAGTCTGAGTGATAAGTCTCCCCCAGATTTCCAGTACTCCCCACCTCGTTTCGATAACCATTGCAAATTATTTTGCGTTATCACAACAGCCGTTTACCATTGATTTCTCGCTGGCAACGATCATTGGTCTTCTCTGAAATTTGGGTGACAATAAGCTTTTCCAAGGTCCCAGTACTATCTGCACCCTTCCAGTAGAGGTCTGCTAGTGCCTTCTCTCCTCTATCTTTCCATCCTTTTTGACCCTTCACAATCATTTGTGTGGTATCAGCCGAGGCTAGTGCCATCACAGTGTCTGTGTTTGTGTTTGTGTGTGTGTTTTTAGGGGGGGGGGGGGAAATAGTTTATAAAATGTCTTGCAGTTTCAGTTTCCTTTTGTTTGCGTGGTATTCTTTCTATTTAAAATTTTTTTTTGTTATTATTATTATTATTATTATTATTATTATTATTATTTACTAAGACTTTTCACACGAGCCATTTTCAGTGATTGCTCACAAGCAATAACATGCGATGTTCCCTGGAGCCTGAGTGACAGCAAGTATCCCCATATTTCCAGCACTCTGCATCTCTTTCGCTAACCGCTGAAAATCATTCTGCGTTATCGCAACAGCCGTTTACCATTGATTTTATTATCTGTACTCACTAGGAGTTCTCACACGAGTCATCGTCAGTGATTGCTCACTGATAATAACCGGTGGTGTTCTCTGGAGTGTGAGTGACAACAAGCCTCCCCAGATTTCCAGTACTCTCTACCTCTTTTCGATAACCATTGCAAATGACTGTGCGGTATCGCAGCAGCCGCTTACCATTGATTTCTTGCTGGTAACGAACATTGTTATTATTATTATTATTATTATTATTATTATTATTATTATTATTATTATTATTATTATCTAGAATCATTATTATTTTTATTATTCTTATATAGAAGTAAAGAAACTTATTATTTTGCCATCTAATTTACATATGTGTTTGTGTGTATATATATATATATATATATATATATATATATATATATATATATATATATATATATGACATCTGTTCAACTCTATGAGTCCTGTTATATTATCTGTTATATACTCCCATCATAATTTATTCCAGCACAGCTGTTTGTAAGCCTTCTTTACAGCGAATTTTATTTTACACAGTGCCAACCTGTTAACAGTCTCATTGAGAAAAAAAAATCTTGGTTGTTAAAGCGACTACTGAACGTCTCGGATTTTTGTTTCTTACCTGCATTCAATAAACCGCTCCAACTGTTAACATTCTCTCTTTGTTTATTGGCAAAATGGCAGTGACATTATACCCACGACCTATCCTATAACAGTAAGCTGAGGACACTTTGCAACACAAGCCATAACAGTATTAGCTCCTCCGCTACCTAACAATGAGTAAGTTTATTTTACCTTTTACTCAAGGTATCTAACATGGCGTCTCACTTCAAACAAGAGCATCACATCATTTGAGGCAATAGAAGGCAGAATTTACATCACAGTCTCTCACTCAACCAATATTTTGCCAACTTCTTTATTCGTGAATATATTAGGTTGGCCAAAAAGTTTGTTCGTTTTTTTTTGCTTTTGTCAGTTTATGAGGAACCCAAACATCAAGTTTAGAAACATAACCGAGTTTATGCAATTCATTTTCCACGCTCGATTTCGAAATCTTGAGAATGTCTGCGATTTGTCTGGTTGTCAAACGGCAATCTTGTTCAATTACGGCTTTCACTTGGTCACTGTCGATCATCTTTTGCTGGCCAGAGCGAGGAGCATCTCTCACTGAAAAATTTCCTTTTCAGAATCTAGCAAACCATTTCTGGCACACCCGTTCTGTAACAGCATTCTCTGCATACACATGACATATCTTTATACAGGTTTCTGTATTTTTTTTTCCTTTTCTATAGTTAAAAAGCATCAGATTTCGGTAGTGCTCTGCTTGATCTTCCATTCTAAGGCCTGAAATAGAAGGAAAAATATAAGAACTCTTCTGCTTGAAGGCTTATTAAACACTGACGTCAACATACTCGCTACACCAAATACATTATTTGAAGAATAGCCATATAAAACGATCTTTAATAGGCCGGAAAAATGCCATTCAAAAATCGAACAAACTTTTTGATCAACACAATATTCAGACTAAAACAAGCTCAAACTATTGAACTCACGGATAGTCTGACGATAGACAGAAAAAGGCATTGCTGAACCGAAAGTGTTCAACTCAGATCTATAAAGGTTTGGGATTGATGAGATGCTTTTTGGAGATTGTGTAATAGCGTCGCTGCATCTGTATTGGCCTTGTTTTAGATGTAGAAGAAAAAAGGTCACTAGAGTTTGAGTTAAAAAGACAAACATCTTCTCTACAATTTATATTAACTTTATTTAACATTTTCATCAACACAGGAACACAAGAATATAAGACAGGTTGGTTCGGCCGGCATGTACTAGAGAAATGGAAGTGAATCTAGATCTTTTGACATCGCCTCTTGTCTGTTCACGTTTGTGTCTCAATTGGTTGCTGTTCATATTAGGTGCAGTGTTCTAATCACCCGATGTATTACTACGCAAGTTTGAATATGTCTGTGTTATCCAATCGAACCCCATACCAATCACCAAGCGGGTGATTACATGTTAGTACAAAAGAAAGTAGATCTCAATCATGTAACTGCTATAGAGCTTATGCTAGGACAAATTGCAAATTTTTTCCTCAGCATTTCACATAACACCATTCTCATGTAGTCAGCATCCATGAATATATACCTGTATTTGACAAAGTCATTGTTAGAAGCAGTAGTGGCAGTGAATGTTGTTTTTAAATCTCGATTCTTGATTGGACAAAAGCTCAAATCAGCAGTTTCTTTCACCAAATCACAGCACAAGAAGTATTCAGTCCCGAAATCTTGCACATAGTATAAAAACCCAAACACAGCTTTCTTTTGCAGTATTTTTCTTTCACCGACATCATACGTGGGTATGTCCTTAAAAACTAACCTTGGCTTCTGAGATATGCACGACCAGCGGAGCACACACACACATCATCTGAAAGTACGACTTCCAATCATGTAAGCAGTGCTCTGTCCAAATCAAACTCGAGGGACCTTAACTCAATACCTTCTGTGTCTGCGAGTTACATAGTGTATACGTATTTGGACTGAGACAGAACAAAGGATGCAATATAAAACAGAATGACAAAGTTGATCCATACAAAAATAAATTAAATTTTATTGACGACAGACAATAGGTTCTGAGAAATAGCCGAATATACAGTCACTGGTAAAAAATAGTCTCATGCTGACACTGAAAAGAAAAGGCATCTTGGTATGAGGATATGCCTGTTAGGCAGGAGGTGAGATTAGCAGTTACTAGACAGTCTGAATTTGTTGCCGACAGTGAAGTGAAAGGGATTTGCGTAGTGGATGATCTCGGGCTAACTGTAGAAAATACTTGTTGGGCTTAGTTTAAGTATCAATTAGGTAGCTCCCAGCACATGTCGCCAATATTCCATGTGTATTTTTTTAAAAGGTGTGAAAGTTTATATTTCTTGCTCTTTTGATTGGCTGAAATAAAATTTCTGTATCAAGATTCTAATCCAATCAACAGTTGATATTTATACAAAAGATATTCGTTTGTTGCTGCTAATTGAACAAGGCTTACAAGACTCATCCCCAATACATTGCAGTGGCAGTAACATTGCAAGAAGTTTGTTGGGATGCAGCTGAGATCCGAATCCTACAAGCAAATGCTACAGTACTCACACTAAATTTATTAACACAACCTGTAATTAGATGACAAACTCCACAACACCGATCCTTTAATATTGCCATCACTTACTCTCGAGTGCATACCTTTGCATGATCACTCATATCAGGCCTATACAATACCTACCATACTTGCAACACCTTAACAATACTACATAACTAAGCATAGAAAGGCAGAACACAGAGCCCTAGAAAAACGCATCCCTGGCAGCGAGCTTCTATGGTTACGAGTGCCCTCAAAGCGTCCGCACCCTTCGTCTTACCTGTAGGATTATTTTACCAGGGAATACTGACACCCATTGTTGAAACCATTACTATATCAATACTGCTATCTTTAGTGTAGTTGATGATACTGATGATGCTGATGCTGCTGCTGATGATGATGATACTGATGCTGATGCTGCTGCTGATGATGATGATACTGATGCTGCTGCTGCTGCTGATGCTGCTGCTGATGATGATGATACTGATGCTGCTGCTGCTGCTGATGCTGCTGCTGCTGCTGCTGCTGCTGCTGATGATGATGATGATGATGATGATGATGATGATGA
Organism: Sepiola atlantica; assembly: GCA_963556195.1. NCBI lineage: Eukaryota > Metazoa > Mollusca > Cephalopoda > Sepiida > Sepiolidae > Sepiola > Sepiola atlantica. Next base: position 370,550 of record CAUVYP010000834.1, read on the forward strand.
TGATGATGATGATAGCAGAGACCTTTACTCATCAATTACAAGTTGTATACTGAGTAAGTGTATACCCAGTGAGATGCTTACGCATCTTTCAAATCAATCAGTGTAGTGCACTAAATTTTAAAGCGTCTAGAACGTTTTGAGGAGAATCCGATATATATTTTTTTTACATATCAAGGCCTAAGGCCACTTGAGGATAAGGATTAATGAGATGGAATGATAGCTAGTTGAAAGCTGATGAACCTCATTAGAATATGGAGGATGATTAATGGAATGAACTAAGTTTGATTACTTGTGGGGAAGGTATATGATAGGATTCTATTCACATTGGACTTGCCTTGGGTGTTTGAATTTGTTGAGGAGTTTCGTTGGTTTTTGTAAGGCAGTTCTCTTAGTCCTTAGCGATGAGTAGTTTCCCCTTGCAACTCTTGTATGAGGAGTAACGAAGATTCTCATTCAGTACTTTTCTTCATAGTCGCCATCTCTCTCACCAAGATCCACATTTCCATGCTTGGATCTTGCCGCACCTTTTTTGCAACTTCTTGACAAATCCTGCTGTGCGGACGCAGTTAGACTACCTGCTATAAACCTTCCTGCTAGCCACTGCTAGCACAATTCTCCAGCTGGTGCTTCTCCAGATTAGGACTCGATCTAACTTTGACCCCATGGTTAGGGTTATGGTTAAGGTTTGCATTAGGATCGGGTTGGGGTCAGGGTCAGGTTGGAGTTAGGGTCAGGTTATGGTTGGGGTCAAGGTTGGGGTCAAAGTTAGCTTGGGTCCTAATCTTAAGAAGTAACCTCCAACTCATATCTCACAGGTTTCAAGATATTCAAAGAGCACTGAGCTGTCGCTAAGATTTCCAAATTTTTTTAATCCACCACAAATCATTATGACACAAGTCACTCTCTTACAATATTCCGATGCTTTCCAGTTGTACACCTTCTCCAGCTCTCAAATCCACCAACAGAACACAAAAACAGCCACCCATTGCACTTTACCACTATTAAATACTTCAAATGGTTCTGAAATGAAAGTATATAAAAACATTATCAAATTTATCCCGAATACCTATATATATATATATATATATATATATATATATATATATATATATATATATATATATATATATATATATATAATAATGGTAATAATCCAGGTGAAAAATATCCACAGGGTGGTAATCCAGAGAATTTTAACCGGGTTTATAAAAAGTGCTCAATATCAAAATAGAGCTTTATATATGATAATTTTATTTACACAGACATGTACAAAATCTGCAACACTGGCATGTCGATGTTATCGATCAACAGTTACTATAAACTGAGATCTCATCAGGCAGAGTTAGAATCCGATCTTAACCTCAGATCATATTTGGAGAGACCCTTTCTCTCCAAATATGATCTGAGGTTAAGATCGGATTCTAACTCTGCCTGATGAGATCTCAGTTTATAGTAACTGTTGATCGATAACATCGACATGCCAGTGTTGCAGATTTTGTACATGTCTGTGTAAATAAAATTATCATATATATATATATATATATATATATATATATATACTAGTTATACCCACGTGGAATGTCCAGTATGCTATAATGCCATTTTGGTTTGTAAATCTTTTGTTTGCACATTTTTTTAAGTTATGCACAAAAAGTTAGTTTCTATATTGTTTTTATTTCAATGAATATTAGATTAATAGTAAATCTAAAAAAATAAGTCACGTATAGGTGAGAAACACACACATATCCAGAAACACGCTAAGTGGTAACATGACGCAAAGAGATGGAATAAGGAAGGCTTATTTAAGATAGATAACTCCTATTATAATATTCAAGTAAAAATATGAGTGACTCTCCTTACATTATTAAATAATGTAAAGAGAATAACTCATATTTTTAAGTTATGCATACGAATAAAGACACCGTTTATGAATGATGTGTCACATGTCTTTTTTCAACATCGAAATTTAAAGGTTTTCAAATATTACCTATTTCTTTTCACCACAGTTTCTATCTGAATGAAAGTATGAATTTTTAACAGTTATTTAGTATGAATGAACGAAAAAACTGTATAAGTATTACTATTCTGTAATAATATCGAAATTTGCTGCTGATAGTAAAAATGGCTTCCACCTGTAACTGACATTTGCTGCAGAAAATAAAGATGGCTTCCATGCAGAAAATATTCCAAGCAGGAATAATTGTATTTGCAAAGAAATTAAATCGAATTACAATATTTTTTTCTTAACAAAATGGCCTAATGCTAAAGAAAAGGAAATGATTATTCAGAAGAAAATATTGATATTTTTGGATGGAAGATATTTAGGTCTAAAGTCGAAAATCCGGCTGACTTAATTTTATAATTAGATTAGATATAAGAAAAATATAAGAATATATATATATATATATATATATATATATATACATATATTATAATATAAAATGAAGTAATAAAATAAGGTGTCAATCAAATTTTATTAGAATTCAAAGTTCAAGCAAAGTATCCTTAAGTCCTTAGCACTAATTATTAGATATTAGTTGACGCTTATATCTTTTGTTGGATTGCTTCATATATATATATATATATATATATATATATATATATATATATATATAGAGAGAGAGAGAGAGAGAGAGAGAGAGAGAGATTCTTATATTTTTCTCTGTCTCCCTCTCTCTTTCTCTCTCTCTCTCTCTCTCTCTCTCTCTCTCTCTCTCTCTCTCTCTCGAAACAGTTTTTCATGGTAAACAACTGAGGATCCCTTAAAATAGTGTTAGAAACAAACTAATATAATAACTGTAAAAAATAAATTGACTTACATGAGTGATTTTCCACTGAAAGACTTGGGACTAAAAGTTTGTTTTTTTTTGTTTGTTTTTAATATAGTTTTAATGGTTGAGAAACTTCCGAGACTATATATATATATATATATATATATATATATATATATATATATATATATATATATATAGTAAGAGATGAGAATAAAAATTGTAAAAATTCAATATCTATTACATCCTCAGTTGCTCAAAACAAGGTGTTTCAATTAAAAGAGATTTATTTTCCCTTCCTTAAGCCATGGCTTTTTAAATTTTTAATTATTCTCTAATTTTATATAAAACATATATGTATAATCCTCGTAAGATTTTTATACATAGTAATTAATCTTGTGAAATCTTACTGTGTTTATATAATAGTGTTTAATTACAAGTATAGCTATATAATTAGTATAAATGTTATATTTATACAAACATTGGCTACACATGTGCAAATATGTTTTGGTTAACAAGGCTTAGCCAAAATAAGGTTATAGGCGAAACAGGTCTGCATATATATATATATAGTAAAAATGTTTGTATAAATAAATTTATATTATATCTCTATATAAAGTTAGGTATGTGTATATGTTAGAGTTGCTTATTTTGTTACCGTAAAAAATTCACCATCAAACACGTGTCGAGACCACTCTGGTGGTGAATGTTAATGGTAACAAGATAAGCAACTCTAAGGATGCAAGTTCCAGAACCAAGGTATATTTTAGCATGCATTTTGTGCTATTAAAATATATAGGGAAAAAGCCTTAGGAAAAACTTTGACCATCTCACATCTAGAATAATATATATATATATATATATATATATATATATATATATATATATATATATATATATATATATATATATAATAATGGTAATAATCCAGGTGAAAAATATCCACAGGGTGGTAATCCAGAGAATTTTAACCGGGTTTATAAAAAGTGCTCAATATCAAAATAGAGCTTTATATATGATAATTTTATTTACACAGACATGTACAGTGTCGCAGATTTTGTACATGTCTGTGTAAATAAAATTATCATATATATATAGAGAGAGATTTAGATTTTTCACTTATAAAATAGATCATTCAGTGAAGACCGGGGTTGTTCCAATAAAAACAAGCTCGATGATACTCGATTACTTTCTTTTTTTATCGTTGTTCTTCCTTGTTTTTTAATTTTAACTTTTATTTTTATTTTTTTCCTCTTCTCTTCTTAAGTGACCTCAACTATTGCAACGCCACATTGTGTATTGTCGGCAGTTGAAACCAGTATTCCAGACATTTAATTTCCCTGATGATCTGCCAAGCAAGTAACTGCTTGGTAGTGAAACACGCGTAGGAAAATACATTTAATTTGAATAAACAATATTTGTAAGAAAAAATATCTTTAATGGTGATCATTGGTGTCCTGAAAGGAATGCTTTGGTAAGCCTTCATAAAATCACACACATATATATATATATATATATATATATATATATATATATATATATATATATATATAACTACATAAACCTCTTATATATATAACTACATAAACCTCTTATATATATATATATACACACACACACATATATATATATATATATATATATATATATATATATATATATATATATATATATATATATATATATATATATATATATTTGTTTATCTACATACATATACGTTTCATCCTTCTGGAAGCGTCAGTGTAGAGGTAATTATTCAAGCTGATTGCAGGATTCGAAACCCCTGAATAAGTCATCAGGCTTATAACTCAAATTCCAACGTCTTACCCTCACAGCCACTATGAACAACTACATAAACAATGAGAGTTTTAAATCTATTGTAGGCAACCAACGTAAACTGTGTTCAACTTACGAAGGAATATACATTAAAGCTATGAATTTGACATTTGTATTTATACTATTTACTACAGTGCCCAGCCTAGATTGGAGTCGAAAAATATAGATATATATATATAGATATATATAGGAAAGTAAAGTTACATACGACAAATATAGATATATATAGATATATATATTAGTAGAGAATGGTAGTTTGCTTGAAGCATTGCTGGGTATAGTAGTAGTAAGTTTTTGAAAGGCTGTGGGCAATGCAATTCCGGGTAAGATGCAAGTTGAAAGGAAAGGAACAAAAACAATAACAATAAATCGAATACGATATAAGACTTACTATTTATTTTTCCTTTTTTTTTCCTTTTTTTTTTTTTCTTACATAACAGCAAGAGTGTTTTAGCTGTTCGTGTGATGTCCGGGTGATTAAAAATCACTATTTGATATTTCGGGAAAAGACATCCCTTTTTCAAAAATAATTAGACCAGAAGAAGAATAATATTTTATTCTTCTCCGACTGTGTAGAGAATAATACAAAACAAAATGGCTGCCAGATATAAAAATAAAAAATAAAAAATGATATATATATATATTATCAAAACTAACAGTTTATCGAACACCATACACCTAACCAACATTACACAAATATTCTAAACACCAATCATATATTTAACATAATATTAAAATAAAACTTAACTTAATTTATATTCCCTGTGAAACTGCTTTTTTGCTGCGGTCTATATCTGGCAGCCATTTTGTTTTGTATTATTCTCTACACAGTCGGAGAAGAATAAAATATTATTCTTCTTCTGGTCTAATTATTTTTGAAAAAGGGATGTCTTTTCCCGAAATATCAAATAGTGATTTTTAATCACCCGGACATCACACGAACAGCTAAAACACTCTTGCTGTTATGTAAGAAAAAAAAAAAAGGAAAAAAAGGAAAAATAAATAGTAAGTCTTATATCGTATTCGATTTATTGTTATTGTTTTTGTTCCTTTCCTTTCAACTTGCATCTTACCCGGAATTGCATTGCCCACAGCCTTTCAAAAACTTACTACTAGATATATATATATATATATATAGGAAAATAAAGTTACACACTTTACAAGTTTATTATAATCAAATATTGCAACAAAGAGTAATTTATGAAAAAATCCTTTAATCCATAGATTTTCAAAGAAATAAACCTTTTCCTCATAAGGAGAAAAACCAATAAATTACTAAGTATTGGGTAATATTTTTAATTTGAAAAAATTACAGTCAATTATGAGTTCTGTAAGAAGTAAAAAAAATCATGTATTAATGAGCTGAAAGTTGTTGTAATGATGAATCGCCAAATACATCGTGCTAAAAAGTAATCCATTGAAAAGCTGTATTACAATGTAAAAGATATTTGGTTCCACTAAAATACAAGAATAGTCAATATTAAATATATTTAAAATAACTGGCAAGGAAAACATATCGAGGCATGGTGCATCTATATATATATATATACATATTAATTTTCAAATATATTTTATAACACTTGACAAAAAAAACCTATATATATATATATATATATATATATATATATATATATATATACTGTAAATATTTTTAAATATTAAAGAGTTTTTGTACCTATAGACGATATCGTTTTAGGTTTTTTACCCTCATCAGTGAAGGCGTGGCGGTTGCAGGCGGTAGCATGGGATCGAATGAAGTTAGTAGATTCAGCCTAGTATCACAAGCCTAACGTCTATGCCCACACAGCCGTGAGAAATCGCCACATACAGTAATTGAAATTAACGTACATATATCACATTTATCATATATATATATATATATATATATATATATATATATATATATATATATATATATATATATATAACCAGAGTGTTCAATTACTTGTGTAAAAGCATATATATTTTTTATTTAAATGGACACTATACATTAGTTTGATTTTCATCCCAGCAGAGTGCTCGATTAATTGAGAATTAAATAAAAATTAAGAGCGTAATATTTATTTATTTTTTGGTACAGAAAAATTAGTACAATATTAGTACCGTCGGTTTCAAACAGCTGAAGAGAGCCGGATGGTTAAGTCCTTCTGAGCTTGAAACCGACGGTACTAATGTACTAATTTTTCTGTACTATATATATATATATATATATAATTAACTTGTTACAAATATCCAGGGGGTATGAATCCGAAGGAAGTTGAAACCGGGTTTATGAGAGTGCTCAATGAAAATTCAGAGCAAAATTGATTCCATTATAGCTTGAGAAGTTGACGCTATTTGCGAGTGTTAATGAAACAGAATATATTTTGTCGCAATTAATGGAATAAAATCATCAACAAAATAATATATATATATATATTTATATATATATATATATATATATATATATATATATATATATATATATATATATATATATATAAGATAAGTTGAGGTAAATAAAATTAGAACACTATTTATATCAGTTCCAAGAATTCAAAAACAACGAATATTTGGCGTACGATCGTTTCTAAAACAATTTGAAAAAATGATTTTGTATTTTAGATGATTCCAAAAAGTCTTTTCATCAGCAACCCCTTATAATATAATCACATACAGAAGTCAAGAGAGAACAACATCATCTTTTAGCATTACGTATTAGAAAGAAATTTATTAAAAGTTGAAATGACATCATAGACTTAAAAAGAGCTGCCCGATTATATAAATAAATTATAAATCATGTCTTTATTTTCCTTTGTATAGAAAATGTTTTCCTTGCAAACAATTATTTTCGACATTTTAGCTACTTTCATTTCATTTAATGTTGTTGTATAATTTGCTAAAAAATTTTTTTTTATTATTTCGTTTCAAACGTTGTCAAGGTATTTCAAATCTTTTCATCATGTGTGTTAATCCTTGGTGAAAAAAAAACAGAGAAAGTAAAATCTATAACTAGAGTTTTTTTTCTTCTTTTTATTGTACAAAAATATCAGCTGTAGGTCCGTCACTACCCCTCCCCCCTTCGCCCCCATTTCAGTCTCACCTCAAAGTTCAGGACAGAAGAGAGGGTACAGGGAGGGGAGAGTCAATAAGTGTGGTTCAGTAGTAGTTCATTGTAAAAGCCACCTGCTCCACTCTTTTCTTAACATGACTGAAAAGGGCTCCACTATAGACAGCTGAATCCCTCTAGTCGTTGTCATTCTTTTGGGTGAACATTACCATTTGAAAACTATGCTGAACGCTAAATGTAATAAAATAAACCTTTTCCCTTTCCCCTATACCTCCCCCCTTCGTATATATAGATATATATATATATATTTCATTCTGTTTGCATATTCTTACTTTACTTGAACATAATTTGGGCTATTCAAACAAAAAAATCATAATGGATTAATTTCAAGTATGTTGAAGAAATAATATTTCTTTGGTAATTGCCATGTTATGAAATACTAGGTGTACATTCCTGGCGGTGTCCGGGAGTCTTTTTACTTTTTGTTTCGTTTTCATTTCTTCTTTTTTTGTTTTAATTATGCCGTTTTTGTTTTTTGTCGGTAAATTTATAGAAGTGCACCTTTCGTATTTCGACTCCTAAAAAAAAAATTTTTCTACTTTTTGGGGCAAATTACATATAAACAGCCTCAACAAATATCCGCTAGGAAAAAAAATTATGAAAATTTTTATTATTTTAGATTTTAGGAGGGGTGGGGGGTCACTTTCCTATATAAGTTATACGTAAAGTGAGCACGCATTTCTTGGCCACCGAATCTCACCACTCGTATTTCGACCCCTAAAAAAAAAAAAGTTTCTACTTTTTTGGACAAATTACATTAGGGACCTCCAATTGCATGTGAAGAACGGTGACGTCACTATTTCATGTGTACGTTAAGAAGTCATACATTCGTTTTGCTTTACCGATTGCAAAAAAAACTCTCTCAAATAAAGTTATACTTGTTTTAAAGTAAAATAGTTTAGTTAAAGGTTACATTATCAAATTCTGAAAGAAACCCTTCTTCATTGTCCGATGAAACTACGAAATTTTCTTGTTTTACGACACACGGGGTAGTGTTTACTAAACATCGCGTGAGACATGGCAAGATATTATCTATGTACGGATGAACAGAAGTGAAACAAATTACTTTACTACTATGGTGTAAACAAAATTAACGGTTTGTTTTAACCATTTTTTTCTTCCTTGAGACAGATTATTACTTTTTTTTTACTGAAAAATGTTTACATTTAAAATATTACTGCAAGTAACGATTTATCTATTTTGTTTTGTTAGCATTTGACTTAAATTTGGGTTAAATTTTATATAATAAAAATTAAACTAAAAATGAAAATGGAGAAAGTATTGTGGTTTGTTAATGATTAAAAATATTCGTCAATTGAATAATAAAAATTCAAAGTAAAAATAAGTTTATATTTCGAAATGGATAAACATTTTAATTTGAAAAAAGAAAAATGATAAAAAGTATTATAAATATATAATAATAATAATAATAATAATAATAATAATAATAATAATAATAATAATAATAATAATAATAATAATTACTTTTGTCAACGTTTTTTCTTATTAGTGTTACTGTTTACAAATTAGCGTGCGGCGTGCACCAATTTTACTCTAAAAATGTATGCGCATGCGCGTGGGACAATTTCACTTTAAAAATTGACGTGTTAATTATGGCTAGTATTGCGTTCCATAGTTGCGGCAAAATCAGTTAGTGCAAAAAAATTTTCTTACTTCTAGCAAATGAAGTAGTTTTTTCCAAGTACATAATATGACATCCGCCACAACTTTTGTCTTTTACGATTCATAATACTTCGGGCTATATTATATTAAAATATTTTGAAAAATTTCGAACACGAATATGTTCAAAAATGATGTTTAAAACCGATAAACTCGATCAATACGATCAAATGAATAAATGTCTCTGAAAATAAAAATTATTTCGTAAAACTTTTTTTTTTTTTGCATTTCAATAAATCACAGTATATTTTATTGAGAAAAGGTAAAAAAAAATTCAAAACATAATAATATTGCTTTTATTTCCACTTTTTATTTGTGCATTCACGGACCAGTTTACTAAAACAGTTTACGTAAAATTTAATAAAATTAATCCAATGTGTTTTTTAAAAGAGTTTAGTTTTATATAAGAAAAAAAAATCGCCGGATGACAATATATTTCGTTCAATATTTCATAAAATGAAACAGGGGGGGGGGGGAATCACGTAAAAAAAATATTTTCCCTAATATATTTTAGGAAAACAGCATTTTAAAGATAAATTAGTCCTATAATGAATAAGTATTGAAAATTTCGTGAAGATCTGGCCATAACTTGATTTATGCGAGATTTATTAAAAATGTGCCTATCACAGCGCACATAAATGCTTATACATAAGAACGTTAGTTTATCACGTTAAAAAAAGTACACAACATTTTAACTTCACATTTTCATGAGTTTCGTATGCTGGAAAAAATTCTAAAAAATCATCAGCAGTTTATTTAATGTATCCACTTTTGAATGGTAAAAAAGTTTTGTTGATAATCTTAATCTAAATTAAAGTTACATCGTGTTATATATAGGGGGGGGTAAATAGTTCACAACCAATTGGAGGTCCCTAAATTACATGTAAACAGCCTCAACAAATATCCGCGCGCCAAGAAATGTTAAGAATGGCCAAGAAATGCGTGCTCACTTTACGTATAACTTATATAGGAAAGTGATCCTCCACCCCTCCTAACATCTAAAATGGCTGTTTACATGTAATTTGCCCCAAAAAGTAGAAACTTTTTTTTTAGGGGTCGAAATACGAGTGGTGAGATTCGGTGGCCAAGAAATGCGTGCTCACTTTACGTATAACTTATTATAGGAAAGTGACCCACCTCCTAAAATCTAAAATAATAAAAATTTTCATAATTTTTTTTCATAGCGGATATTTGTTGAGGCTGTTTATATGTAATTTGCCCAAAAAAGTAGAAACTTTTTTTTTTTAGGGGTCGAAATACGAAAGGTGCACTTCTATAAATTTACCTTTTTGTCTTACCAAATTACTATTATTTAAAAAAAGAAAAAGAAAAGGGTTTTGGATGTTAAATTTAAGTATTAAGGTATCATTCGGCCATTAAATTGTTAATTGAATTAAATTGTTATAAAACTATAACTAATTCTTGTTAAAATAATGTTGTTTTAATCTCTATTTATAAAATTGGATGCAAATAGCTTCCCAAACTTTCAATCTTTTAATACATGCTAAGAATTTAAAAGCCAGAAATTAGTTTCTATTTGAATTTTGTTTTTTAACTATTAACAATTAAAAAAAGGGTTGATTTGATTACGAAGAAACATTGTGGTGGCTTCAATTTCGTAATCAAATTATATTTCTAAATAGGATTTCTTAAATGTTATTTTTGGTACTTTACACTATTTCATTTTTTTAATTAAAAAGAAAACAATGTGTAAGTCATGTAGAGGCGAAAAATATACACATACATGAGAAGTTATCACACAATTTTATTAATATAGCGATTAACTAACTAACTATTATTATTATTATTATTATTATTATTATTAATATTATTATTATTATTATTATTATTATTATTAAATATTAACTAACTGTACATTTGGAAATTCCATTACAATGGAGTGTTAGCAACAAATGAACAAGACAAGAGGGATGCCTGGAAACGGAACTATGAGAAATTGTTGAATACTGAACCGTGAAAATCTAGGAGTTACAGAAGCAGTACCCGGTCCAGCTATGAGAATTGAAATAGAAATGGTACAGCAAGCTGTGAGTAAAATGAAGAAGGGTAAGACTGCAGGACCCTCAGGCATTGTCACAGAAATGTTAAAGGATGCAGGTGAAATAGGCATTGAGATTATTACAAACTTGACACATAAGATCATAAAAGAAGACGTTATCCCGAAAGACTTGGAACTTGGTACACTTGTGGATTGTTACAAGGGTAAAGAGGAAGCACTAGACAGAGGTAATTACAGATGCTTAAAATTGATGGATCAGGCTCTGAAAGTGATTGACAGAATAATTGAATGGCAAATTAGTCAGATTAGCATAGATGGAGCAGAGTTTAGTTTTATGCCTGGGCAAAGTAGCACTGATGCTATATTTATCCCAAGACAAATACAAGAGAAGTACCTTTGTAAGACGAAGAACCTGTATCTTGCCTTTGTGAATCTAGAGAAAGCTTTTGACAGAATGCCATAAGATGTTGTCTAGTGGGCTTTGTGTAAACTAGGGGCAAATGAGTGGTTGGTGAAGGTTGCTCAAGCAATGTACAGAGATGCTCAAAGTCGTGTTAAAATCAACAGCACATTTAGTGACAGCTTTAATATGAAAGTAGGAATAGATAAGGGTACTGTATTGAGTCTGTTGCTTTTCATTTGTGTCTTAGAGGCATTGTACATGAAGTTTCGTAGGGGTAGTTCAGAAGAGATGCTGTATGCTGATGATTTAGTACTTGCTTGTGAAACAATGAATAATCTACTTGTTAAGTTAGACTTGGAGGAATGATATAAAAAGTAACGGTCTGAAAGTGAATGTTACCAAGACGAAAGTGATCATCAGTGGTTGTAGTGTTGGAAAGCTCCCAAAAATGGGAAAGTTACCTTGCTCAATTTGTGGAAAAAGAAGTCGGATTCAACTCAATTTTTTTGTGGTAACTGTAAGCATTTGGTACACAAGAAATGAAGTGGAATTACTGGTAAGTTGAGAGAGGATAATCAGTTTGTTTACAAGAAGTGTAAGACAATGGAGATAGATGAGAACTCAGATGTGGAGAAAGTATATCTGGATAGTGAAGCTATTGAGATTTTCGAGAAGTTTTGTTTCCTTAGTGATACCATTGGAGCACAGGGTGGAGCAAGTGCTAGGGTGATTGCAAGAATTAGGAGTGGATGAAGTAAGTTCACAGAACCTTTTCCATTACTAATCATGCAAAATCAGAAATATTTTCAAATTCCTATGTGCCCCCCGCCCCTCCTTTTTCCTTTGGCCGAGCATCTATCACCTGCAACATCTGCCATTCTGCCGAACAAGTGAAAAGTCTATTAGGCATATGTATGCAGTATGATGCCGTATGGAAGTGAAACCTTGCCAGTGAGGGTTGATGACATGCGTTGAATGGAGAGAAATTATATGAGAATGATACGATGAATGTGTAATGTGAGTCTTAAAGACAGGCTTAGATCTGATGACCTCAGAGGAAGATTAAATCTGGACAATACAGGGAGATGTGTGCAGAAGATTAGACTTTTATGATATGACAATGTTGAAAGAATGGATGAAAGTTCTTGGGTTAGTAGATGTAGAACAATTTAGGTAGCAGGTTCAGTTCATAGAGGAAGGCCAAAGAAAACATGGGAGGAAGTGAGAAAAAATTGACCTGAGAGAAAGAGGGATAAATAAAGACCTGCCCAGAGATAGGTTACTTTGGTAGTAAATTTCTAATAGCGGTCCAATGCATGCCAGCATGTAAAACGGATGGTAAACTGAATAAGATAATGATGCGGCTGATGATGATGATGATGATAATGATGATTGGGCTGCTTCCCAACTTACTACAACATGGTCGTTTTCAAGTCCAATGTTAACAAATTCTTGTTGAGCTGTCCGCCAACGTAATCAGATTCTGACTTTTTCACCCATATTACTAATTCTCTCAAGGTGTGATTCACTGCCAATTGATTATCTCATTAACCCTTACCCTCGAGTGGCTTTTAAGCTTTGATAAGCAGTGACGCATTAGTAAAGAAAAGAGGAAAAAATACATACACATAAAATAAGCTCATACATTTATATACGTTAATGTCTTGCAGCGTACAGGGCTGTTGTTGCTTCTCCAATGTCTTATTGCTTACACATATATACACACATGAAATAAACATATTCATTAATTTACTATTAATGTGATACACATGAGCGTTACTCTCGTTGCACCCTTCTATGCATGCATAGAACATCAATATGCGTGAATTAAAATGTATATGTGTAGAATTCAACATATTTGTAGACAAGAACAATTTTCGTGAATGAATTTGTATTTTAATCAAAATCTAAACAATGTTGGTGAATGAAATTAATTCAGATTCTTCCTTCCTGCATGCGTTTAGGTTAACTAAAATCCAGAATTTCTTGTTTTAACATTAAATATTGGATTCTTCAGCAAGGTTGGAGAAAATATTTGTTTTCAACGATTAATTCAGCCCTTGTTAATTCAATGGATTTGTTCGTAGCAGCAGCGGCACTAAATGTTGTTTTTATGTGTCGACTCTTGATTGGACAAAAACTCAAATCAGCAATTTCTTTCAATCACTCACAGCATAAGAAATATTCAGTCCTGAAGTCTCGCGCATAGTATAAAAACCCGAACACAGCATTTTTTTTCTTTCTTTTTCTGCCTTTCTCCCACAGTTGAAGTATGTGAGAACAGGACTCACAAAATAGCCTCAGCACCCTGTGGCGGGGGCATAGCAGCAAACGCAATGAGAGACTTCCACAAACTGCTAAGCACAACGTTTAATGAAGCACACACATGCTGTTCACTAAATTCACATACAAAGTTCATACATCGACTCTCTCACTAGCAAAGCAAAAGCACTTAATATACACACACACACACACACACACATCTTCATGCCTATCCCATTTACATACATGTAAACCCATACGGCGCCAGCCGAAATAAACATGTGTACTCAATTTCTCCTTACAGATGAGGAAGATAAATAGAACCTTCCTTTCAGCAGAACGTTCTTAGAATCTTTGAACTCTCATTCTTCACATACTCTTTATCTTTCGTTGTCTTAACAAAGTTGTCAACAAAAATTAATGGACAGACTTTGTTATTCTTCTTTTTTTTATAATATCATATCCTCAACAGTCTCAATGGTTAATTCAGTCGTTGGTAGGTACACATGCTAGATAGTAACATTAGTATTATTTACTCCTCTCCAGGAGTTAGGCACAAGGCCAGTTTTATCCTACTCCCACAAGTAAGATGTGACCCAAGGTCGGGTCGGAAAGTGGGGGTTGAAAAGCCAGCGCTCGAGAGGTGAGCACTCTGACTATCAAAAATTGCCTGGGCAGCCCCGTCGGCATTCCCCGGTAGGGGCGCCTCAGGCAGTAAGCAATAAACTTACTTCTCCCCAAAGAGGGGAGGCGAAGCCTGGGAGGGTGGACCTCCTAGAACTGCACAGGACAGACCCATAGACCGGCGTAAATCAAGCCCCGAAGATAGTAACATTAGTATGAATATATAAAATATCTTACTAATTCAAATCCTTCTTGGCATATGATACACACACAACTTAGATTTTGTCACTTTATAGTCTCCCTTTTTACAGTTCAACTAATATAGTTTAATAATTCTATTAATTAATTGTGTGCTTTAAAAGAAGCTGACAACATGTTGATTTTTGGTAAAGCAGTCGATTATGGAATCACAGAATTAGTGTTTATGCCAGGAGACTCGATTTACTTGTTGCCCCACGACGGCAAAGTTAGACAAAAGGTCGGTTTTCACGTCAGAAAAATTCAGTTCCCCCAAAATGGAGCACTCTATATTGGAGTAAAAATGAAAATTGTCTCTGTCGAAATGGATTTCTCCTCTTCTGACTGAAAAAAGAACATATGCTATACTTTAAATTATTTATTTGGACTTGATTCCACCGGTCTGTCGGTTGTTCTGTCCTGTGCAGTTCTAGGAGGTGCACCCTCCCAGGCTTTGCCTCCCCTCTTTGGGGAGGTGTAAGTTTATTCCTTACTGTCCGAGGCGCCTCTACCGGGGAATGCCGATGAGGCTGCCCAGGCAATTTTTAAATGGCCAGAGTGCTCACTTTCTCGGGCGCTGGCTTTTCAAACCCCACTTTCCCGACCCGACCTTGGGTCACATCTTACTTGTGGGAGTAAGATAATTGGCCTTGAGCCTAACTCCTGGAGAGGAGTAAATAAAATACTTTAAATTATTTATTAACCCCCCCCCCCCTAAATATTTATAATACATTTAAAGTTAGACACTAGGTCATCGAAAGTGTGGGAAGTGGATGTCAGTGGTCATCCTCTATCTATCGTACTCTTAACTAGATGCGTTTTGACCTATTCGTCCAAGCATTGTTCCTTTCATTCTTTTATGAACCTGTATGAGTGTGTTCACTGCACTGACCACGATCGCGCTCACCCTTGTTGTGCCAGTCCAAAGTCGTTGTTCGATTCAGTCAGTGCTGCAACAAAGAATTCTCATTCCAAATAAGGCCACAAGTCCAGTTTATAAACAAGTAACAGGTTTATTTGTTTGAGGTTACAAATGAAACTCGTGTTCCCAGGTTGAATAGCAGACTTGCAAAATGAGATTTCCCTATACCAGCCAAGCAGAAAACATAAGTCCGACCTGACACAACCGACTTTCTGTTCTCGAGGACCATCGAAAACCAACTGCCACCTTGAACGTCCAACTGTCTGCCAGCCCTCAGAAAAACAAACTCCTCTGACCGGAAATCCTGGATTCCAGTCCCTCTCAGTGGTCACTGCCTGAAAACCCTGAAGCTGACTGCTAGAGATATGCACTAGAGATAACTGCCATATAGTCCACTCAAAGGGGGTTATCGTGGAGCCTATCTATGAACATTACTTTTTGGTCTCAGCATGATTCTCTGTTTTTATGAAGCACTTATTTCATTTCAAAGAGAAATAAGATTCTGTGTGGTCCAAAATACAAAATCAGAGATATTTTCAAATCTCTATGTGCCCCCCTCCCCTTTTTCCTTTGGCCGAGCATCTAACACCTGCAACGTCTGCAATTCGCCTGCACCACTAAAACAGCAGCCTAGCGCATGTTTACACTTTCACCATTTTTATACTACACTTTGATCTGAGTTTATGTCATAGAAAGGGACACAAAATTGCAGCTATTTATTTATTAAAATTAGCACGAGCATAGAATGTATACTTGCAAAAGATCA
Organism: Sepiola atlantica; assembly: GCA_963556195.1. NCBI lineage: Eukaryota > Metazoa > Mollusca > Cephalopoda > Sepiida > Sepiolidae > Sepiola > Sepiola atlantica. Next base: position 387,183 of record CAUVYP010000834.1, read on the forward strand.
ACAATACTCCATTGAGGTTGCAAGCTTTCATCTCCCCAAAAAAGAAGGCGACGACATTTATTATTTCTAATTTCAGGAATTTATCACCAGAACAAGGCTACGTATGCAATTTTTACCTGTCTCCCCACCAAGACTAGATGTGACACAAGGTCTGCTTAATGTGGGGAGAAAAATAATCATGTTTAAACCATCGACATTTCCTGGTGAGAGTGTGGGGATGTCGTTTGGTTCCCTGTTTGGGGTCTGGTATTTTAGACGACGGTCGCGTCTTTAGGAATTGCCAAGCACCACATTAAACAATTAATTTTGTGTAAATTGAGACCAATTCGATAACAACACATATGATTGGCAAGGATCACCAGTTAGCGAGTGCTAACTGTTAACAATATAATATTGTTAATAAAAAAAGGAGAAACTGTAAAGTAAAAAAAATAAAACTTTTATATAAAAACAATTTTACAAAAATGTAAAATATAACAATAAAGTTTGTGCAGGATAGAAAATGTTCAGAACGACACGATCGTTAACTTTGCCTTTAGAGTTTAGTATGCGTGTGTGCGTGTGTGTTTTCTTGGTTCAGCTGTTATTGTGGGAAAGACAGCAAGCATGCTTAAAAGTGGATGCTGGGGTTCGCACTTCAAGTCGGGTGTTTTTGTTGTTGTTGCTGTCTTCATTGATAGAAAGGCGAGTTATTCTATTGCCGCCAGGAAACTGATTTCTTTCCGATAATTCCCTGGTTTTATAAAAGTTTATTTCGCACCCACTTGTTCAAAACATGTGTGAACACTTTTCTTGAGTTCACACTGGCCACATCTGTCATAACTTATTTTTACGAGCTTGACCGCAAGTTGATTCCCTCTTCAAGAAGAAAGAAAGAAATAAAAAAGAAGAGGAAGAAGAGGAAAGAAGAGGAGAGAGTAAGCCGAACGAACCTAGAAAAAAAAGGGGTAACTAAACAGGCTAGTACTTTCCTTCAATGCCCGTTCGTCTCATCGATCTATTGATCTGCCACAAGAGCCTGTCAGACGACAAGCAATAAACCTATCCCTCCTCCCCTAATGGGGGAGATAAAGCCTGGGAGGATGGCCTCCTGAGCATGAACAGAACATTTAATGATCGCAGTCCGAAGGCTAGGACCTGCATGCCAGGCTAGGTACGCTTGTTAGAAATATAGATATATTTTTGTAATATTTAACAATTATTTATTTTTATGTGCATTTCCATATTCACTAGTTTGCATATGTTTTTATCATAATCACAAAACATATTCTCCACATACTGTAGAATACGATCCATCATGTTTTTAACTATCTCCAAGATCACTGATTAATTTGGAAGTCCAGGAACATACGTTATCATGCCATCTTCTCGGTGGCTTACCTTATTTTCTGCATGCTTCCACCATTCATTTTAGACATACTAGATCAGTAATCAATTGGTGTATGCTCTTGTATAATGTTTATGTTTACTTAGTTCAAATTTGTAACCATCACAGAAGATGATAAAAAAACCGGCTGCTTCTAAGAGACAGTTACTCAGAAGAAGAAAATGTTCTTATTCAGAGTTGAAACCTTTTCTGAATGTTATGCTGTGCTTCCATACTTTTGAGAAACTCTCGTAACTGCTTCTCATAACGTTCCGCGGCTTGCGCACGCTCTGGCAGTCATGTGACCGATGGTGACCAATCGCAGCGTCGGATTTTGAGTAGCCACCGCCGAGCGCGTTTTTTGCAGCGAGACTTGAAAAAGTTTCGAATGAAACGTCAAAGATGGACGTGAGGTTTTAATGTTATCGTACGGCGGTTTCCCCGTACCTTGAGACCACAGATGCTGATCGAAAAAAACAAAAACAAACCTTGGTACTACAAGGAGCTGGCCTCATGACATTCCGCCTAATTGAAGCGCCTATATCAAAAAGAAAGAGCCGATAAAAAGAGGGAGACAAAGTTAATCGCACCGTGTACACACTGCGTTTCGTCGCCATCTTGTGTTACTTTAATATTTCTTTTTAAAAAAGAACCTCCGGCTTTCTAACTTTATCCCCTTTTATTCTGTGCTTTTTTCTTTATTATCAGTTAACATCCTGTCTTAATTCAAATAGAGTCCTATTCAAGCCTGATGACTTTTATATTCCTTCTATTTAATTATTAATAACGCACCTCCCAGTAGGAACCCATCTTCTTTTTGCACAAAATTAATATTTTTCAGTGTCCTTATTTTGTAAAATTTCCTTCTTGATATCGGCAATAATAATAAAAAAAACGACAGCAAGAAATCAAACAATGGAAAACTCTAATTCAACTTTGAGAAATAATTGGAGAGATGATGGTAAATATCTTTAATCATCTCCTAATTTTTCTTTAACATTCCTTGTGTTGTGCGACTTTAAAAAAAGGTATTCTAAAACAAAGCCTTTGAAAAACGAATGGCCATGAAATGAGGGTTTAGTCAACTTTAATTTATTATATAAAAAAAATTAAATCCTGCAAGTAATCTTTTCTTATTATATATCCCCAATCAAACATCTTTTCATTTAATAGTTTTTAAAGTAATCTAATATGTTGGCAGTAACTCTAAGCTTAAAACCCAGCTTTTCGATTTCTTTCTCAGGTATAAAAGCTTTTCCTTTTTTGTTCTCACCCCCCTCTAGATTTTTATTTTTATTTTATCAGTCCGTAAAAATCTAATTTTCATTCTAAAATTTAATATATGAACATTATTTTCTTAATCTCCATCTTCAAAAAATTAAAAATACTATTTTTCTCTGTAAATAAATCTTTTTATTCCCCCTAAGAAGCTGTCTTAGTGTCCACAAAACTTTTTGTTCATTACTAAAAAAAATAGAAGGCGCTTTTATTGTTTTTTTTAAAATAAGATTTTAAAGAAGAAAAAAAACTCTTAAGTATATATTTATATACATATCTATTTAAGTGTGTAGTGGGGTTAATTTCAGAAAAAAAATATTTTAAAGTTTATTTAAATTCCTCTGGGTTTTAAGTTGAAACACCGGCGAAAGACTAGGATATAAAAATCATTAAAACAGTTTATAAAATTAATGTATATATGTATGTATATATAAATTTAGAACTTTTATGTGTGTGTGTATATATATATATATATATATATATATATATATATACATATATAATATATATATATAAGTGCATTGTTTTCTTTGGACATCTCCTGTATCGTATCAAAATCCCACAGAATATAAAAATGCAGATCAAGTTCTGAACATTTTATCAGACTCTCCCCTCCCCAAATGAGTAGATTTATTTTTTCTAAATTCAGTTTTATTTTAATTTTTGATCTGATTAGGCAATTTGTTCCAAAAGAATATTGTATTCGAAAAATCTGTTGAAACACTTGAAGTATTTATATACATATGTGCATTAAAAAAAATTGATCTATCCTTTTGTGCATCTCCTGTTTTACTCAATTTCGTAAACTTAAAAAAAAATTCGCAGAATATAACAATATACATAAAGTTCTAAATATTTTATCAGATAGACTCTAAAAATGTTCAAGATTATTTTTTTAAATATTATTTCTGAATTCATTCGGTATGAATGATTTCCATTAAAGCTATTTATAACTTGATATGGCTATTGCTTCCAAAAGTACATTACTTTATTGGTAAAAAAAATTTTAAAATCTACTTGTGATGGATTGAGTTTTTGAAATCTTACTTTGATATAAAAAATATTGCAGCTTAAAAAAATATGTGGGTGAAAGTGTTTCTTGGTATGTAAGTGGTTATTTTCTTTCATTTTCTCTTTCTTGTTGGCCTGTTTGGTGTTTTAGGTCAACACGGGAGCCCCCTGAGGATGGCGACGTCGAGGGGACAAAACGGATCCGATTTGAAGGAAGAACTGATGAGATATTATGCAGATTATGGCTTGGATACAATTGCAAAAGAGGTACATTACACACTTTACGAATATTGCCATTTTTAATTTAAAGTTAAAAAAAAAATGACACAAAACTGTACAATATATTGTTATACATTCTACAGCCCGAATTTACTTTCAACCGGATCTTATATATATAAAAAAAACCTCAAATACAATTTTTTTTTTCAATTAGATATAAAAAGAATTTTGTTAAACTATCGTCGGTTTATATATTAAATGTTGTCATTTATGGAGTATCAGAAGAATGGGCGACTCGTAGTCAGCATGTCGCTATTCTGAATTCACATCAAGCTGCAATCAATACACTCTCCTGCACCAAACGGTCATAATAAAAAAAATCAATCTTTTTCATGTAAAACTTTATAATTAAAACTTGCTGGAAGGAAAAGTTTCATATTTTTCTTTTAGTAAAAATAAGTAATTGAATAAGTGGTTTAATTTTTTTTTCGGTAAATATAAAATGTTTTTGTTTTGGTATTGGTGCAGATTGTGACCCAAGCTAGGATAACGATAATCCGAACGTCTTTAGCGACGCCAAGTCGATTTTAGCTTGGGTCCTAATCTGCACCAGCACCTTTTTAAATAACTTATTTTAGGAAAATAAGTAACCAATTTTTTTATTCTTTTTCGAAACATTGAAATATGAATGTTTCTACCAATCATAGCTCTGTCGAATCGCATTATATTAAAAAAATCACTATTTTTACTTTATATTTAATTTTCATTAAAAAAAAAATATCCCCGCAAATTTTAATTATATAGATTTACATTAAAACGATTTTTGACTTAAAAAAAATAAATGACTGTTTGGTGCAGGTATTGATTGCGGCTTGCTGTTGTGAATTAGGAATAACGGCATGCTGACTACGGGTCGGCTTTTCTTCTGATACGCCTCATTTATATATATATATATATAAATATTTTAAATTTATATTAAAAACTAGTCATGTATATATATAAAAGAAAATATTCTCACTTAAAAGAAAATAGTCCAACATGTGTCTAATAAAATCAAACTTATAAATATTTCACCTTTTTTTTCTATTGTGTAACTTGAGATTCTTTAGTATTTTCGCTTAACCTAAAAACTATTTTCTTTGTAATAACTCAACCGGTTAATCAATATTTAAATATAAATGAGACCGAAACGAAATTTCTTTCTTTTACACACTTCTCTCTAAAGTCTAAAACTAAAAACCGTCTAAACTGGACAATGTTTTATTTTTATTTATTTTTTAAATTTTATTTCCGAAAATAAAAACATCTGTAATGGATATTTTGCAAATCTCTATAGGTATTAGTCTTAATAAACATTATAAGATAACTTCACGTGTCTGTTTCTCGCCTCTGTAGATTACACTTTATTTTTATGATTTACTCTTAATCGATTAGGCTTATTTATTGAAATCAGAGATGCAATAGCGTAAAATATTGTGAAATTAAGTCCACCTCAATGCATTTCGTTTTTTTTCGTAAACAAGACAACTATTTTAATCTTTTGGGTGAAATAGAAAGTGTCCACTTGACGATGGCTGCCGTTTTTTGAAATCGCAAATTGACAACTGGTGTTTATATAAAAAAATAGTTCCATATATTTTATGCTTGATTTAAAAAAAAAATAAATAAATAAATAAAAAATTTGTTTTCAACAATTATTGTAATAATAAACATAAGAAAATAAAACTAGTTTTTATAATTGGATTTTTTTATTTTAGATATTTTTTAACAAATAATAAAATCCAACTTTTTCATAATTGGAATGTTTATTTTTAGTTTGAAAATATTTTAAAAATAGTGTAATAGTTTTTTTATAAATAGAAATTTAACAAAATTAAAATATTAAACACAGTAATAACGTATCTAATACAGAATATTCCCGAATAAATTTTTATTCGATGGCGACAGAAAAATGACTGGAAGTTTTCCTGGCTAGTGCCTCACAATTTCTCTGTCGTTTCAAGGGTTCACTATCTTCAAGAAATATTTAAAAAAAAAAAACCCAAACAAAATGCATCCAAGTGAAACTAAAAATTCCGTCCAAATCGAAAAATAATGGACTATTTTTTGATAAACACCGGTTGTCAGTTTTCTATTTCAAAAACGGCAACCATCACCAAGTGGACACCTTCTATTACACCATCGTAATAGTTTGGAAAAAGGAATGCATTTGTGATCTTTCGAAATTTGGAAACCTTTAAATTGTCGAATATAAAATTGTTGCCAAATCTTATTAAAAAATTGAAAGTTTTAAAACTTTTTACATCCGTTAATTTTGTAACTAGCGATTCAAAGCAATGAATGACAATAATTAGAAAATTAGTTTTATAACAATTTGAGTCAATTAATAATGACCATTGACCAAATATGTCGACACATGGCAGCATGTAAAACGGATGATGAAACGATAAATGTGATAATTTAATTTTAACTTTCAAAATTCTATTTAAAAACAAATAGATAAAATGGGAATCTTTTACTACAATTAACAGAACGAAAAAAGGGTGAAAAAACAAATGTGTAACAAATAAATGTTAGCAAAGGCAAGTTAAGTTACTCATCTACCTACCTGGATAATTTTATTTCTTTTTTAACTTATTTTAAAGGGTGGTTTTCTTGTTCAAAACAGTCGGTGTTGGCGGCTCGAAAAAAAAATTCAAAATGGAGACTCGACCATGGCCAGGACTTGAAAATCGAAAAGTAAACAATATACTGTTAGAAACTGATAGAACATTACATTTTCGCATGATTGTTGACATTTATTGTATGCGTTTTTATCAGTGTATTTAGTTTTCGATATTTTATCGATTTTCAAGTCCTGGCCATGGGCGAGCCTCCATTTTGAATTTCTTTCAGCTGTTGATGGTAAGAACGTGTCTTTTAAATTGTAATCCTGAATTGTTACCATTTTTAAAGTTTACTAAAGGTTCAAAGAATTTCATAATTAAAAGAAAATGCTTGTTAGAAATCAATTTTACTAAGTTTATTTTGAAAAGAACTTTTTTTATAAACATTAGTACCAAATATTAAAAAAATATAAATCATTTAAAAAGTAAATTATGTTAAAATTATTTAAGTTAATGTGTGTGGAGGAAACTAAAATGTGACACCAATAAATAAAAAAACAAAAACTTTAAGTTTGAACTATTTTCATTTCAAATAAGTTTTTATTTATACCCTTCCCCCCCCCCCAAAAAAAGTGTTCTCATCTAAAAAAAAAAATTCCTTTAAACAATGCCCCCCCCCCCCCAAAAAAAAACCTCAAAATAATTCTTTCCGTTTTTGTTTTCTCCGCTCAGAATCTACATATAGTTTTATGACATAATTACTAAAATTTAGTGTAGCAATAATAATAATAATAAAACCCTCTTATTGAAACAAATTTTTCCTCATTACTATGTTGGAAAAAAAAAAGGCTAGCTAAGGAAGAGCAATAACTCTATTTTCATGTCCTTTAAATAGAAAATTATGAACTCAAGTTATCGTTATTCTTTAGCTAGCCTCTTTCTCAACTTGTTTATAAAAATGTTTACTTTTTTTCTGGTGAGTTTTCATTTTTGCGTTTCTCGTCTATGATGAAACTTGCCTCTAACTTTGTATTTTTAATTTTTTTGTTTTTATACTAAAACTGTTTAAATGAAATTAGGTTCTTTGGGAGTAATGCTGAAATTTGTTCTGAATAATTTAGATGACTCAAATATAAATTAAGTTGTATATCAATCAGGTGCAGAATTCTTCTGGAATTTTCATGATTTGTTGCCTCCAACCATCTCTGTCGGACATCACAGTTGGCATCCAGAGGCTTCTATAATTTGGGCGGTGTAGGTGTGATGAGGTCTTCTAACTGATGTGTTGCTGTGTAATGGATACCGTAGGAGGGTGTCACTCACAAATTCTGACTCCTTTCTCCCGGAGTGACCAGCAGCAGTGTCCGTATAGGCGTTTCTTGGTTGGGTGTTTCCTCCAACTTATGTCCAAATATCCTCGTGTATGTTCTGTCAGTTGATGCCTGCGGCTGTTTCATCGGGGTCCAAGCCGTAGAACAAGACAAATGAGAATAGACAGAACACAGTGGATCTGTAGGAGTTGAACCTCTTTATGAAAAATTTCTATTGTTTATACGTAGTTGTAGTTCCTGTGGCAGTTTCGGAAGATCATCCTGCATGACAACTGTAAGATTAGCGGAGAACCGTAATACAGCTATAGTAGTGGCATGCATATATCTCCTCAACCCTCAAAAAATCCAAATAGGAGGGTCAATCGTGCCAAGAAAATAAAAGGCTTGATCACAGCTTCATGTTACTATTTTTTTGGTACTAATTCTGAAGCTAGCAGTGACTCAAAACTGTACTTAGTTCGAGTATACTGGTTGTGTATCCCCGTCTCAACCAAGGTGATTGGTATATTCCCAACAGAAGCGAACAGGTGGCGTTGGTATTTTTATTGCAGGAAGATGGGTAGATCAAATGATTGCAGTTAATTTTGTAAGTGAGCGAATCATGTTGTTAAAGTTGATGGTTGGTGAGAAAATTTTCACAACTATATCTGTTTATGCACCACAATGTGGTTTGAGTGAAGATGCCAAAGATGAGTTTTATGACAGGCTTATTGCAGTAACTAGTAAGGTTGATGAGGAGGAGGTACTTGTTTGGGCAGGAGATTTAAATGGTCATGTTGGAAAAACCTCTGGAGGTTTTGTGAGTTCCATGGAAGAAATGGATATGGTGATAGGAATACAGAAGGAGAAAGAATTTTAGAATTCAGTCTTGTAGTAGACATGTTGGTTGCAACGATCTTTTTTTTAGGAAAAGGAAAGCCATCTTTTTATGTATGAATCTGGTAGAACAAAGATTCGAGCAGATTATCTGCTTGTTACGAAAAAGGACAGAACCCTCTTAATTGATGTGAAAGTAATACTTGGTAAAGAAATTGTGATAGAGCAGAAACTAGTTATTTGTAATTTCATGTTGATAAAAGCTCATGAGGTATAGAGAAAGTTTATCCCCAGGAGAAAGGTGTGGAGGTTGAATGAGATCAAGTGATAAAGCGTTCGGCTACCAGATTCGCTACATTAAGTATGAAGATGCTTAAGGATACACTGTTGGATGTAACGGACTAGACTTGTGAGTGATAGGAAGGGCCCCCAAGGCATAGGGTTACATGTTGGTGGAATTAGAAGTAGGAAGAGCAATATATAAAAGCTAAGGAGGCTGAGAAAGCCAGGTTTCTATATATACTATGAAAGGATGAGGAAAAGAATGAAGTATGCAGGATGGTTAAACAGATGACAAATATGAATATTGTTGTAGAGAAGTGTATTCGGAATTACAATGGACTGTTAGCAAAAAATGAACAGGACAAGAAGGATGCCACTATAGTAAATTGTTGAATACTGAATTTCCATGAAAATCTAGAAGTTGCAGAAGCAGTATCTGGTTCAACCATAAGAATTGAGACAGATATGGTACAAAAAGCTGTAAGAAGAAAGAGTAAGGCTGCAGGACCCTCAGGCGTTGTTGCAGAAATGTAAATGATTGCGAGATAAACAGGCATTGAAATGATCAAACTTGACAAATCAGATCATAAAAGAGATCATTCCGAAAGACTGGAAACTTATTACAATTGTGAATTATTACATGGGTAATTACAGATGCTTCAAGTTGATATATCAGGTCCTGAAAGTTATTAAGAAAATAATTGAACAGTAAATTAGTCAGATTAACATAGATGAAACAAGTTTAGTTTTATGCCTTCGTAAAAATAATAATTTGTATTTTACTTTAGTGAATCTAGAGAAAGTTTTTGACAAGTGCAAAAACTCGTAGTTGGTGAAGATTGTTCAAGCAATGTACAGAAATGCTCAGTCGTGTTAGAATTAACAGCACATTAAGTGAGTCTGTTGCTTTTCATTTGTGTATTAGAAGCATTGTCCAGGAAGTTTCGTATCAGTTGTCCAGAAGAGATGCTGTATACTGATGATTTAGTACTTGCTTGTGAACCTATGGAAGACCTACTTGTTAAGTTAAAGACTTTAAGGAATGCTATGAAAAGTAAGTGTGAAAGTGAATGTTACTAAGACGAAAGTGATCATCAGTGGTTGTAGTGTTGGAAAGCTCCCAAATAGAGGAAAGTTCCTTGCTGAGCCTATGGAAATGGAATCTGGTGCAATTTGATCTTTTGTGGTAATTATAAGCATTGTGTACACAAGAAGTGCAGTGGAATTACTGGTAGGTTGAGAGAGATAACTAGTTTGAATGGAGATAGATGAGAATTCAGATGTGGAGAAAGTATATCTGGATGGCAAAGCTATTGAGATTTTTGAGAAATTTTGTTACCTTGGTGATACCATTGGAGCAGATGCGAGTGTGATTGCAAGAATTAGAAGTAGATCGAGGAACTTCTGCCTTTACTGAGTGCTACAACTAGTGACCAAATGAAGAATCTATCAGACATGTGTATGCAGTATGATGATGTATGGAAGTGAAACCTAGCCAGTTAGAGTTAAGGACATTTGTTGTGTGAAGAATCATGATGGATGGGTAATGTGAGTCTTAAAGGCACCTTTAGTTTTGTTGATCTCAGAGGAAGATTAAGTGTGGGGAGATGTGTGCAGAAGAGTAGACTTTGATGGTATGGCCACGTTGAAAGAATGGATGAAAATTCTTGGGTCAGTAAATGTAGAACAGTTAAGGTAGCAGGTCTCGTTCACGGGAGAAGGCAAAGGAAAAGATGGGAGGAAGTGATAAAAATGGACTTCAGAGAAAGATGGATAAAGATCTGACCAAAGGTAGGTTAGTTTATAAGTCAATTTCTTAAAACCGTGCAACACATGCCAGCATGTAAAACAGATGTTAAACCAAATATGATATGACAGGCGCTGTTAAAAAAAATTGTCTTGTTTTTGTACACATTTTGGAAGAGAAAAAAATGAATATGGGTCTTAAATTGTATTTTAGTGCTGAAATTGTAATTTATTTAGTGTTGAAAATGTAACTTCAGTTTTAATCACTGGCGGTAATTTCTTTGTAAGAAAAACTTATTCCTCCCCAATTTTTTTATATATAAAAATTCAACTTTATAGTTTGTAAAAAAACAAAGTATAATATTATCTTGGTACAGTTTAAGACCCACTCAATATAGGCGAGTTCTTGGCCTTTTGGCTAAGATCAAAGTGTAGTATCTGTTCCGATGGATACTGCACCCCATAGATTGGTATTGTCTTGGCCTTCGGGGCTTGATTTACGACGGTCTATGGGTTTGTCCTGTGCAGTTCTAGGAGGTCCACCCTCCCAGGCTTCGCCTCCCCTCTTTGGGGAGGAGTAAGTTTATTGCTTACTGTCTGAGGCGCCCCTACCGGGGAATGACGATGGGGCTGCCCAGGCAATTTTTAAACCCCACTTTCCCGACCCGACCGTGGGTCACATCTTACTTGTGGGAGTAAGATAAAAACTGGCCTTGTGCCTAACTCCTGGAGAGGATTAAATCAATATTCTACAATTGAATCCTTTTTTTTTTTTTTTTTACGAAAATTGAAAATCAATTATTTTTTATATTCTGAATATTTAAAATTTTCTCTCCTTTCAGGCCGGAGTACTTGATGCCAATGGTGACTTGACTTGCTTTAAAGAACAAAAACCTGGTAATTTTTATTTTTTATTTCCATAAAATTCCTGAAATATCACAATGAGGATGCGATTGGATGGGGGGGTGGGTGTACTATTTCTTTAGTTTAGAAACACAAAAGTACCATAATACTTGTCTATTTTCCTATGAACTTTAATCTGGACTCAAATTACTTTTTATTTGCCAATTTAAAGGCTTAAAATCACTTGAGTGTCTGAGCAAGCACTGTTTTTGATGTCCCCCACTCTGCTGCCCATATTAAACATAATGCTAAATTCAAAAATAATTTCTGATGCTTTTAAATTGACCCGACAATGCTGCCCTGAGCCTTCACGGCTTCATGATGTCTTTCGAGGGATGCCTGAACTCTGGTCAATCTAAATTGGGAGCTGTGCAACGAGATGTCTGTTTACATTAGTTTTAAATTTCTGCATGTCAGGAAAACAGGGAGCAGGGAGGGAGTTCCAGAGTCCAGCAGCACGAGGAAAGGAGCTTTTTGAGTAGAAAGCTCTTCGGCATCTGGGGACCTCCACAGTGAATGGATGGGATTTGTCAGGTTGGTCTAGTGAATTTGCGCCGTGGGGGCACCAGAGCAGCAAGTTCATCAGAGCACAATCCATTGAAGTACTTGTTAAACAGGCACAAGGAAGCAACATTGCGGCGATGGGACAGGGGCTGGAGCTTGGTGGATAGTGAGGGACTTATTAAGTTGGCGACTCTTTTTTGGACCTTGTCTAAGAGGGAGAGACTAGTGGATTATGCACCAGCTCATATGTGGTAACAATACTCCATGCATGGGCGGATGGTGGCTTTGTAGAGATATAGGATAATGTCAGGTGTGAGAAGTTTACTAGCATGGTAGAGGGAGCCCACCTTTGCTGCAGTCCTGGCAATGTTTTCAAGGTATTTGTTCCAATTCATGTTATCTGTGAAAGTTAGGCCGAGGAGTTTGAATGATGAACTCTCAGGTAGGGTGTTATTTGCCATGACAATTGGTGGTTGAAGAGGTTTCTTGTAGTTATTGAAGGAAAGTAGCTTTGTCTTTGCGGCATTAAAAGTTACCATCCATTTTTTTTACCCCAATCCACTACAACTGGAGGTCATTTTCTAAGAATTCAGCCATTGCCTCAGATATGTGCTCGTCGGTTTTGCCCACATGACGAGAGTAGAGCCGTCAGCAAATGTTCCTATCTCAGTCTCAATTACATCAGGGCGGTCATTTATGAAAACAGGAACAGTAGAGGTCCTAGGATGGATCCTTAGGGTACACCAGCATTTATGTCATGTTGCTTAGATGAACGGCCATCGAGGACAACCTGGATCTTTCTTTTTGTTAGGAAGGATTTAATTATATTAAATATTTGTCCAGTAATACCATATGAGTGCAGTTTTAGGAGAAGCTCTTCATGTCAGACCTTGTCAAAGGCCTTGGATATATCAAGCACTACCGCCCTAGCTTCACCTGCCTTGTCCAGTGTATGGTATATGCGTTCAGCAATGACCATTAGGATATCTGCAGTAGATCGTGTTGTCTAAATCCGTATTGATGATCAGAAAGAAGTTTAGCATTAGCTAGCTGCCGGACTATAGCAAGATTGATTAATGATTCAAAGATTTTAGCAAAGATCGGCAGTAGACTGATTGGACGGTAGTTTAGAGGGTCAGTTCTATCTCCAAAATTCTTGAAGATACCACAGAGGCAATGTTCCAACTATCAGAGAAACAAGATTCAGCAAGGCATTTGTTGTATAGTTTGGAGAGGACAGTGTCCAGCTCAGCAGAGAATTTCTTTATTACTGGTATAAGATCAGGCCCACAGGCTTTGGAGGTGTCAAGGTTTTTTATGATTACTTTAACCTGAGATGGGATGATGACCAGGTTCTCAAGAGTAGCTTCAGTCTGCAATGGGAATTTAAGGAGGGGGTGGTTTGCTGGAAACTCCCAAAGACCATCACAGTTTAAGTGTCTTCATGCTGTGCAGCCTTTCATGCAGATTGTACGCTAGACACCTGTTGTTTTGCCCGTTGTGCTACTGGTCCTAGCAGATGTATCTTATCTTTTTGTATGGTGGTTTTTTTGGTAGTGAGTAGTTGGCCGTTGTGATTCTTGTATGACGAGTTGTGAAGATCCGTGTTCAGTGCTTTCTTCAGTCACCACTCCGACTCTCTTGTCAACGTCTGCATTGCCTTGCTTGGATCTTGCAACACTTTTCTTCTTTTTTTTGCAGCCTCTTAATGAAGTTGGTTGTGCAGACACAATCAGAATGGCAGCTATAATTCTTTCTGCTAGCCACTGCTTCCACATCTCTGTTGCGATTCTTTAGCTAACATCTCATGACCTTCAAGGTATTTAAGAAGCAGTGAGCTGCAACTAAGTTTACCAAATTTTTTAGTCCTTCACAAATCATCATGATGCAGGTCACTCTCTTCCAATATTCCGGTGCTTTCTCGTCGTCCATCGTCTCCAGCTCTCAAACTCACAAATAGTATGTAGAAACGGCTATCTGTTGCACTTTACCGCTATAAATACTTCAAATGGTTCGGAATGAAAAATGAAAGAATATCAAAATATTAAATTTATTCCAAACATCTTGTATTTCACTTTGGTTTAATTTGAAAATTCATAAACTGCGACGTATCTGTTAAGACATTCTTCTCGCCTTGTATAACTAAAAATAAGTTTCTTTATTTCTATTTTATCCTTATGCATAGTACAGAAGTAGAGACTGGTGACATGTTTACGGTGTATGCACCTTGTATAAATTGAAAAATAAAGCATGAATGCTAAAAAGAGTTATAATCTAAATGCTCGTAAACATTTAAAAATATTATAGTTGTCGAATTGACAGTGATATAATGCAAGAGAAATACATAGATAGCTAAGGGAGAGATGGATAACTTGTTCACTTAATTACAAATTATAGCTAATTAGAAAAATTAAAATATAATTTTTTTCAAACCTAACTCAGTTCCAGAACTAAGTAATATTTTAGTATATGTTTTGTGTCATTAATACCATATGCAGTTTTAGGAGAAGCCCTTCATGTCAGGGGAAAAAGCCTTTAAGAAATAAATGTTGGTTCACTCAGCTTTTAATAGATTCTGATTGTCCCGATGGTATCATTGCCATTAGACATGTGCTTAATCAAAAGGATTTAATTCATTCAAACTCGGCGCATTATTTTTTTTTTGTTTGTTTGTTTAAAAATATTTTTTATATACTTTGATTAACCCCAAACAAGGCATATTACCACTGAGACGTAAAGGGCTAATGTAAATTAGGGTCGAGATCTATATGGACATTCTAACTGGGGAGTTGTGCAGCGAGATGCTTGTTCACATTATATTTAAATTTCTGAATGTTGCTATAGTTGAGAGTGGAAAGGAAATTCCAAAAGAAAGCAGTTCTGGGAAAGGAGCTATTAGAGTAGAAAGTCTTCCAACATTTGGGTACCTCTACAATCAAGGGGTGGGATTTTGCTGCTTTTCAGGTTTGTCGGAGCACATTCTGTTGAAGTACTTGTAAAACAAGCACAGGGATGCAATATAGTGACAATGTGGCTGGAGCTTGATAGACAGTGTGAGACCTATTAGGTTAGAGGGTATTTTGGGGCTTCAAGAGGGAGAGACTAGTGGTTGGTACACCAGCCCAGATGTGGTAACAATACTCATGCATTGGTGAATGGTGGCTTTTTAGAGATATAGGATAGTGTCAGGTGTGAGAAGTTTTCTATCCCGGTAGAGAGAGCCTATCTTCTTTGTAGCAGACTTGGCAGTATCTTCTATGTACTTATTCCCATTCATGGTATGTGTGAATGTTAGGCTGAAGGGTTCGGATGTTACACTTCTGGAAAGGGTGCTATCAGCCATGGCAATTAGGGGTTGCATTACTGAAGCTTTCTTTGCCATTTAAACAAGTAGACAACAACTGATCCCCCCCCCCCTTCCTCAGGTTTCATTTATAAAAGTTTTAGCTAACTTATTAACCAATGTATGTTTTCTTTCTGAAGAGTGCAGAGATTATCAAATGTCAAAGTTAAAATGATGGACAAACAAGGAGTGAGAAGAGGAATATCTCTTGTGAAAAATATTTGTGTAGAGAATTTGTCAACTAAAGGAATGTTGTTTTTTTATATTCCTCCAACACAAATGAATAAAAACAACTATTATAGTCTATTTCAAACGATGGCACATCAAAGTGAAAATGTTATTCGTTTTTAAAATACAAGGATATAGACTAATCGGACAAAAAGATGTTAGATATTTGGTTGTATCATATACATTAAATATTTTATGAAGTATTTATTGTATTACTAGACCTCCAGGGGTCTAGACGGTTGGTTTCGTAATTTACAGTTCGTCTAAATAAAACGTCAAAGGGTCAATTCTCTCTCTCTGTTGTAATAGATGACGTCATCCAGTGTGTGCATGGGATACACTCGCAAGAAAGCTCCAGAGGTTTTTTTTATATACTATTATGAAAAAGATTCATGCAAAAATTTTTACACAAGATAAAAATGAATAAATGTACTTTACTATAAAATAAAACATCTATAATTTTTAAATTTGGTCTTTTCAAGATTTCATTTTAATGAAAAAATGACCCACGAAATAATATTTACAAAGTTCCGGTAGTATAAAGTATTACTAAGATATTTTTTGGTAGAGGTCGGTCTAATCATCGACCTACAGCTCCTGTTCAAATCAAATTTAATTTTCGTTGTTCTGTTTAGAAATACATTTTAAAACAGACCAGTTTGATAATGTTTTTCTTATAATTCTGTTTCTGGAAACTGAAGATTGATTAAGTTGTTAAAAAAAAATCTGATCGATTTTAATTGAGTAAAATGAGAAAATAATTCCTATTCATTTCTCTTTTGTCAATGAATTTACTGGAACTCTGTGTTGCATGTAAAATGTTAGTATCCAATTGTTTTTTAGTGAATCTATGTAATTAATGAAAATACCACAGATGTCAAATTTGTATGACTAGTTTTTTCTTTTATTTTTTTTTATGGAAATTGCTCCAGACAAGGCATGGAGCCACTTAATGTAAGGAGCTAACAAGAATGAACTATGATTATCGCAAAGATAGGTGATGCCTATTGGCCGTAGTCTTGGAAAGGCCAAAGTTATAGGTAGGAAGAAAACCGTCAGCATGAAGAGTTCCACAAGCCTGCAGTTCTTGGAAAGAAGCTACTGGAATAGGAAGCTGCATTACAATGAGGTAT
Organism: Sepiola atlantica; assembly: GCA_963556195.1. Lineage (NCBI taxonomy): Eukaryota > Metazoa > Mollusca > Cephalopoda > Sepiida > Sepiolidae > Sepiola > Sepiola atlantica. The sequence goes on from CAUVYP010000834.1 coordinate 403,949, forward strand.
CAAAACGGCAAATTGATGGAGACCAACGAGTCAAACGAGCTGGAACAAAAGAAGCGAGGAATAGATCACACAATTCTGAAGAACACATGCCATAATAGTATTTATTGAAAAAGAGGGTGTAGAGAAGAAGAAAGTGTGGGGCCAATCAAATTACAGATACATTTCTGCACCTTATCAAGAACCTTCAAAATGGGTCAGAGATTCACTGGCCCAAATATGACAACAGTACTCCATACATGGTCTGATAATAGATTTGTAGAAATAGAGAATAGCCTTAGGTGTGAGAAAGTGTTTGGAGCGATAGAGAGAATCGACTTTACGAGAAGCAGAAAGTGCAATGAATCTAATGTATGAACTTCAAGAAAGATTTGATGAGAAAGACCAAGAAGTTTCAGAGTCGATTTCTCCTCAAGATCAGAGCCATCCATGAGAATCTCAGGAAGAAAAGGGACACACCTACGATTGAAAGACACGAGCTGAGTCTTAACGGGATTAAACAAAACGAGCCATTTCATATCCCAATCTACAACCAAACCCAGGTTAACTTCTAGATCAGCTGCATATTTCAACTGATCCGAGGAAGATGAGCGAGAAGCAACACAAGAATAGGGAGTGGTATCATCAGCATAAATGTTAATTTTCTGAATAATGTTCTCTGGACGATCATTGATATAGAGAAAAAACAGTGTAGGTTTAGAATAGAGCTGTGAGAAACACCAGTATTGATAGGGAAAGAGAATGAATAGACACCGTCCAAAGTTACTTGCAAGCTTCGGTCAGAAAGAAAAAAACTAATAATGTAAAGAACTTCACCACCAATACCATAACCCTGAAGTTTGTGTAGAAGACCAGAATACCACACTCTGTCGAACGTCTTAGAAATGTTAAGTTATGTATAATTGTAATATATCTTACACGAGCACACACGCACACTAAAATTATTCTCTTTTCTCAGTTTTTGTTGAAATCTACAGTATTGGAGAAAATCCGTGTAATTGAGGTTAATTTGATTTTGGTGAAATCTTTAATTCCAACTCATCTTCGTTCCCATTCTTCTCTTGTCGCCATCTTTTTATTTTTGAGGACTGATGGCAATTCTATTTCTTTGCAATATCGCAAAGTCACCGTTCACTATCTTGTATACCAAAATTTGACCTTTTTCAGACCTTGACAATGGTTTATTAACAAAGGACCAATCTTAAATACTAATTTGTGAACTGTCATCAAATTAAAGAAAAGGAAATTTCTTATATTTTGATGTTTCTAAGAATTTTCATTTTTAGAAATAATTGAATCCGGAAATATGTATTCGCAAAGCCAGTTAAAAAAAGAATAAAGATAAAATTCCATATTATTCTCTTTCTGTTTGCTACATCTCTCCCTCCTTTTTCTCTTTCTATACCTCTCAGCTACGGGTTAAATCTTATTGCTACTTATGGTGTTTTTTGCTTATAATGGACTATTCCAATCTTTTTATTCTTTTCTTTAATACATTTGACTGTCAATAAAGTCACAGAATCAAGAGTGATAGACCGTATAAATGAAGAGTGGAAAGGTCAAACAAGATACAGTGATAGAAACTTGGTAAATAATGGGTCACTTGGTGAGTTACTTGCGAATTGCGGCTAATTAGAACAATTAAAATAGAATTTGTTTCAAATAAGTTTAGCAATGTTTTAGGATAATGATTTGTGTTCTATTATATAAAGGGAAGTGTGTGTATGTCAAGCTAAAAGTTAAAAAAAACTACAAAATAAACACCCACAAAGTTTGTATATTCTTGATCAGTGTTGCCCGTAATCAATAATATCTAAAAATTAGAAGAAAGGTACCCGTTCTTTGACCCTAAACTGCTGCTGATGATTTCGTGGGTAATTTTCAGATACTAACTAAAGGGAAGTAACTCTGATTTTTTTAATGAAGTTATTTCCCTTATGCCGACTCGAGGAATCTATAAAAAGTGTATGTCCAGAAAGAGGAATGGGCGGAGGAGGGAATAGAAGTTTTAATGGAAATATCTTACACTTTTACCCCGGGTAGCCCTACTAGTTAAAATATATAGGAAAAGGGCCTTGGTAAAAGCAATATTGATTAACTTAGCTTTAGTTTAATGATAGATGACAGTAATAATCAAAGTAAATTTTAATTTGATTCATACTTTTATTGTTTCTGTCTGTCATTTTCTATTCCCCCTCCCTCCTTTCATTTCTATCAATTATTTAACATTTTAGAAGTTGAATAAGAATATTTTCTTATCTTTACCTTTTTATGATATGAAAAGCATTTTTCGTCAGAAGTTGCACATTATGGAGGATGTTTACTTTTGCTAAAATTGTTAACCCAAAACCAAAGACAAAAACGTTTGCAATGAAATATCTTTCTTTCTTTCAACTAGCTTACCATATTGTGGCAGTGCCATTGTCTGGCTCGCCTGCAAAGACGGAACAGAATGCACTTTTCTCAAATGCTGCCATGCCGACACAAGTAAGTTGAGTGAGCGCGCCGCCGTCACCTGTTGCATAAATTATGTACAAAATCTATGAGCAAATTTATTAAACAATTTTCTTTTTTATAAAACAGGTTTATAAATTATTTTTTCTTATTCTGAATTTATTTTACTCTTTTCTCTCCCAAATGAACATATTTCTAATCGATAGTGCATTTAGGGAATTGTTAATTTATTGTTTATGCTGTTCAGCGACCGTATGAAAAAATTATTTTTTTATAAAAACAATATTATATACTTATTCAGCGTTATATTCTTACTCCCTGTACAAAAAAGTAGAAAAAATTATCCACTAGAACTTTAATTACAAGTATTTTTCCATTCTGCGTATCATAACAGCGATTCGTTCACCAAGCCTCCATTTTCTTTCTTAAGAAGATTTCAAGGGCAGATAATTCGAAATAATTCGAATATAATATTGTTTTTATACAAAGAATAATTTTTTCATACGGCCGCTGAACAGCATAAGCACTGTTAATTTTTATATCTCTTTTATGTTTACCAAATAGCAAACAAACGTATATCTAATTGGCATCAGATATATGTTGGTGAAACTTAACGGGAACTAAAAGGCTTGGTGAACATTAAAGAGATATAAAAAAAATAACAATTCCCTCAATACACTATTCTCTCACGCATTACAACATGATCATTCTTTTAACTTCAAACAAGCTACTCCTTAAATTCATTTTAAATAAATCTCAGCAGACTTCTTGAATCAGCACTAATTATAAACTCTAGCACAATTAAACAACGTAATGGTTTCTACAATTTATCTCCTTTAATCAGCAAACTTATTTTATCCAAACAAAACTGGAATTTAGATCCAGGCTAGATATTCAAAACAACAAAAACACTCTTATTTCATAATTGCACCACATTTTAAAAAATTCTAATGACTTTCGTTTGAAAAGAAAACCCATTAAAAACATCCTTTTCACGTCACAAACGCATCCAATATTTTCAAATATTGTTCTTGTATGTTATTTTTCAAATCAATCATCTTGAGAGTCTTGAAATAAAGACAAAACCTTGATGAATATATAATTTTTTCTTTTTTTTTTCATTTTCCATGCTATGTGTAATACTACTATACAGTGAAAATTCGATTACTCATTAATACTGGTGGTTTCAAAAAGTGTGAGAAATCCAGCCAATTGGGCTGGGAAAATCACTAGTTTCATAGCGAACCATGGAGAATATAAAAATTCAATGACCAATGTTATAATGTACTGATGGTTCACAAGAAATAGGGGTAATTGACCTCTGTTTTTATTTCTTTTGGACTAAAAACATGTATATATGAAAGAATAGAGTAACAGTGTTTAGGAGGATTTTATAAAATAGAGAAACAAATGTTGATCACTATTAGCAAAAAAGGCAGGAGCCCAGACAGCTTTATTGTATGGTTAAGTAATGGATGTTACCACTATTTGTCATTAATCTTACATAAAAAAAAAAAGAATAAAACTTTAAATTTGTCAGTATTAATCTAATAGTGACTTATTAAACCTTCTTGAAGTACTCTCCTAGAATTTCTAAAAAATGACTTCCTGATAAGAGTTTGAACCCTGACGTCTGATAGTGTGATGATCAAACATAGCAATCATCATCCGGTTTTGATATTTACGGTGCTGCTTGTGTCTTGGAATCTGAGGTTGGCAACACCACACAACGTCTCACACCTGCTTTCTATGTGGTCCGATCCTTAGAGTTAATAAGAGTCATGGAGTATCAAACAGAGAAATCAGAATTTTCTTTTCTTGGAAACTCTTAAAAAACCCACCCCCTTTTTTATCCTCCTATTAAATCTATTCTCAAACCCTTTGTTCCAATGACCATCTTTCTGGACAGTTTGCATTTTGCGCCGTGTAGTTTCCAGTTAAAAACTTTTGATAGAATGTGGACATAGTCATCTAATGGAAATATATATGTATTTTGCTTTATTTTTTTATTTTTATTCTAGGTGGTTTCATTGCCGAATCAGAGGCCTTCTATTGCCGTCGATTCCCAATGGAGTGCAAGGAAAAGGGTTTCTGAAATAACCATCGAACATGATTTTGCAGACAAGTAAAAAAAACTTTTAATTCTAAACTATTATTTTTTAATGATTTATGAACAAATTAGTCCATGAAATGGCTTCATGGTACACATTTGATTTATACTTTTGAACACAGGATAACTTTAATTATTTAAAACCATCGCTAGTGTTGTCACAAGGCCAGAATTTAAACCGATGCAATACTAGTATGAAAAAAAGTGATATTCTATAACACACAAAAAAGGTGTTTTAATACCATTGCGAGTAAATTGACCCGATACATTGCATGGCATACAATGATTTCCAATCAGTTTCACTGTACTCAATTTTACTTGTGGCATATAGTTTTCAGGTGTTGCAAGCAGCTTTTGAAATCAGGACCTGATTAAAATGTTACAAATTCTGATTAGATTAACAGATCATTCATATATCTTATTATAATGGAGATTGTGTGTGTGCATGTCTGTAACTGAAACTTTGTCAATGTCACAATTTTATTCATTTTTTTTTTTTAAAGACTCATATTTTAGATATATTAAAATAGTTAAGAAATATTTATATTATTTACACCGTTGACCTATCTATTTTAATACTATTCAATACAAAAAAAATGTGGTTTAGAGAATGAATTGTACATTTTACTGGGAAATACATATATTAGATTCATTGCACTTTCTGCTTCTCATAAAGTCGATTCTCTCTATCGCTCCAAACACTTTCTCACATCTAAGGCTATTCTCTATCTCTACAAATCTACTAGCAGACCATGTATGGAGTACTGTTGTCATATTTGGGCTGGTGAATCTGTCCCATTTGAGGGTTCTTGATAAGGTGCAGAAATGTATCTGTAATTTGATTGGCCCCACACTTTCTTCTTCTCTACATCCTCTCTCACAGACTTGATGTTGCTAGTCTCCGTCTATGTGTTCTTCGGAATTATGTGATGTAGTCCCGGCTTCTTTTGTTCCAGCTCATTTGACTCGTTGGTCTAGTGGTCTCCATCAATTTGCTGTTTTGATACCTTATTGTAATGCAGCTTCCTATAAATGTAGCCTCTTTCCAAGAACTGCAGGCTTGTGGAACTCTTCCTGCTGGCTGTTTTCCTCCTACCTATAGCCTTGGTCTCTTAAAGACTACGGCTAATAGGCATCTCTTGTCTTTATGATAATCATAGTTCGTTCTTGTTAGCTCCTTACATCAAATGGCTTCATGCCTTGTTTGGAGCGATTTCAATAAAAAAAAAAAATACAAGTGAACGGGACAGCTGCATTTCAACACTTGTTTAAAAAAATAAAAAGTGAACGAGAACAGATATCCTACATATTAATTTTTTTCTTTTGATTAATATTTTCTTTAACATTTATACAAAATAAAATTTTTTAAAAATACAAAAAAAAAACTAAAATTATAATTTTATTAACTTCTATATTAAGTCATGCCAATTAAAGGCATAATGCTGTATGTTCATAATCAAATTCATTTTAATAATATCTTTTCCTTTAATATAGTACTATTTTTGAAAAATATTTATTCACAAATAAAACATTTACCAAATAGGAGATATTCGGGAAAGAAATATAAATATGGAAAGAAAAACATTTCAAATGAAACCATCTAAACAGTCATGCATGTTTATAAAAAATTAAATGTAGATAGTTTAATTTAGATTTTGTTCAAAATAGGTGTGAGACCTTTGTTATAAAGTAGCTTATCCAGTGCTGTCACAAAAAAGGATATTCAAGTTAATGTCTATGAAATTGAAAACAAATATTTTATAGCTTAACTCATATATAAAATTAAGTCGGTTGGATTTTCCACAATTAGACCTAAATAACAATGCGTCTGACAAATCAATATTTGTTTCCGAATAGCGATTTTTTTTTTTTTTTTTTTTTTTTTTTTTTTTTTTTTTTACAGCATGTTCTAAAAAAGTGTAATTCGCTTCTCTTTCTTTCCTAAAATGATTATTCCAGCAACGATTGTGATGATACAAACCATTTTAATTAAAGTTCAAAATGTGAGTTCTCTGATTTCAACTTGAAGGTTAAAATAGGAGTTATGTTCCTTATGTGAACATTTTCTTTTTTTTTTCTTTATATACTTAAAAAATGTCATCTAAACTGACATTATTGCATCCCGAGCAACCCTGTAGGTACAGCTAGTTTAACTTCAAAAAGCAAAACAATTTAAATATATTCTTGATAATATTTTCATGGTACTGCTAAAAAGTTAACAAAAAAGGAAATTGCATAAACAAATCAAAGCAATTTTCATTAACTGTTTTTAAGTCACTTTAAATTTATATTTGCAAATCTATCACGAGTGTTGAGCCTGTGCCTACATATAAATAATAATTAGTATTTTTCTTGTTTTTTGGCCAAAATACCAACTCTTTGATAGCACGTAATCTGACCACATTCCTTCAAAAGAAAAGTGTTTGTTTTATGTTACTGCAATTATTTCACTTCTTGCTGTTGATTGGCGCAATAACTTGAAAGTTGGGGATATTATTTTATCATATTCTTACTTTCATAACCTTATTTTATCACATTTCTCAGCTAGCGTAGGTTTAGTTTGCATTCTCCATCACATATCTTTCCTCTCTTAGCATTTTTTTAGTGTGCAATTATAAATTTCTTGAATTTTCTTTATTAAAATGTTCATCTATAGTGAATAATTTTGTGCGTGTGTGTGTGTATATATATATATATATATATATATATATAATTTATTTGAAAGCTGTTACATATTTAAGAAAACGTATCGCGGTTTCATCCAGATGGGCTAACTTTTTACATTTAAAAAAAAAAATCATTAAGCACAGTGGAATCGTCAGCATTCTGAATGAGGTGAAACGACAATTATATTTCTCACTGGGCTTAAAGATTTTTTTAAAAATGCAAAAAGTCAGCCCATCTGGATGAAACCGCGGTACGTTTTCTGAAATATGTAACATATAGTTTTCAAATAAATTATGTTAGCTCTCACTCTGCAATCGAGCACTTCATTGATTTCTTTTCAATATAACCTGACACTAATATATACATACATACTAAGCACTTCAGTCATTGAATTGTAACACACCTTCCATTCTGACAACCATAATTCAGCTTTAGCATCCAGAAATTGGTGGCCACCACCTCATACAAGTGTATAGCTCTCAGTTTTGTTTCGAGGCATATGTTTAACAAGAAATCTTCAAAATTATTGAAATTTTACTATTTACTGAGCCAGATATATAATTTTGATTATTCTACTGATGCGGGTTTCGCACTGGATTTTTGCATCCAGGTTTGTTTGTGACAGCTGTACTTTGACCGATGAGTTGCACCGTCTGTTGCTAATGGTGTGTGTATATGCACACACATGATGCATAGTTGAATTGGGCAACACCCGCTTCGTGCTGGCTTTTCCTGTCACTGATACTAATGCATTATGTATTCAAAATGACCATCAATTATGCAAATTAGAGTGAATTAAACTGCATATTTTGTGCATTTCTTGTTTGAAATCCTCATTTTTCCATATTATCAACAATTTCCAACCCAAAGATTTATGCATTTTAAACAAATATTTTTTGCGGAAACTTTCTATAATTAATTTCTTGTTGATGTACAGTGAAAGTAGCCCCCGCCCCTTCCTCAATTAATATTGCATTGATTCCTGTGACTGCCTTTTCCATCCAACCCTTGCAATTATAATAATGTACATTTTCTTTGTAGCAAAAGGAACAAGAAAGGAGAAAAAGGTGGGAAAGGTTTGCGCCATTTTTCCATGAAAGTTTGTGAAAAAGTTCAGAAAAAAGGAGTGACGTCCTATAATGAAGTTGCAGATGAATTAGTGGCAGAATTCAGTGACCCAAGAAACTTGTCCCCTTCAGAGCAGGTAGTTGCTATCATTTCTTGACTTTTTCGGTTATTTTTACTGGCCTAATAGCAGGCGGCACAACATCTATCATCTATTTTATGCTGTTTTATGTACTTCATAATTTTAAAGAACCAAATCTACATCACTTAAACACCAGGGGAATTTCTACAAAGCCCATTTTCCTCGATTTTTTTTTTGTTTTGTTTGTCAGTCATGCTCAAGTTTGAAATATTTATTTAGACAGATCAATACATATGAGATGCGTTCAATCCGTTTTTCGTCAGTCTGTCATGTTTAAGTTTAAAAATGGTATTTTTGTTGCTGAACATACAAGTTTAATGGCCGCATCGTAATAATACCCATTCTTGTGCTTCGGAATTTTTGAGATGAGGGTTGATAATTCGTAGAATTTGGTATATTCGGACTACTGTTCTCATCTTGGGTATTTTTATCACAACGTTTCGGTCGATGTAACCTCCGACCTTTTTCAGGTGTACCTTGTCGAACTCAAGGATCTGGACGGAATTTCGAACCAGATTCCTGAGTTTGACAGAAAGATTCCAGAGTCCAACAAGGTACACCTGAAGAAGGTCGGAGGTTACATTGGCCGAAACGTTGTGATAAAACCACCCAAGATGAGAACAGTAGTCCGAATATACCAAATTCTACGTACCCATTCTTGGTTTGTTTTTATTCCAAAAGTGTATTAATCTGACACTTTTGCATCCCGCCTCCTTTTTAATCCCTTTTACTGTGAATAATCCAGGGTTAAAATCGTGCATTGGATGAGGGTGCATTAATGGTCTATTCCCTTTTTGATCAATTAGTTCATTTTATAGCATAACAGAATTTTCTGATGAAAAATAATAAGAATTTGAATGCTTGAAGGTCAGCCATTGAATGGTGAGTAATAAACATTCCTTGTAAGATCCAATCATCACAAATAAATGGCGAGCTAAATTTCAGCATTTCAATAAAAAAAAATTAAAAATCTCTGGAAATATTGAAGGGAATTTGTCTAGAAAAAAAAAGAAATTGTCTAGTTTGGCAATATTTTCACACCATTAATGGATGTTGAGGAGAATGCTGTTATTAATATTAGAACAGAATGTAATCTCAACATTGTAACTTTCTCAATGTGATTAGATCTCCCTTGATTGAAGTGGACAGTATGGGTTAAAACCATTCTTACCAGCTGGTGAACCAGGCAAATCTAATAGCAATAACACAAGTCATTAGTTTCTATGATTAGATGTTGTGAGTTCAATCCCTGTGCTGGGCAGTAAATATATCCAATGACAACAGTAGGAATTGTTCACAATGAGATTAGATTTCATGTGCATTTTGTAAGTTGATTTTGTTAGAAATAGAATTTGCTGGTTTCCACATGGAATGATAAAACAGGAATATCAAAATGAATAATGTATGTAGAGTAAAAAAAAATCATCATCTGACAGATTTCTTTTCAGGCTTTTTGGTCAAGATCAAAGTGTAGTATCTCTTTTGACTGAATCAATTTTTATTTTTGTCCCAATCAAGTCACCTTTTTGGGGTGTGAATTTTTCTACATAAAAACGATCTTGTAAGGCAAGTAAATAGGGACTCCATCTCTGCGCTAGGGATTCCAATTCTGGAAGTTTTTTTGGGTTTTTTTCTGACCTCCATAATCCACACGCACACACATGCTCTGGTTAACAATTCAATTGTGCTTTGTTTTTGTAAAATGTCTTTTAATATTACTTACATATTTGGTTTCTATAAATGACAAAAGCGCAAGTTCTTGAAACTATCTTTTAAAAACTGTATTTCTCCAAGATTTAAATTTATTATTTCTGTGACTAGTTTTCATTTTTTTTTTTTTTTCTTTTTTTTCATAGGCATATGATCAGAAGAACATTCGACGACGTGTTTATGATGCACTTAATGTTTTGATGGCAATGAACATTATCTCAAAAGAGAAAAAAGAAATTCGTTGGATTGGATTACCAACCAATTCAGCACAAGAATGTCAAAATCTTGAGGTAATGATTTTTTAATATTTTTATAACGTATATTTGTACATATGTAGTTTTCTAGCCCGTCCTAAATGGAAGAAACACTATATGCAATTAACAAATGTTTTATTACTTAAAAATGATTTGATACCATGAAAAGATGGGTGTCTTTAAATACACTGGACAAGTCTATGTGGGTAAGAGCAAGTTAGGACTACGACACCCTACAACGAGTCATTTCATTTTGATATGAAGCCATCATTTTGGATTGAATTAAGAAATAGTACTGAATTGATAGTACTAATAAAGTAGCATCTAATACTAACATTGCTGTCTTTATATATCAGCACAATTTCTATTGTTATAGACTCGTTTAATTTAATGTGTTTTTAGAAAGGATATAGGTGCTTCTGTAAATTTGTTGAATAAGACCGCTTGCAATTTAACAACTTAGGGTATTTTTCTAGTGTGTGTGTGTAATAAAACTAAAAATAATACATTAATCACTTAAATAATAGTGTCATGGATTCGTCCAAACACTTTAAAATGCAGCAACATTTTTGTAAGTAACGGATACATTTTATTAGACAGACGAACAGCACAGGTAAAGAATTTTTTTTTTTTTTTTTTTTGTCTTAAATAACTAAAAACATGTATATGGAACAAAACGTAGATTTAGTATAAGGAACGTTTATGTTTTTATCTTTTAAGGGAAGTGGGGTCTGATCAACTCTGCTGGGAAGCCATGAAATTAAATACTGTCTTGTTTTTAAATTCCCGAAACAGTTTTCAACTGATGATCCCTTAAAATAAAATAGTGTTAGAAACTAACTAATATAATAACTGTAAAAAATAAATTGACTTACATGAGTGATTTTCCACTGGAAGACTTGAGACTATAAGTTTTTTTTAGTTTTTTTTTTATATAGTTTTAATGGTTGAGAAACTTCCGAGACTATATATATATCGTATATAGATCAGGCAAAATTATCTACAGTGTGACTTTGCAGGTCTGTTAAAGAGTAGGGGTGGATGGTCTTACTAATGATTACAGTGGCAGTGCTGAAAAAAAGATTCAGTTAAATGCCATGGCTTGGTCATCTATTATTTGTTGGGATCTATTTTTCTGGCATCTCCATCTTGTTTCTTTACAGGATTTGAGAATGACATTGTCTCAAGAATGAGAGAATATTGGTACAGGGTCATTTTTTTCTTTCTCTGGATAAAAGATTTAAACAATCCAATTGACTATTTAGATTTTTTTTTAGAATTATGACATATCGGGGTTATTTTAGGCATACATTAATGCTGACTATAAATTGGCTAGCTCAAAGTTGACAATAGAAATTTTGTCTTTAAAAAGAGAATTTTGTTATTTTATAATAAGCCTGGCACCTGCATGTGTCAGATCCTACTTACTCTTTAACTAACAATAGACTTCTTGGAATGTTAAATTTTCAGAACGGAGGGTAAAATGTTGCAAAAAAAAAAAAGTAAGGAATAATTTAATTTTTTAATTTTTTTTTCTTACAACGTATGATCAAAAGATTACCATTTAAAAAAACAAAAACATTACTAATTCTAGCAATGCTCATGGCTTTCTAAAATTTCGCCGACAGCATTTTTAGTGATGTCAAATTGAAACATCCTGTCAAACATACAAGCAAAAAAAAATATATATAAATTTATTGCGGTTGTTTAAGTGTATTGTTTAAATTTTTTCTTAATTTTTATATATATATATATATATAATTGCCTGGGAAAACCTCCCACCGTACACACGCAAACCCCAATGAAGACTGAAGGATCAGTCGAAAATTTTGTTCTCCATACCATCAACAAGAAAAAACTATTTTTCTTTACAGAACAACTTATATTCCTACATGTCACAAAATAAATAAATAGAAAAATAAATAATAAAAAGTTATAACACAATATAAACTTTTTTTCATTTTATTTTTTTATATACATACTTATATATATATATATATATATATATATATATATATATATATAATGTGTGTGTGTATATATATATATATATATGAAAAAGGAGAACTAAAAATATTTATGTATTCATCAACGTTTCATCTTTATTTCAAGACTTACAAGAAATAACATACAAGTACCAATATTTGAAAAAGTTTTGTCTGTTTGTGTTTTTCACTGCTTTACTAACTCAATGTTTGAGAGGTAATCTTGATTGGACATTCGGATATCTATGTATCTCATACAGACATGAAGTGTTAGCTCCAGAAAAGGGTCCCTTGATTTCTGAGAACTTATTTACTCAAGTAAAATGAAAACGTGTGAAATTATCAAAGATGAAAGAAAATAACGAATATCATGAATCCATTTTTTTTTTTTTTCTATTTTAATAATTTAGTCCATTCGCCAGGAATGGTACTCGAGTATTTCACTTGTTGACAAATTTGAGTTGATGTAGTCTGTGTTCCCTTTGGATTGGTTATTTAGATTGGCAGTATAATTTTTAGACTGTTTATATCAAATATTTACTTAAATATTCCCATAAATTAAAAAAAAAAATAAATCAATTATAAAATGCATTTTTTTTCTTCCACAAATTATGTTTATAAGTGGGAATTATTTCCCATATCAAACATAAATGGAAGCCTTTCACAGGGCATGCTTCAAACCATTTTCTTGAAAGAAAAAAGAAAATTACTTGCCTCCCCACAAGAGCAAAGTTAGACACAAGGTTGGTGTTTTAGTGTGTGGGATGGGGGTTTAGTTTGAAAAATCAAATCAAGTTACAAAAGAAAATGGATAACATCAAAAACGGAAATTTAGTCACTACTAGCAAGGTGAATTCGATTTTAGCTGAAAACCTTTTGGTGCTTATCCTGATGAAGGGAGACATTCGAAAAAAAAACAAACTGAAGAATATCTGTTTGATGTACGCACCTCTCACGGGATGATTATATCCTATACCAAAAAATCACGTAGATTAATTAAGTAGTTTTTATTTTATAAAAGAAAATTAAATTTTAACGAATAACGTGGAAATACAGCCACCATTACGGCTTATTCAAGGGAGATAACCAAAATTCAAAATAAGCCATAACGGTAGCCGTATTTCCTCGTTAATCGGTAAAATTTTATTTTATAAAATAAAAACTACTTGATTAATTTACGTGACTTTTGGTATAGGATATATTCAACCCGTGACATATTCCTCAATTTGTTTTTTTGTTTTTTTCCGAATGTCTCCCATCATCTGGATAAGCACCAACTTTTTTAATACAATGTTTCTCAGGTGAGATATTGTTTGCATGGTTCAAATTGTTTTCCTGTCTTGCTGCCATTTTTCAGAGGTGCTGATAACTATGTGTCCTGTGTGAAGGCTGCATAAAAATCTAAAAAGGACAGTAAAATCTTATTCACACGTTCCAAGGGCGCTCATGGTGCAAGAGGGGGGGGGGTATTGGCTTGTTATTTTTAATGCCTCTAAAACCAAGCTTCTCTCTTTTCACCATCAATGCTCGGATCCTCACTTTTCCCCAGTCGAAATGAATGGTTCTCTCCCCGAAGAAGCCCCCTTCTTTGATAAGCTTCTAGGACTAACTTTCACTCCAGACCTGAATTGGGAAACTTACATCAAATCTGTAGCTAAGATTGCTGGAAAAATAGTTGGATCATTCTACTGCTCTAGAAAGTACTTCACCCCTAGTGCAATCCTCTACCTGTATAAGAGCCAGATACACCCTAATATGGAGTACTGCTGTCACATCTGGGGAGGTGCCACTTCGCAATCTAGTGGGAAGAACTGTCTTCTCTTCGCATGAAGAGATGTTGCTTGTCTCTCCTGTATCGCTATGTTCATGGTAGGTGCTCCGCTTGGCTCTAACACTTAATACTCCTTGTAAAGCTTTCTCAGAAACAACTCGTCTAGCTACAGCCACAGCAAGGAACGCTCCTTTTCTTCTCTCCTTACCAAAAAGCAAATGGAACTTCCATGAACAGTTTCTTCCCTAGAACATCCCATCTGTGGAACAAGATACCACGGGGCTGCTTCCCAACAGACTACAGCATGGTTGTCTTCAAGTCTAATGTGAATAAACATTGAGCCAGCCCCTTGGACAATCAATTACCCTTCAGTAATGTTCTGCCCATTCCACCCAATGTTTCTGGTACTCCTGCGGAGGCGCTTATAACTGACGATCTCTTTAACTCTTATCCTTGAGTGGCACCCCGGGCCTTGATAAGTGGTAACCCTTTAGTAAAAAACAAAAACATAAGACACAGTACACAAAGCCCCTTCTTATTGTTCTGTAGAATTGGCAAAACTTCAGCCCTCCATGCCATGGCATTTTCATAATACCCCTTCTTGATTTGTTCCCTCCTAAATTTCCACTGTACTTCTTTCAAACAACAATTTACTTCTGTGACTCATGAACATTTGGATTAATTCATCAACTTTTCAATGTTGCGATTGTAATACATGTTCGAAGTAATGTGTTGTGTACCTGAAAAACAAAATTCTAATTATTCTAATTCTATATATTCCCATTTTTTTTCCATGAAACACTATTCTTTTATAGTGTTGCAAGTTAACATCTTGTTCTACATGCAACTATTACATCATCGTCATGTTACTGCAATTGTTGCATCATCCTGTTATTATCGAAACCTCTTACAAATATCTTACTATTAAAATGGTGATATCAGAAATGTCCAAATAGGGGAATTAGGCCCGAAAGCTCCAAAATTGGGTTTTTGGATAAAAAAATGTTGTTTTCGTTATGTGGAGAATTAAATCATGATTCTAATGAGTGCCCAGCAATAATGTTTGGTCGAATTTTTGTCTTATATTGCTGAATATGGCCAAATAACAAAATTCTGTCTCAGACTTCTGATAATTATACTTTTGAAAAAAATTAATTTTTCATGAAGAAAAATAACAATTTTAATAAGCACTCAACCACTCTCAGGCGATATTTTTAAAGAATATGGCAAAGTAACAAAATCTGGGCGTGAAAATTAAACTTTTGAAAATTATATATATATATATATATAAGTACTGTGTGGTAGGGTAGGAAAGAGTGCTCGATTAAGAAATCCGAGATCCTTACCTCCTTATCTAACCTTAGATACAGATGCAATTCCCTAAACCCATCCACCACAAAAAAAACCTTATCCCCAACCTTAACCACTCAGCATATGATCCTTTACCCCATTTTACATAATTTAATACCTTTTTATCATTATATATTTCTTCATATATATTTTTTATTATTAAGGTATTCACCCACCCCCAAGTAATCCCAATTACTAGAATCAGATACCTACCTTTATCGATTATTCCCCCCCCCCTCGACGGCGAAGAACAACCCGTTTTATCAACATCACCTCTTTATAAACATCAACTTTAGATAATGTCATAGATAGCCGTTAGACAGACATCCACATTCCAATAGACTTCTCCCGAGCCGGATCCCTTAAATATTTGATCTTATTAACACGGCTATTACACCCTTAGAGCCAGGTCTACTATCAACAAGTTTGGTAGCAGTCCCCCTCGGACTAAAGTTAATTCGAGGCTTATTTATTGTTCTATAATTTTTCTATAATCTTTCCATCTCTTCTACTTTCCACAACCTCCATTTTAAGTCCTCAAACCTTTAAATTTTTCAAGCCCCCTTAAATCCCTTCCCTTTTATCTCTTTACACTCCACTCAGAATGTCACTTTAGGACCCGCTCCTCGCCCGGAAACCGTTGCACTACATAGCCAGTGCCATTTTAATAACACACTTATGCTTACAGTATTTTTCCCAGCAACGCCGGGTTTATATAATTTTATCTTTTAAATTTGCCGGGCCCTTATTATCATTATTACTATCATTATTATTATTATTATTATTATTTTCTTCTTTGCCCTCTTGCCACTCTGACACTTTATATTACGATATGGGGTCGGTAAGTTAGACTGCCTGTACCGAGTTTTAGAATCAACGGCTATCAATGCTCACTACGCCGTACCTAGATCCTTCCTTCTTCCCCCTCTTTCCTGCGTCTTACTCGACACCTGCATCCCTCCTTTCTCTACCCCCTTTTTTCCCCCCTATACTTCCTGGCCTCCACCCCCGACCGTTGCCCTACAGAATTTCTTACACATTTTTTTATATATATTACAACCCCCCCCCCCTTTTTTGTACCTTATTTTAATTAATAACCATTTTATATATATTAAAAATTTCAATATTAAAATCTAAATTTAACCCTTTACACACACATATGTAAAGCCCCCTCCCCATTTCACACAAATCACGTCCTACGTGATTTTAGGCGTGACCGAATAAGTTCCATCATTTCTAAAATGTTTATCAGCTGACGATAATCGGGATTAACCTCCCGCTTTGAAATTAACGGTACTGATGTTACATTGAATTTAAATATATATATATATATATATATATATATATATATATATATATATATATATTCCCTTTATGTAGAGAATTAAATGACTATTCCAATGAGCATTTAACGACTCTTGGGCAATGATTTTTAGCCTAGTTATGGAATATTTTCTATTATTGGCTATAATGGGCACACTGAGTAGTGAGGCCCCAATTTGAGAGCTTTGTCATTACCTCCTGTTCCTATTTGACTCTGAGTGGTAGTACCTGTCAGGGTTTCATCTATGGATTAAATAGAATCTATCGTTTACAGACTATTTTACAAAATATATCCCCACAAACCATTTTGTATACAAAGATGTTTTTTCTGTATAAAATGGTGTCACAAGGGTTGATATGCCATAAAATGCATTAATCAATCCATTACTTATCGTAGTATAAACAAGCTTATTATTTGCAACTGTAGTAAATATTAGTTTTTCTTTGTTTTTGTCTAGTAAATCTTGATTTAACAAAACTTTCATACTAAGTGATTTTTAGTTGAATAAAGTCTTTGTTTCAGGCAACTTTTATTTTCCTTATACATACATTAAGCTATTTGCCAATAACTAAATACTGAAATTGTTTCCATTTTCTTTTTCTAGGCAGAAAGACGCAAAAGACAAGATCGAATCCGGCATAAAACTCAACAATTACAAGAACTCATTTTACAAGTAATGACTTTACCTTTTTAAAGAACAATCTTTATTTGTAACTTCAAAATGAAAATTCCCAGAATTTAAAAGTTTTAGAAAAATATGTTCAAACCTGAAAAAACTGACCTGTCCGTTGTTGAAAGTGAAAGTGTCTTTATAATAAGTTTTTTAGTTGATTAAATTTTAAACTATATTTATAATACTTCAGAAAAAGTCAATAAGTGTTTATTACACTCAAATTCTTGTTGCTCTTGAAAAATTTTTGAACATAACTTTTAAAAGCCAACTTTAAATTGTGTTAGCACTCATATTTCTATCTTTATAAAGTTAAGTATGTTTATGTATTTGTATGTACAGAATTCACTCCTAAACTAATTAACCAATCAGCATGAATCTTAGAATGCAGCTGCTAGGCTTAACAAGTTAAAATGTGGGCTATATTTGCATTAATTAATGCAAAGGGAGTGCCTTTGTGAAAATTCAGATAGCTCTGATTTTTGTTAAATTTTAAGAGATATTAGATATCAATTAAATATTCACTAAATTTCAGTTTTTTAGGTTTTTTTTTTAGTATTTTATAGGTTTTTAAAGAGCATAATATGGACAAACCCTCCCATTTGAAAATTCAAATATTTCAGATTTTCATTGAATATTATATCTTGATTTTAATCTTTGTAAAGGGACATAAAAGTGGTGCAAAACTGTTTTGTTCGGGGAATTAATTTTACCCAACCTGAGACATGTATTCTAATATATAAAGGATAACACAGATTTCAAATCTTTTTTAGATTTCAAAAATGTATATGAAAAAATCTCATTTATTTATATATATTTATATATATATATTTATCTATCTAAATGAATAAATGCGGAAGTTTTTTTCATTTATCACTCTTATAGAATAATCAAAATGGGTTACTGTTATTTTAATCAATAATACAACATACAGACTTGATATTCTGTATATATAGTGCAGATAAACGATTAAGAGATAACCTTTTGACTGCCTAATTAGCATAACTAGTTTTTAAACCGTTCATAATTAACATTTAGTATTATTAATTTGGAATTGCATTTGCTTATGTTTGTTATCTATATGCAATAGTTTTGTCCATATTAACAAAATCGGAAAAATAACTAAAACACCTTAAGTTTAAACAACCAGCGCTCGCTCACGACTTTACCAAAGGTCGAGCGAGGCATAAGCGAGAATAGAAAGAGGAGGGGAGAGAGAGTGTGGCTATCTCGCTCACTTTCTCTTTGATCGCCATCTTTTTAAAGTTTTTACATTTTCCTTGAAAAATAACTAACTTTTTTTATTAGTTAAGTTAATGCCTTTATTATAAAGTTTAACAACCAACTTACTGTTTAATGTTTACAAAGACCTTATCACTATTCTGATTGACAAATTACTACAATAGTTTAGTAGCACGGTGATCTGTTCTAATTATGAAAAAATATTCGTTCGTATTTTTGTATGATTGTAGATTAACATCCTCCGTGAAATTACCCCCCATCTATCCCAAAAGTATTTTACCTGTTTTAGGCAATCACGTGTGAACATCCTGAAAAACTTCACGGAAAGATGAAAATTAAAAAAAGTATTATTTTTGACTTTAAAGTGGGGGAAATTTTTTATATATAAATTTAATGTAAAATGATCCCCATTTTGGGGGCCAGTTTTAGGACAGTTAACTAAATTCTTTTTTTCTATGGGAGTTAAATCAGCTGCAAATTGGGAACATAGTACATTTAATATATATATGTATATATACATACATACTAGCAGGACCTGATGCCCGGGAAGAACATAATAGAATAAATTAAATAGCCGACCGAACGCAAATAGGTCACATAGCATATTTTTAATGTTTACCCAAAAGGTCGGCTTTTAATAGTTGAAATTGCCGTTTCCTAAAGATGTCTACACATTTGTGTGGTCGAGTTTTAACTTCGGCGTTTCACCTGTATGATGCAACTTACTGTAAGTTGTGTTTTCTACTTTTAACTAATTTGAACTGAATTGTTTTTTTGCATTACCCTAACCGCTTCTTCAGAAGCGCTTTGCTTTAGGCCAAAAGTCACTCGAACCCTAACCTAAGTTTTATTCTGTCAAAGGTCGGCTACTAACCAAGGCCAAAAGTCACTGGAAGTCTAACCTAAGTTGTGTATCGGCAAAAGTCAGTTATGTAACGATGGATGTTGTTAAGTCTGGTTCAAATTCTGTAGAAGCACTTTATTATTTTGTGGATTTAATTTTGCAATTAAATTATTTTCAATAGGATTTTTTAAATTTCGTGTTATTTTACACGTTATTGCATTTTCTATGTCAATAAATGTTTGATTACTAATACGAAATTAAAAAAAATAATGTACATCACGTACAGATTGTTTAATAATATCATTAAAAAAGAATATTCAGCTCTTTAGTACAATAGGGGTACGTTCAAAAAATGTTTTTCTTTGGTTTAAGTGCTCAAATGAACTATAATAGATTAAAGCTAGATGATTTTTGGGGGGTGGGGGCCACTCGGACTAAGGGTTAGAGGTATGATGATAGTGTTTTGCTATGGCAAAATCGTCACTTGAAAATGGTAAATTTGGAGATTAACACCCCCCCCCCCCCCCCCCAAAAAAAAATAAGATTCTACTTGTTTTTTGGCGATTACGTGTAAACACCCATAAAAATTTGGTGGAAAACCAAAAACCAACAAAACAAGTTTCGAAATTAGTGTGGCATCAATTTTCTACATAAATTTAACGTAAAATGTCCCCCCCCCCCCCCCATTTCCGGATCATTCTAACTGTTTAGAGCAGTTAACTAAATATAAAAATTTTCTCTTTCCGCCAAGTTTATCGTAAGCGCCTAAAAAAAGTAAAATCTCATTGGGGTGTGGGATTTCTGTAGATGTTACTCGAAAAACGCATAATACCGCTCCAAAACCACATTGTTGTAGATGGGATTGATTTCATAAAATTACAATTTTTACATCACTTGAATATGTCTTGTTTTGTATTTTTATTTTATGTAAAAGAAAAATAAGTTTGGTTCAATTTTAGTAGAGGGACTGTAGGAATATCTCGCCTATTTTGTTGTTTTTGTTCTGCATCAAAAACAAGTTTAGTAATTTTCGTTGTTAGGAATTTCCAGAAAAGGAATAAAACAGAACAAAATTGTTTTTTTATTTATTGGATTATATATAGGAATGAGAAGTAATGTTGATGTTTAATTTATCAATGTAACTATAATGTGAAAAGAAAAATAATACTTATCTGGTTTCACAAAGGTTTATATTTGTTTAAAATCTGACGTGTTTTGGCGAACGATTTGATGCGTAATGTTTATGTAAGCTTTGCTGTGATTGGATGTTTTACAAATTCTGAAACGGTGCAACTTGATCGCATTTCCTTGTGAACGAATTGCCAAATGATGTTTGAGAAGGGTAAGAGTTATTAATTCATAGAGAAATTAGCATGCTACCCTCTCTATGGAGTATGCAGTAAGGAAAGTTAATCGTATGTGGTAAATAGGAAATAATGTTAGTTGTTAAAAAAATGTGTAAGTTGCTTGAAACACGGTCGAGGTAAGGGTGTATCTGTAATATTGATTTTCGTTGTTTGATGCATTAGTTTTCTTGTCGGCTCTAACTGAATTGGAAGGGGAAAAATATATTTCTATTGATACTTGTTGAAGTTGATATTTTAAAGCAACAAATCTGTTTCCCTAAATAGAAAGGTTAGATTAAAGGGTTTAAGAAAGACTACAAAACAAGTGTGACGATCTTTCCTGGTTTATTTCCAAACTCAAAAGTGAACATTTATTGCATTAACCCTCTGTGGGTTGATGGTGTTGATTGGGAGGCATGACCTTTCTCCCTGTCTCATGGTCTGAACTGACGATGTGGTCTTGTCCGGTTTCTTGGAAAAAACTTATATTTGAATGTTTATCTCAGAAGTTAAAAAATATATATATATATATATATTAAAGTGAACTTTATCCTCACCCTCAAACGATCTCTTTATAGTAGTATTCAATGTCTATTATCTCTTATAAGCCATTAATAAAGGGTTTTTTGTTTTTATTGTTCAAGCATTTTTATGAAAGTGTGCATCCTTCAGTTTAAAATAACTTTTTAGTTTAAAATTCTGTTTAGGTCCCTTGTATGTGGCACTGCGCCAAAAGACACAACATTATACTATTTAGTAATTTTGAGTCCAAATGAGAATGTTTGAATTAAATAAAATTCCAGATTCTAATTCATTTTCTCTCAATAATTTATAAAATTATTTTAGTTTTACAATAAATTCATCCTAATCGACTTTTTTTAAATTTAGATGCACCTCGCAAATTTTTACTCCCTTTTAGTTTTAGTATCGTAATATGGACACTCATTTAAAATTTTCAATTTCCTTTTATAATTAGCACTTTTTTAAAAAAAATTGTAAGGGTTAAAAATACAAAGCACATGAAAAATAAAATCAATGAAAATAATTGCTATATTTTAGATTAATCTGAATAAAATTCTGTTAGTAAAAAAAAATAATAATTTATAGAAATCAGTTTTTGAGTTATTTTCTGCTTGAGCTGACATATATTTGATGTTCAGTGTGCTACTGTTGGCATATGTCATGTTGGTCATCGCTGATCATAAATAAAACCAGAGAGAAGACAGGTACAACCATGTTTCTCATGACTATATCTAGTTCCCCAACAAGTATTTACTACATGAATGACTGTACCATGTTACTAAAACACGTATTAGCCATAATGTTTTTTCATGCTTGAATTGCATCTTTTTCTTTTCTTCAGCAAATTGCTTTTAAAAATTTGGTTGAAAGGAATAGGCACCTTGAACAGACACAGGGTCGACCTCCACAACACACTTCCATTCAGCTTCCATTCATTATTGTAAATACTAGTAAGAAGACTGTGATTGACTGCAGCATTTCTAATGATAAGTAAGTATAATTGTTTTCGACTTCAGTTTCAGTAGAGAGAAGAAAAAAAAAATCTTTCGAGCATTTTAAATTATTTGGCCAAAAGAAATGTACATATATTACATGTTATCATAAATTATGTATCTTTTGAAGTTTGTATATTTTTCTAAGAATTTTTTTTTTTTTTCTTCCTCTGGAAATATTATAAATTTTAAATAAACAATTGCCTAAATCAACCAAGGGTCATATGAGCCATGGCGACAGAAATTTTGGAGGATAAAGAAGACACCGGAACTATCACACATTGCTTTTCTAATGTCTTAGCTAGTTAAATCCGGTTTTAGCTGAGTATCTCGGCTATTAATATCTTACAGATGTTCAAAAATTAAAAATAGATGTGAGCTCTTTTCTCTAATACTTTGATAATGAAAAATTTGTCTACCGAAAATCTCGCTGAATACGGTAAAAGGCTAGTATTTTTATTTTGCTGTAGAATTTTTGAGTAAAAAAATAATTCTAGTTATAGACATAAAGATAATATTTAAAAAATAAATTATTTTATTAGAAACTGTTTTAATCTAAATGAATAAATGCAAAAGTTTTTTCCACTTATCACAATTACCATAAAACGGGTTATTCTAATTTAAATCAATACATACTCTTTTGAAATACTGTATAGTAACAAGCAAAAGACCAAACGGAAGCATTTGTTTACCTCATTTGCATAACTATTTTTGAAATAGCTTATAATAAATTAATGTTTCCTGTTGTTCAGTTGTAATTTAATTACCCTATTTTCCTATATATATATCGAATAGTTTTCTCTATATTAAGAGTAATTAATTCAAGTAGTTCTATAAATTAAAAAAAAAAACGGATAAATTAGGACAAGTTTTCTTAAATTAAACTAATGTTGCTTGTCACGAGGCATAATGGAGAGAGCAAGTGGCTTACTCGCTCGTCTCTGTTAATCTATTTATATGAATAAATGCAAAAGTTTTAGTCTTGTGTTTACGAGAAACTTATAAATGAAATGTTTATTATTTAAAATTGGTTTCAAGGAGCAAACTTTATAAAACTATAGCGAACTGGCATGGCCAACTAGTTTAATTTAAAATTGAATGAATTAAGCTAAACTTCCTTTTCTTTGAAAATTATTTATTAATTGTAGCATCTCAAATTATTATTTCTTAGAAATTTTACGTTACTTATTTTTATATATAAACTTAAGTACAAATTAATTGTCACTAATTTTGAAGCAGATAAAACCTGAAAAATACCAGAAAGTGTTAATGGATACCACTACAGAATCGTTTAAACACAGGTCAAATCCTGTCAAAGTTAGGTTTCTGAAGAACATATAAAACATTACTTTTATTTTTTTTGTATGTTCACCTCTCCAAAAATGTCAGCCCTGGTGCCAATCTATAACCAAATTCTCATTTTTTATCCCTTTTCTAAAGCTTTTTCTTTTTTTGCTATGAAAGTGTATTTCACGATAAGTTTCCAGAGTTACATACTTTGTATTAGTGTGATATCTTAATAGTTTATGTAATAAATAGAAAAACTCACATTTAACTGTATATATATCTGATCGGCAAGCTACGGCCTACATAGGTACCTCTCATGGGGTGCCAGATGTTAGGCATGGTGCTTTATCGTGTAGCACTGCTCTGTATTGTGACAAATGGCATATGAGGTTAAAGATAACTACCCACCGGCCACATCAACAAACACAAAAATCTCGGACTGCTGGAAGTGTCAAAGTTGGTGATAGGTAGGGCATCCAGCCGTAAAAAGATCTGCTGCAGAATCACATGGCAGTCAATGAAAAGTTTAACAGTGAATATAGGGCTGGAGACAACAGAATCAAAGGTGTTGTGAGCGGTAGGGTCAGATCGATATCAAGCGAAATTCCACAAAAGAGATTCAGATTTGACATTCTTAATGTTGGCAGGATGAGGAGAAAGGCAGAAGAGGTGGTCAACACATTAACACGCAGGAAAGTCGACCTGTGTTGCTTACAGGAGACTAGGTGGAGAGAAGGGTGAGCTCGCATGATTCAAGGCAAAGACACAGTACAAGCTGTTTTTGACTGGTAATAGACAGGGCACGGCAGGTGGGGAATTCTTCTGGTTGAGAAATGGGTTGACAAGGTTCACCGTTTGTCTGACAGAATCGTCCTTACCAAACTGATAGTAGGAAGTACTGTTCTCACCTTCCTAAGTATCTACGCCCTGCAAGTAGGATGTAGTGATGATGAAAAAGACGCCTTCTGTGAGCGTTTGAGGAAGTTATCTGTAAGATACCGGGAAAGGGGCCTCTCGTCACCTGTAGTAACTGGAATGGCCACATTGGTAAAGCAGCGTCAAGTTTTGAGGAGGCGCATAATAAATATGGCATTGGTGAACAAAACCCTGAAGGTGATAGGATTTTGGAGTTTGCGGTGGCCAACAACCTGGTAGTAGGAAACTCCTGGTTCAAGAAAAAAGACAACCATCTCATTACTTACGAATCTGGCGGGGTGAAAACCCAAGTTGATTATATACTACTGAGGCGGAGGGATCTGACAGGTCAAGGTCATCGCAGGAGATGAGTGTGCAACCCAGCATAGATTATTGGTATGTGACCTCATGGTCACAACACGTCCACAAGAATGTCATAAACTCAAGCCTAGAGTGAGGAATTGGAAGTTAAAGGAGGCGGAAATACCAAGAAGTCGTTGCTGTAAGTACAGAGAACTACCAAGCAGATGGTGTGGAGGGTTGCTGGCAGCAGGTGAAGGATGGATTACTGAACAGTGCCAATACTGTATGTGGCCTGACAAAGAAGCACCAATGGAGGAAAGAGACTTAGTGGTGGGATGGAGAAGTAAACAGTGCGATACAAGAACGGAAGATGCTACAAAGCATTGAAGAACGTCGAGATGAATACATACAAGCTAAGAGATCTGCAAAAAAAGGCTGTGTACTCAGCTAAGCAGACTGCTGTTACAGCCAAATTCGAACAGTTGGGTTCCAAGAACAATGATATATTCCGGGTTGCTAAACAAATGAGAAGGGAGAGCCACAATATTGTGGGAGAAAAATGCATAAAAGATGATGAGGAAACTCTCGCTGGATAACAAGACCAAACAAAATGGCTAGAAGACTGGTATTGTCTTGGCCTCCGGGGCTTGATTTACGCCGGTCTATGGGATTGTCCTGTGCAGTTCTAGGAGGTCCACCCTCCCAGGCTTCGCCTCCCCTCTTTGGGGAGGAGTAAGTTTATTGCTTACTGTCTGAGGCGCCCCTACCGGGGAATGCCGACGGGGCTGCCCAGGCAATTTTTAAATGGCCAGAGTGCTCACCTCTCGAGCGCTGGCTTTTAACCCCACTTTCTCGACCCAAGCTGTGGTCACATCTTACTTGTGGGAGTAAAATAAAACTGGCCTTGTGCCTAACTCCTGGGGAGGAGTAAATACCTACTCAACATTGAGCTGTTCTTGGCCTTTTGGCTAAGATCAAAGTGTAGTATCTGTTCCGATGGATACTGCACCCCATACTGGTGTTGTCTTGGCCTTCGGGTCTTGATTTACGCCAGTCAATGGGTCTGTCCTGTGCAGTTCTGGGAGGTCCACCTTCCCAGGCTTTGCCTCCCCTCTTTGGGGAGGAGTAAGTTTATTGCTTACTGTCTGAGGCGTCTCTACCGGGGAATGCCGACGGGGCTGCCCAGGCAATTTTTAAACCCCACTTTCCCGACCCGACCTTGGGTCACATCTTACTTGTGGGAGTAAGATAAAAACTGGCCTTGTGCCTAACTCCTGGAGAGGAGTAAATCAATACTCAACATTAAATGGAATCCAGAAAAGTTATCATGGGAAACACCAGTTCAAGGCCCACTAATTGAGATCAGTCCTGATATTATTGAACAGGCTCTAAGAAAGATGAAAAATGGAAAAGCAACTGCACTGTCTGGTATTGTAGCTGAAATGTTGAAAGCATCTGGAAAGATAAGTATCCAGATCATGTCGGACTTAGCAAACTCCATCATAAGGGAAGAATGTGTCCGAGAGAGCTACATCATCAACTGCTACTTTAAGGTAGAAGATCTCAGAAAAATGGGACATCCCAAGAAAATGCGGATGCAAACCTTCAGCAAGGATCTTGGAGAATGGAATTTGAACAGAATCAGTCCTAAAGACTGCCAAGCTTGGAGATTAGGATTGCAGGCTACCAGAAACTGTCAGACCATCTGGTAGGGAAATAAGACAATAAAATGGATGATGATATATCAATGAAACTAAAAAGTAATTTTTAAAACTGTGTATCTACCATTTTGATTTGTTTCTTTTCCAGGTGTGAATATCTTTTTAATTTTGATAACACATTTGAGATTCATGATGACATTGAAGTTCTCAAACGTATGGGCATGGCCTTTAGTCTCGAAAAGGGGCAATGCTCTCAAGAAGATTTAAAAAAGGCTGTAAATATGGTGCCAAAAGCTTTAGGACCGTATGTTAAAGGTAAGTAGATTGATTCTCACAGGTAGAGATCTTCTTTATACTCATCATATTCTGGTTAACCTCCTTTTACATGCTTGCATCACTTCCTCTCATGTTTCCCTTGGCTTTTCGTTGTGAACCGACCCTGCTACTTCAACTGTTCTACATCTACTAACCTAAGAGCTCAATGTAACCATATCACAGAAATTCCCTTAACTTACTCCATAAACTCCTTATTCTTGCAATCACACTAGCACCTGTTCCTCCCTGTGCTCCAATGGTATCACCAATCACAATAGTCTTGCCATTTAAATATACTTTTTTTAAATCTCAGTTCGCATCTGTTTGCATTGTCTTACATTTCTCGCGCACAAACTTGTTATCCTCTCTCAACCTACCAATAATTCCACTGCACTTCTTGTATACTCAATATTTACAAGTACCACAAAAAATTGAGTTGCACTTGACTCCCTTTTTACAAAATGAGCAGGGGTAACTTTCCTATTTTGGGGACTTTCCAACACTACAACCACCAGGTATTTAGCTTAACAAGTAGACCATCCATTGTTTCACAGGCAAGTACTAAATCAACATACAGCGTCTTTTCTGGAGAACGCTTCTAAAACACAAATGAGAAGCAACAGACTCCGTACAGAACCATTCCTACTTTCAACCTCATTAAAGCTGTCACTAAATATGCTGTTAATTCTAATATAACTGAGCATTTCTGTAAATTGCTTGACAATCTTCAACAACCACTGATTTGCTCATAGTTTATGCAAAGCTTACCAGACAATATCTCTTGGCACTCTGTTAAGTGCTTTTTCTAGATCCACAAAAGCAAAATATAGGTTCTTCTCTTGCATTTGTCTCAGGATAAATATAGCACCAGCAGCACGTTGCCCCAGCATAAAAACCAAAGTGCATTTCATCTATATATATCTGATTTATTTGCTGTTCAACACATGTGCTCAACTATCACTGGCCAGGTTTCACTTCTATATATCACACTGCATATGCATGCCTGATAGACTTTTCCCTTAGTCGACAGTGATAACACTCTGCTGGTTAGTAAAGACAGAATTTCTCTGAACTTACTCTATCCACTCCTATCTCTTGCAATCTCACTAGAACCTGCTCCACCCTGTGCTCCAAGGTAGCTAAACTTCTCGAAAACCTTAATAGCTTCACCATTCAAATATACAGGGTGGGCAAAAATAAGGGTCCTATTTTAAAAAATTCATAACTTTTTTATTTATTTATTTATTTTTTTTTTTTTAGAATAAGTAAAGGACCCCTTCCGAAGCAAGCATGAGCCGTATTAGCCCTAAGGAACGTACCCTAATTTAGAAAACATTATTTTTGCTTAAAAAACTCAAAACAGTGTAAAAAAACAATACTTTAGTTTTTGTAAGTTTTAAGAAGTGTTTTTCGGCTAAAATTTGTTTTGTTTATTTCAAAAAATCTCGGAAGGGTCACATAAAGTTTGGTGAGTTTAACTTTTATTTTGTGGAAGTTATTCAAATTCAAGTTATTCAAATTTAAAGATAGGACCCTTATTTTGGCCCACCCTGTACTTCTGAGTTCTCATCCATCTCCATTGTTTTACACTTTTTGCATATAAACTTGTTATCCTCTCTCAACCTACCAGTAATTTCAATGCATTTCTTGTGTATCCAAGTACCACAAGCTTCTCTACAACAATATCAATATTTGTCTTTGCCATCTGTTAAGCTATCTTGAATACTTCATTCTTTTTGGTCATGCCTTCATAGTGTGTCTGGACAACTGGCTTGCTCAGCCAATTGACTTTTTATATTGCTCTTGTCCTCTTTGTCACCAGATACATATCCTTATTCACTAAATCTTTTCTCCACTGACTCATTCGTTTCTGCCTTTCTTTGATACACTTCTCAACTTCCTCATTTCACCACCATGTCACCCTATGCCTTTGGGGGAGCTATTTCGTCCACCCACAAATTAGATCTGTTTCCTCTAACAGTGTATAGTTTATGCATTAAGTTTTTTTTATGCTGTTGTATTTGATGTGAAAAAAAAGAAAAAGTAGTCAAGCAATGATAATTTAAAAAAAAAAAAAAAATTAATCAAAAATCGTTTTGAAGTTATTGTCTTTACCTCCGACTAGAGATCTATTAACTGTATGAGTGAGTGTAATTGGCTATGGAGCCGGAATCTGAGTCAGTGCAAATTCATTGCTTTTCGAGTCTTGTCGTGACTAAAATTACAGGAAAGAAATGATACATTATACAAAAATACTCCAAATAATACTAATATATATGTATATATATATATATATATATATATATATATATATATATATATATAATATTTGTAAATAAATATGAAATTATTTATAACCTACAGACGCTAGCATTTAAAAAAAAAAAAATTAATCAAAAATCGTTTTGAAGTTATTGTCTTTACCTCCGACTAGAGATCTATTAACTGTATGAGTGAGTGTAATTGGCTATGGAGCCGGAATCTGAGTCAGTGCAAATTCATTGCTTTTCGAGTCTTGTCGTGACTAAAATTACAGGAAAGAAATGATACATTATACAAAAATACTCCAAATAATACTAATATATATATATATATATATATATATATATATATATATATATATATATATATATATATATAATATTTGTAAATAAATATGAAATTATTTATAACCTACAGACGCTAGCATTTCAAGCTTATTGCTGTCGTCAATGCAGAAAAGTAACAATTTCAGACAGTCGGATGCGCAAACCCTGTTCACGGTCAGCCTAGAATCTGCAAGAAGTCGCCCTATCCTAACGGCCACCTAAAACTGTCACATGATTAAGGGAAATTAAGATCTATTTGTACCAGGAAGCTGGCACAGTCAGAAGACTAATTGAGTGTTCGACAGCCGTATTCGGAAGTTTGCTTTAAATTTGATGACAGTCTATTTTTAATATCCCCGAGAATTCTTGACTTTAATTTAAATAATATATATATAATTTTCTTTCTCAAGTATTATAAAATAATTATTTTAATTCCTAATGGGATAAAAGTATGCTCAATATTGAGGTTAGAGTAGTATTATAGAAGAGAAAATGATAAAACAGATGTCAAGTTGTGAACATGTATATATGCGTGTGGTAGTGTGTTCACTGCGCTGGCCGTAATCGTCTTCACACGTGCTGGTGCGATCTCGTCTCTGTGCTGCAACCTAGAACTCTCATTCCCAAGTAAAGCCATGAGTCCAGTTTATCAACAAGTAACAGGTTTATTTATTAGAGGTTACAAATGAAACTCGTGTTCCCCAGACTGAATGGCAGACTTGCAAAACGAGACTTTCTTGCCCGACCAGAAAAAGATAAGTCCAGCACAACCCTTTAGCTAAGGACCCAGATGGGCTCATCTTCCTCGCGTAGCGCCAAGCTTCAAACTGACTGCCAGCTTTCCCAGCAAACCCCAACTTCCTGTCATGCCCAGTGGGCCATGCCCCCCCCCCCAATCTTTTGTGGTCTTTTTTACCTTGATCAGTACTGAACCACCCAAGCTTTCACCACTTAAGATTTCAACCTGAGATAACTTGGCAAGACCATCTACCTAGGGCAGCTTTTATCATGGAGACTATCTGAACCACTTTTGTGTTTCAACATGATTGTCTGTTTTTACGAGATACTTAATTCATTTTAAAGGGAAACAAACTTCTGGAGTGGCCCAAAACAAAACCAAAGGCATTTTCACTTTGTTTTGTACCCTCCTCCTAACAATTGCAACGTCCGCCATTCATGTATATCATTAAAAAAAATGCAGCCTACTGCACTTTTACAAAGTTACATACTTCACAAGTTTATTATATTCAAACAGTACAACAAAGAATAGTTTTTACTTACTTTCTGAGAATCCAATATATAATATAATACTCTAATGGATGATATCCTTTGACACCTCATAATATATCTGGGGATTCATTATTACAAAGACTTTTTGCTTCCCACATAACTTGTTTTTTTGTTTTGTTTGTTTGTTTTTTCCAGAATTCATAAGCAATTGATAATCTTTTTCAAATTAATGTAAACCAAAGCTTGTTAAATAATTGTTTTTTTTTTTCTTCTGAAGAGAGGACTTGTTTCTTTGAAAAAAACTAGGTTTAAAGGTATTTTTATATAAACTATTCTTTGTTCTACTGTTTGACTATAATAAACTTGTAAAGTATGTAACTTTGCATTTGTTATATCATTTTCTCTTTTTATTTATTTATATATATAAACATTTATATATATAAACATTTAAAATGGTCTAAATGTTTATATAATGTATATTTATAAAGTTCTACTGTGTATTGAGCACTTTTGAAAAGATATTGGTTTGAAGTTCATTTTATCAATACATTTGAACAAATATATATACACCTAAATGAATGAATACAAAAGTTTTTTTTTATCTATCAAAACTACATTACTATCAAAACGAATTGCACTAATTTAAATTGATAAAACATAAGTCTTTTGAAATACTGTATATATATATATATATATATATATATAAGTGGTGTACTAAAAGCAAACTTTTAGGAAAAGTAAAACCTATTGTGAAGAGTATACAGCTCAATATCCAGGATAGAGCAGGTAGAATGAAGAAGAATGGAAAGGAATTAGAGAAGCAAAAGCCAAATCATAATTCAATTCAATTGCTCAGAGCAAGGTATATTCCGCAAAAAAAAACATTTATTCAAGTTAAATTTTCCTTAAGCCAGGCTTTTCAAAGATCAAAATCTTATCATCAGAGGAAGTCGCTGGGATAGATAAGTTGGCAAAGGCCAAAATTTAAAATTTGAAAAAATAAAATAAAAGTTGTAGGGGACATGGGTTCTCTGCTAATTGGCGAAAGTAACTTTTCCTTTTTTTCTTTATTTCCATGGGTGAATTTACCTCGTTTTTTTTGTTTGTTTTTTTTTTTTAACTTAGTTTACCCCAAACGGGGCAAGTTGTAACTGTTGACATAAGGGTCTACTGAGAATTAGGGTGAAAGTTTTGGAGTTCATCCTAAATTGGGAGCTGTGCAACATGATGCTTGTTCACATTAATTTTAAATTTCTGCATGTCGGAACAGGGAGGGAGTTCCAAAGGTCGGCAGCTCGAGAGAAAAAAGCTATTGGAGTAGAACACTCTCCGACATCTGGGGACTTCCACAGTGAATGGATGGGATTTAGCTGATTGTCGGATTAGTTGAGTGTATTTATGCCGAGCAGGCACCAGAGCAGCAAGTTCATCGGAGCATATTCCATATAAGTACTTGTAAAACAAGCACAAGGATGCAACATTGTGGCGATGGGGCTGGAGCTTGGTGAATAGTAAGGGACCTATCAGATGAGACTCTTTTTTGGACCTTGTCTAGGAAGAAGAGACTAATTCCTCCACTAACTGAAGACAGTCGACCCAACCTAACCATCGTTTTCTTCTCGACTAGGCAATTTAAATTTTTGTCCCAATCCGAAATGCCCCTTCTTGGGTAGCTAGATTTTCCCCACATTAAAAATCGACCTTGTGTCAAACTCTGCCCTCGTGAGGAGGCAGGTAAATAGGGACAGTGTGTTCGCAAGACTGAATTTATTTGTCATGGGCCTAGAAAGTAAGAGAAGGGTGAAACAATCAGAATTTTTACAGGTCCCTCTATAAATAACTTTATTAGCTTTCATGATATATGCCCTAAACTAATCTTTTACAGGAGAGGATGTATTAAAATCTTAAAAGTTATTTATAAAACTTGTTGCAGCTCCTTCCTCCTTCATTTTCCTGCTGCTGTTGTGATTTGAAAATTGCTGCTTCTATTTTTTTAGCCACATGTTTAACTTTTTGTAATTTCAGAGTTAACCGAACCTGGCAGTGCGGGCACTTTAAGTGCTGGTCCAAGTGGTATACGTCCCATTGGTGCAGCAGCTATCGACACATCCTACCTCCTGTAAGTAATTGTTTTATGTCGATGATAATATTACTCGGTGCCCAGGTATACACACACAATATCTGGTCAGATAAGTCTATAAATTCCACTTTCTCTTTTATTTCATGTTTTATAATTATTGTTAAAAATTTTCCTATTTTTCATATCAACTTTTTTTCTCCCCAACAGGAATAAACAGTTGGCACCCAGTTCTCCCCTTGCTACTCCGCTACCAGACAATGGTTGTCGAAGTAATAATATGACTGATGTCGAAGTTCCATTATCCTCTCAAGATTTCTTGAACACGCCTTCAGAACAATATTCTGATGACTGCGACTCTGATGATTCTAGCAGTCAGTTGGAAGTGAATTAGTTTTTTTTTTGTTTGTTTTTTTTTTTTTTTTTTTTTTTTTTTCATCAATGTGATTCATCGAGAGAGAAAATTGGAGAAAAAAAACTGCTAATACTTCTCAGGGTAGAAAAAAAAGTGTCAAAAAATTGAATGTGTCTTTCTCAACTTGTGTGAAACATTTTAATGAAACCACAAAATTATGATCGTTTTTGTTAAAGGTTTTCTTTCTTTCTTTAAAAAAAAAAATAAAATAAACTGAAAATAAGAAAGAAAGTAGCAGCTATTTAAACACTCCACAACAAAAACTGTCAAGAAAGTCCATTTTGTTTTGTTCTCATGATGTTATTAAGAGGAGTCAAACGTTTTACAATATTTTGATAACTTAGTTGCTTTTAACGAGGTTGTACAGTTGAAGGACATTGGACTTAGAGATGCCGAGTTCAGCTGATACTCTGAGTGTTACTTGCCGGATTTTTCCTATGGCTTGAAGAAGCAACGCTTCGCAATACATGGTGTTTGGCCTGATCATCACGGTTCTTGCAACCCTATCGAAAATTTGTAAACCGTTTGGCTATTTTACTGTGATGAACTGAACCATCGTTTTTCATACAAGAAATTCTTTTGGTTGCTTCTGCAGAATTATGGTCAGTTGGAACTCTTAAATCATAAGTTCACAAATTAAACTACATTGCACATTCATCTGTGCAGCTCAGCGCACCAACTATCACTATATTACCAACTGCAGCTTGGAATGCTTCTGTTAATTATTGCAAAACTGTTGACTCCCCTTGTATTTTTTGCCATTCACTTGATTTTTTTATCATTTTCATTATTTTTCTTTTTTACATTCTTTTCACTCAACTATTTATTTTTTATGATTTTTATCCATTTTCATTTTTCTTTTTAATTTCTTTGTATCTTTTTCTTTGCTACATCTGTTTTCTTTCCTTATTTGTTCACAATCACATCCTAAACCAATGCATAAATAATCGGCAGATGATTTAAAAAAAAAAAAAAAAAAAAAAGACTGCACAATACCATATTTACGTCAGAGGAAACTTATATTCCGACCATGTTTAAAAAAAAAAAAAAAAAAAATCCTAAAAAAACAAATCCTAACCGTAAATTCTACAGATTTATTCTTCACCTGCCATTGACTTTTCTCCTTTTGATTGGAAGGGAGAATTTATCATTATCTCACTTCATCCTCCTCCCAACGAGTACAGTTTTGAGGGGGGATAATTCGCATAAATTCGCGTTTGTTTTTTGTATTAAGAGAAAAAAAAATTCTTTAAATTCAAAGCCAATGATTGTCAAACCTTTTTTTTTTTTCTTGATTGTAGACCTGAAAAGGTTTCCAAAAAATCCTCCCCTCTCTGCTCCCAATATTTTCAGATTAAATTCTATCAAAATAAGAATCTGGATTCTAAATCTGAGGTTTTGTTGTCTGAAATACTGATTTTAGTTTTAAACAATTTGAGAGAAATAATTACACCGACATCTGCCCCTCCATACACCCGTAACATAATTATTTTCTTGATTGATATAAATAATTTTTTGTTAACTTTTTTTTTTTTTAATCCATTTTCTACAGAAGACATTTGACCCCTTACTGTGT
The DNA here is from genome assembly GCA_963556195.1 of Sepiola atlantica. NCBI lineage: Eukaryota > Metazoa > Mollusca > Cephalopoda > Sepiida > Sepiolidae > Sepiola > Sepiola atlantica. The sequence goes on from CAUVYP010000834.1 coordinate 438,761, forward strand.
TTGATCTATGCACATAAGTTCATTACTCTGCTCATAACATTTTTATATTTCTCCAGAAATATTTTTCTGTTTGTAATATAAATATTCTGCACTTAATTATTTTATTTCCTTTTTAATGTGAAAAAAGAAAGGTCCATTGACCCTAAGTCCAGATGCCCATAACTTTGGCCATGGGTGCCCTGAAAAACCCGCATTATAAAATCAGTCTTTTCGATGTGCTGCAACCTGTGCGAGTGACAGGTAGTTTCAGGCACTCTCGTCTTGATAGAGTTGTGGAATATTTTAAAAGATGTCCGGGTGTAAAATTCGGAATTAAATCCGATAATTTAGTAAGGAACTTTCATTAGTTTTCAGATTCTTTCTTATGGCTCTCTCGTTGCATTTTTTCTTAGACAGAAAAGTTGTCTTTTTCTTTTTTTGTATCTATGCAGTCAATGATGCAAATTTAGTTGTTCATCCATCATTGTAATTGATCTCCCCCAATTTATGTTAGAATTGACCTGGTCAATCTAGCCTGCCATTCAAAAGGAAAAACACTCAACTTCATTGTTTCCTTAGAAACTGATCTCCTTCATCCCATCAATATGAACATTTCAGATTGTGAAGTAAAATCATTAAATACACAATTTCTCTCTGAACAAAATTCACAAAATTGGTGCTTATGCCCCTCCCTTTCCCCAATCTTCTACATTGCAGATTTGAAAAGTTTCTCGCTCTTTATCCTTTCTCTCTCTCTTTTCTGAGTGCCAAGAATTTTAACTAAACTTCAAACTTTTCTTGTTAATAAAAATAAAATTATGCAACAATCGAATTGGCACTACTATATTTTGTGATAAAATGTTTTTCCTAAAGAAAGACTATTGCTAAGTTATGGAATAATTTTGAATTTCCATTTTGATTGATTATTGGTTAAAAAGTTACTGGTTTGCAATTGTTGATATTTTTTACAACATTCAGAGGTTGAGGTAAATGTTTGTTTTCCCCACTACTCCCAACTATTATATGCTTTCTCTCAGAAGAGGAACCCCCCTCTTTCTTTCTAGTTTGAAAAGGTTTGACTTTCCAATGGCTGACCATGAACTCTTGGTGCCATAATTAAAATCTCACTACCCACAAGTTTCACAAAATAAAGCTGTTTTTTTCTTTCCCCCTGGCTATTAATGTAGACTAGATATTTGAAGGGCTGGCTAATGTCAAATGATTGCAGCATGATTTCTTTACAGGGCCACCTTCTCAGCCCTCTCTCCTCTCAGAGACACAAGTTTTGTTTGAACAACAAAATTTCTGTAATTCTGCTTAATTTGGAAGCCACAAAAAATTTCATAACTCCAAGTAGACTTTTTTTTTAATTTATTCACTTCCGAATCTTTTACAAGACTTATTTTTATCCAACTGAAAAATTACAAGCAAAAAAAGAAGTCTGCATTTCTTACCTCCCTCCTCCACACACACACTCTCTTTCTCTTTATTTAAAGTGAGTTATGTTAATCTTTTTCTTTTCTTTTTTTTTCTCTCCGTGTAACAAAACCTATTTTGGGACCATTGTGTGTGCATGCGTGCGTGCGTTTGTTTTTAATCTATTTTTCTTGTTGTTGTGAACTCTAACCAAAAATCCTGTGCCTTGCGGTGGGAATAATGCACTCCTTGCCGTAATTATAAAAAATGTTAATATTCTCACAATTTGTTTATAACTATTTATGAGCAAATTAATGAAGTGCTTTAAGTGCCTCTTCCTCGTCCAGAGTGTTTACCAATAAAATGGCTGTCATCAATTCTTTCGGTGTCGTCTCTGTAAAAATCTATTTAATCACTTGAGTCAAGGAATTCGATAAAATAATTTTCTGCAACACAAATTATAGTATTTTTAAACAACAAAAAAACATTGCTTTAAAAAAACAAAAAACATTGCTTATAAACATCTATCAAATTTACCACAGGGTGGAGGCTGATCTCTTAAGTTTTTTTTCTAATTATTACTTTTTTCTTTTTCTTTTTTTCAAGTTATAATTTGGCAGAAATTTTGAAAAAATTAAGTAGACCACTTGTGACCCGTTAGGTCAATATTTATTATATCATCTTATATATCAAGTAAACAGATTTTCCCCTGTACTGTTGACAGGTATAGCTTTCTAACCAAAAGCTACATATGAAAGCCTGCTTTGTATACAATTTAGTCCAATTATTGGTGGGTGTTTTCAAGAACAAAGTTTAGTTTCATTCAAATTAGTTAATTTTAAAAAAAAATTTTTTTTTTGTTTAATTCCATCAGCTGTTTTTACTTTAAATACTAATTTCAGCACGAGTGTAGAAGTAACTTTTCATATTACATCATGTGTTAAATCATTTCATATTAATCACTAAGCCGGCTAATAAAAAACAATTATAACAAGATTTTGTTTTCTGATAAAAACAAATTCTAATAAAACCTTAAATTTTCCTCCCAAGGACATTCTTAAAATATACATAGCAAAACGGATGCAACATTTCTTTGTTTTTAAACTCAAACTTAATAAAACATTATGCACTATTTTTCACTTTTGTTGATAACACATGAGTGCTTAGGCTTTTAATATAATTACTACACCGTTTGTTGTGTGCATTGTAGAATGATACACTATAGCTAAATAAATTACAAAAGCAATCCGTACAAAAATATATACTATTTTCATTTACAAGTTAGCATCTTTTATATTATCCCAAACAGTTCAATTGTAGAGAAAAGCGGAATGGGGCAAATACATTGTAGTCGCAATTATTTGTGTTTGCTACTCAGCATAAGGAACTAGCAGTTCTGACATGTCTGTTCTATGGCAATAGTCACTGCCTGATAAAATAGCAGATTTAACATGTCCATTGTCATAGCAACTGGGATGATCTCCATCTCCCATTCTTTCAATCTCTCTTTAGAGCTTTGCCGGGAGATACGCTTGCTACTTTCCTTTTTATCTAATGCCTTGATTACACGCTGCAGACATCTGATATCTAAACATGGATCTGGGGTTCACTTTTAAAAGAACAAGAAGTTAAACTCACCCAGAAAAAACAATAACAGACGTGAATTATGCAGATGACCTTGCCTTGTCTCACACGATTGATGAAGCGAGCCAACTTTTCCATCTCAGCGAAGAAGTTGCTAATGAAATTGGCCTCTACATTAATGTTGGAAAAACAATTTATCATCTGCAACGGAGTAAGAAAAATTTAGCTGAAAAATGGCAACACCATCAATTCCATCCAGGAATTTGTAGACCTTGGCATCAACAGGTGAAATTTACATCTAAATCCACAAATGCAAGGTTTGGGGTGTCCTTGATGAACTGCACACTATTTGGAAGTCCTCATCTAGGACCACGGTGGCATGTCTTGCTTGACAAGTTGAACACTGACGGAACATACATAAGGATGTTGCATTGGACATCAGCTAAAGAAAACACCCAACCAAGAAATGTCGATATGGACCCGTTCCTATTTCAGTCTCACTAAGAGAGAAAGTAGGCTGGCTTACTCTTCTCTCTGGTAGAAGTCAAAACTTGAATGACACCCTCCTATGAAATCCATTACACAGCAACAGATGAGTTAGAAGACCTCATCACACTCTATTGTATTCTACAATTTGAGGACCTGCTGACAAACTTGGGAACGAATCAGGAGTGTTCAAAAATTCTCAACGTGATTGATATATCATAGTGTTTTGATTTTTAAGAGGATATCTATTTCAACATGTTTTTTTTTTGTATCTTTTATAAACAAAATCTAAAGAATTCTATTTTTAAAAAAAGGCATACATGAAAAATCAACAAAAATCGGTCTTTGTCGTGTGTGCTAATCTTTAAAATAGGACAGCCATATAATAGTGATAAGGATTTGATTAGCTTGTTTTGGTAATTTCTCATCATATATCATTTATGCATGTGTGCGTGCACAGGACGTTATCGTCCCGCTCGTGCCGATCCAAAGTTGTTCAATTACAAAGTTTATTTTTCTTTGGATGATATGATGGTACTCGTTTTCTTAGGTTGAATAGCAGAATGAGATCTTTGCTTGACCAAATCAAAACACAAGTCATTTAGTTTAGAGCCAAAGAGCCTACTTTTATGTCTGAAAGGAACACAAATCAAACTATCAGATATTCAATTCTAGCTGACTGCCTTTTACCCCAGAGGGCCAGCTCTAACTGCACGCCCCTGCCCATAGGCTGGAATATACATACTTTTGACCGGAAATCCGGTCTATCTCGGTCATCCCCATTTAACCACCCAGAGAGATTCACCACTTGAGATAATGGTCAGTCTTATCCATGAACATCAAAGGCCCAATCCCCAGGAGGTCCCAGCCATTATTCCTGGTGAAAACTTAAGTGGTCCATAACCACAGCAGGGAAACCCTTATCTGAAAAAAAAAAAAAAAAAAAATTCTCAAGTGGCCCACACTTCCAGATTAGAAATATTTCCAATCTTCTGTGTTATCTCTCCTCTCTTTGTTAAATATTAATAACTTGCAAGTCTGCTATTCGCATGCAACCCACCAAGTTTACAATCTGTCAGTTGGCAAATTTGTCATATATTGCTGCTGTGCTTAAAATACTGATGATAAACACTTATGTATAAAAATATAATGGTATATTTTATTGCTCGGCTACAGCGAATGAGTAGGGTCAGGGAGAATGAAGTGAGCACAGAAGTTGATCTCTTGCATTCGCTAGCCAGCGATCTTCTATTTGATCTCGATTAAGACCTGTTAATATAACATCTTTGAACACCCACAACTGCAACGTATATTCTGGAATTTTGTCTATACACTCAATGTAGTCAAACACGCAATGGGACAGTTTTTATCCATCAATCTGATTTTATTTCTTTCAGCCAGTTTTTATGTCTTTCACTCCAGACCTGATATTCAACAAATTTTCAGACTCCCAAATTTGATCTCACTCCACGTATTTCAGTCAACTACAGAAACCATACAATCTGGTGAAAGCATAAAACCATATATAAAAAAAAAATATTCCCCCATTATAAAAGTATTCTTTTTCTATTTCTGACTCTTGCCATTTTAAGTAAATTCAAATAAATAAACACTAATAGATCTCGATTCATCCGGAAGCCAACAGGTTTATAGTAGAAACTAACTTTTCTTTTTTCACTCTTAGGAAGTTGATTCTCAATGCTTGTCGACCAGGCTTTGCAGTATTATTTGAAACAGACTTTACTTGGCACATAGTTTTATTTTACATTAACATCGTAAATTTAACGTCTCAGAAATACTTATATTTAAAGCAGAATGTTTGTTTAGATTATAGTTTCATTAACTCTGTATTTCTTTAGACTTACTGAATAGTAAGTTTTAAAAAAAAATTCCAAAAGTAAAGATGCTTTTCATTTCTTTTTCTCTCGCTGGGTAATAAAACAGGTATTTTTCTAACTAGCTTGTATGCATTCTGAAACAAATATAACTCCGAATGAAAGATAAAAAAAATAAAAAATAAAATGGATTTAGTCACAAAATTCAGTTGTAAAGATTACATGGAATCTGACAATGGACGTAAAAAGATATTAGTCAAAATATTTAAGCACGGATTTTGAGGGTTTTTTTTAATTTTTTTTTTTTTAATTTATTCTCCATTTTTGTTAATTAAATAATTTGATGATATATTTGTCCCCAAAAACCAAGCAGTTATTTATTTACTTTTAGCCTAGATTTTTTCAAAACATTACTCACGAGAAAAGAAAAAGTTTGGATTAATTTTCTTTTAGATGTTCTCTTAAATATGAAAGTCTTAAGGGAAAAAGTTAATAATACTGAAAAAAATTTAACTAGTGCTGATCCTGGTGAGACACTAGGAAAATATACATTGTCAAAATTAATGAGCATTGAGTTGTCTCCGTAAAAAATCATTTTCTACAATCAAAATCGGAATAAGGATTCTAGACTTAGCATAATATCTTGATTTTAATATTTTGTAAGGGAACATGGATATAGTGCGAAACTGTTCTGTTCGTGGAATTAATTTTACCCATCATGTGACGTGTATTCTAATTCATCATCATCATCATCATCAACCGGTTTATTTGTTGAATCAGGCCACAATTAATCCTCTGATGAGGGTGGGGCCTGATTGTCTAGTCTCGAAATCTAAGTCTTCCTCTCCACTCCTGTCTTTGGCAAGGCTTGATGGAATCCATAGGCCCTGAAGATCCACGCATCCTGGGATCTATGAAGCCCAAGACATTACCAGCAGCATTAGTGCTACTGGCACTGCCTTTCTTTTTTCCTGCTGTATTTCGACTAGACATTGTATTTAAGGCAATTTTACGGCTGGATGCCTATCCTTTACCAACTTGAACACTTTTGGCAGTCCAAGACCTCCACCGTTCCCATCTAACTAGGGCTGATGTCGTTTCCACTTAAGCACGTACGAATGTCATACATTACCAGTGAGTTGCTTATCAAGATGTTGTTGGTGAAGTATAAAACAAGAATTCCACTTGTATGAACAAAATAGTGACACATAAGTGAAGTAGACGTGCCCGAAATATTGTTAAATTTTTTTTTTTTTTTTTCTTTTTTTACCTGACGAAAGAAGGAAAACAACGCTTCTGTTGAATTAATCAAAATAAAGAAACCCTTTTAAATATACTCGTGCGATGGTCGCGAGTAAAAAAAAAACAAACGTCTTTCTCTGTTGATCGGGTGTTTTTAAATGAGAAATATGAAAACGTTTCGATGTTTCACAAATGGACGAGTGATGACGAAGAAGGAAAATAGATCCGTAAGAACAAGTTGAAGAATGTCAGACACGGGTGTTTCTTGTGTTGTTTCAGCAATTGAAATTTTAAAATCGCCTATAAGTATCCAACGAATAAAAGCAATACACCAGATGAGGAATAGCAGTTGTTTATATTTTTATTCAATACATTCTTAACAGACAAATAAGCACAATTTTTATAAGATTTTATCATATCTGTTGTCGAAAGTTTGCCACCAAGGAGCACAGAATTTCCGTAATTGTTCTTTGTGTTTGTCTTTCGCTCTCATTGCAACAGGCAATGAAATGCTGGAATAAAGTTCCAGATCTTTTTCTGTGATTTTCTGTAATTTGGGAGCATCTGAAAAAAAATTAAAGAAAGACTTGTTCAAAATTTTTTTTTTTTTTAGTGTAGATGGATACACACCCCCTAACTATTAAGAGATGTGTAAACTGTAGACCAAAGGATGTGAAATTTGGTAGGAACCTAGTTTGTCCTAAGGAGATCATAATTATCTTTTACTTATAAAGCATGCTCCCCCTCCTTATCCATTTTTGTTAGGCATAAAAGTTTGAAGCACTATATGTCTGTAAGAGCACAACACTGAAGTGCTTCTGCCTCCTTTCCTTAAATAAAAAAGGCAGAAGGTTGAATTAGTTATTTACTGGGTTCTCACATATTCTTTGTAATCAGTGAATCTATATACTACTGAAACTGATGGTATCTTGCTTAGTACCGTGCACACTTTTTATCAAAACATAACTTTTAGTATGAAAAAATTGCAAATAAGATCCGGGAAATGGTGCAAATAATGAGAGGAGAGAATCTATTATGACATCACAAGAGTTTTATAAATATTTAGGATTTCCAAATATTTATGAAAACTTTGGAATTTCTAGAGAAGAGACATCACAAGAGTTTCATAAATATTTATGAAAATCTGGAATTTCCAAATAGCAAAGGGAGGATCTATTATGACATCACAAAAGAGTTCCATAAATATTTAATACTATATATGACAAATACTCATAGGAAATTGATAAAATAACGACTAAAAAGTTTTAAATTGATGCTTTTTGATAATAGTAACAACCATAAAAATTTCAGCCAATAGTTTTTGAGTTATCAACATTTCCATTGCTTAACTTCAAGAATACTTTATACAATGTGAAGAACTAAGGCCCAAATTATATTTAGGCTCATTCTTATGTTTTATTTAATAATATACAGGTTGCGTAACATATTTGAGATTTATACATACACAAAGATGACTCTTAGCAACAAATTTTTTTTTTACTGAAAAACCTTTTTGAGGATAACAATAACTTCCTTGTTTTGTTATTGCACTCATTAGTCTCTTTCAGAAAAGGCTTTTGTGAGGTATGAATCGCCTATATTCTAGAATCAGGTGATCCTTGTTCACATTGGACATGACTCTAATTATGAAAACTTTGGGATTTATTTACTGCTATGAGGGTGCTCATTAATCTCTTTCTCAACTACTCTTAATACATACTTCAAAAGATGGAGATCTGAAAAACTAGGATGCCAAATGTTAGTCATGTGATCATGAAAATTTTTCCCCCATCCATTTTTAGATCTGATGAGCCTCTTAGCTCTGATTAAGCAATTTCCCTTTATCTTTTGACCTAAAATGACCGTTACTCATCACATAAAATTTGTATTTTATGTCTTTGTAGACAACATTTCAAATGGTTCTTTCTGACACACACAGTGTTCTTTTGCAAGTGACCTCATGAATGTTCTCGGATTACCACAAACAGTCTGCTGTACTTGCGGAATACTGTCCTGTCGGCAGCGCTTAAAATTCGTCGACTGCAATCTAACTGGTTGATAAAATAATTTGAAATTTTGAAATTGTTTTGTTAATGTATTAAATTTTTGATTAGTTTTACCTCTACGAGTTATCATGAGAATCCCATGTTCTGAGCAATGTAAATATTGTTACCTCTGCCAAGGAGGTTGTTTTTGGTCGAGTTAGTTTGTGTACAGCCTAGCATCACCATCGCTTGACCAATCGTAACAAAACTTGGGCGAAATATTGGTCATGGTCTAAGTTAGATATCCGATAATGAAATTAGTTTTAGCTCACGGAAAAGGTGAAAGTCACACTTTTTGCAATAACTTTGCTACTGTTCTTTGTAGATACTCGCTACTTGGCCCATATTGTAGCGAATGAGGTCCTACATCTCATGACCTTTACTGTTAAGTTAAGTCACGGTCGAAATTTAAATTTGTGATTTTTTTCAAATTTGATCTATGGATCTGATACTCTTTCATAATACTGACAACCATGCAAAATTTTAGCCTGATCAGATAAATAGTTTTTGAGTTGTCAACGTTTCCATTGACTAACTTCGGGAATATATACAATATGCAGAAGTAAGGCCCAGATTATACTTTGGCCCATTGTGATGTTAGGCGGAGGTATGTAGTCTCACAACTGACTAATTTTCTTATTTATGATAATCTTTAGTTAGATTTTTTTTTTTTTAACTTTGTTGGTAAAAAAAAATTGGTATTCAATTTATTTTCTTTAAAAAACAAGTGAATCCCCCCAACCTGTAGAATTTCTTTCATTTTTTTTGCTGCTGTGTACAAACCTTGTATTTATAAACTTTCATCCAATAGTGAAAATATAAATTGTTCTCGCAAACATTTCAGTTTCTCATTAATTAGAGAATAAATTGAGTGTGCACAAAGGGAGGAGGGGTAAAGAAACCTTTGCTGGCGCAGTAATATCAGGATGCTGAATAGTTTACTACATAAACTGCTGTATGACCAATTAATTATGTCGCAGACCAGGAGATGCAAAAGTGTGGCCTGAATCAAAGCCAGCTAGAAGAGATTGCTGCTCAATACTGTCTATCTAGTAGCAAAAAATCAAGGAGTAACAAAAATGAATACAGTCGTCCAGTGCTTCCACGTGGAGGACTGAACAGCTATATATGGACCCTACAGTAGCAGATACAGGACAACCAATTTGGAAACAAAATCAAAAACTTACGACTCATTAAATCTGAATCAATTTCAATTCTTGCTTTCAGAGTTTCTTGTCGTTGTTGTAATTTCCTTGAAACAGACAAGTTATTGTAGTATTTTTGGAGGAGTTTGTTGGATTTTTGATGAATTTTCTTTTGCTCTTCCGTTGAATTACTTTCAGGCTGAAACGAGTAGTTTTAAAAGGGATTTTATAACAAAGGAAAAACTAGAAAGCCGTAATTCATAAAATTTTAATTATTCATATTTTTCTGTTTTCCTCATCTGAATTAAAGGATTCAGTTTGAAAATTTCCGAAAGGATACTGACTACGACAACAATCACCTGAAGAGTACAACAGCGATATTCGTATGGGAATATATTGCTGGTCAGAAATAAGTTCAAATATATCCAGGCTTACAAGTTTTGTCTTGAAAGAAGTTAAAAATTACATTTGTAATATGAGGTCAAGTAATTAAAAATGTTAGTGCGATCATGTTTTAAAAAAAATACTTGTGGATGCTGTGTTTCTTACAGACAGCAACACGACAAATGGATTTATTTTAAAAATACCAATAAAAAATAATTTTAAATGGTTAAACATTTTTTTCAAATAAATTCTCCAGAGATATTCTTTGTTTAATTCTATTTTTGTTTTATAAAATGAAGAATCTGTTCAAAAAAATTTTTTTTAAATTGTTTCTTTACATTCTAATCTAATTATAATAGAGATTATGTATCTGTCTGTCTGTCTGAAGCCGAGACTGTTATTAGTTTTGCAGCTCCTATATACCCATTCCAAAGCTTCCTTAAACATCACGCGTCTTTCAAATTTACATAATTAATTTGTTTTAAAGCTTCTCTAAATTAATATTCGCAAATATACACTCATGATTGTTTTTGTTTATTCAGATTTCCAGATGTATTTAAAATATTTTCCTTAATAATAATAAAAATTATAAATAGAATTAATTAAAGACGTTTTTTAAAAAAAAATCTATATAATTGAATTACGTGATTAAATTAGATTGTAATGGAATATGATGGAACAGCCGGCAGCCATTCCAACATTTGGTTACCCACCCTCTGATTATTCGAATGCACAGAAAGTTCTATTTCAAGAAGGATATATATATATATATAGAGAGAGAGAGCAATTAAATAAAACAACTAGATTTGAATGTTCTAACTGTTAATATATCGATTTCTATAACACAAATAAACATTGATTGTTAGATATAAATGAATCAAATCGGATAAAATTACTTGATTTTCTTTCCATTGATTGATGATTTTTTGTAATTCTTCTCTGCGTTTTTCTGACACACTTAAATGTTTTAAGGACATTGGCAAAGAAAGTAAATTCTTGCGTTTGCCTTTCAGCCATTTACGGACCTGAAACCAAAAAAATACATTAACTTTTGACAAATTAAAAATAAATTAAAAGCTGGTAAACTTAGGTTTTGAAAAACATTAAAATGGAACCGACATGCACAATATGTGAATGCACAGTCACATGTACATGATTCACTACTAAACTAATTAACTGATCATTATGAATTTAAGAATACAGGTGTAAGGAGTTGTAATGTTGGATATATTTAGTTTACTTTAGTTTTATGAAAATTCTGATATCTCTGACTTTTGTAAAATTTTTACAATAGATAATAGGCATCAATTAATTCCTCAAATTTCAGTTTCTTTGAAGTAATTTAAAGGGGTTTTAGGTTGCATAATATAGGCACAACCTCATATTTGAAAGTTCAAATATTTTAGATTTGCATTAAATTTGGTCCAACCAATTAAGGAAGATTCCCTGAATTTCAATTTCTTAAGACCCCTTCAGCTTAAAGCTTAAACTTTAGACATTTTCTACAATCAAAATCATGTAATGGATTTTAATCAAAATTTGAATAAGGATTCTAGACATAAGGTTTAGTATATTTATATCTAGATTTTACTCTTTGTAAGAGGACATAAAAGTGGTGCAAAACTTGTTTGGGGAATTAATTTGTCTGGGATGGGTATTTTTCTAGTTTATAAGAAAAAAAAAAGAAGCTTGTTGATATGTTAAATGTTCATTTACGTTTCTTTGTATTGTGATAGCCGCTTTGTAACGTCGAAATTCCACTTGTCGTTGATTCCATTTCGATCTTTCTTTGTAACCTTTCCACATTTTCTGAATCAAAATGACGGCCGAGTCCATCTCTCCATCTAAATGTTGCTGGATGCGATCTACAAGCAGAAACAATACACATCTATAAACGGTTTTTGAAACGTTGATCAAAAGTAGGTTTTTCCTTATGGAAGGGGGGGGGGTGTAAAAATAATCAAACAAAAAAAACATCAGATTTGTGCATAAAAAATACAGAATGTTTTGACTTCCGAAACATATTAGTAATATCTTCATGATTGATCGGAAATTATTTACAGTGAAATGGATTTCGGCAGAGTTTCATTGCTGCCAAACAAGTTATTTTTTGACTAAAACATGATTTTAATTCAAACATAACATTAAAACAGTAAAAAGAGTCAGTATATTTACTGGCAAAGTTAGACATGGCATCTGTTTATAATGGGGAACCCAGCTCCCCCAAATAAGGGTCAATCTGGATAGCTATAAAAATAGCATGGATTGAACATCAGGAAACTGGCAATAATACCCCCACTCTTCAAAGGAGGAAGTAATACCTGGGAGGACGGCCTCCTGACATTTTCAACATCCTATCTTGTTAAATTGAGATTTAGTCGTGTTTCTCAACTGTTATCAAAAGCTCGCAATCGACTTGACATTGTGAAAAGAGGTGATCTTCGACTATCATTAACATTGATCGAATCAGATATAAAGAATTTTGCCGAGCAGCATCAACCACAGGAATCTCATTAAATAAATATGCCTTTCTTTTTTTTTTTCTTATCACATATTTAACTGGTTCATCAAATATTTTAATGAATGTACATAAATAAATGCTGCAGTGAATTCAATTGCCTGAAGAGCTCCATGGGAATCACCATGGAAGAAACATTATAATATGTAATACAAGATATTAGTAAAAAGTTATTATCACAATAATTATTATTACTAATTATTATTATTATAATTGTTGTAGAATACTTTTTTTTGCATTAAATTAGTTTTCATTTAAAAATAAAGCTTAATTATATACTATTTTATGGACAACAAAATAGAAAAGTTAAAACGTGTGTGTAACATTTTTCTTTTAGAACTTCCCTCTCTCCCCTATCTCTCCTTTTCTTTCTATCACCCCCCCCCCTCTCTCTCTGGCAACTGGAAAACAAATTGTTGACAAATTACTACATAATAACATTTTTAAAAATTGCTCTAAATGTCTACCCCACATTTACTAATTCTGTTCCTATTGACCTCCCCAAAAATTGAATATAAAAAAAAAAAAGAAATGTGCCTATATTTTGTCCGAGTCAATGATGGAAAAGAATATATTGGCTTTGTGGGTGTCTTGTGTAGTTTTGTACTTTTAGCTGGACACAGATCAAAAGAGAATTTGAATGCTTACCATCTTTGAGTGAGTCTTTGGTCTCTCTGAACAAGGGTTTTGTCAGGACACCCTGACCTAAAGATACTTCCCCTACAAGTAAACTCTGATCACATATTTAAAATAACATAGTATTCAAAGTCCAAATAAGATCTCTTTGGTACGGGTACACACAGATCAAGAGAGAAATGTGTGCACCTTCTCCGAGTGAGGCTACCACAAGTAACAACACTAAGCTGGATACTCCACCAGACCGGATGAATTCTGGTTGTGAAATTTGTCAAAACCAAACAAAGACCATAAGAAAGATAAACGATAAACTAGTTAAGTGGTCGATTGGAGAGAGAAAAATTAGTCTTCACTGCTTTACTAACTCAAGGTTTGAGAAGTAAAGAAGAACCTTAAATGAACACTCAGATATTTATGTATCTCATAAAATATTATGTGTTAGCCCCAGGATTTCTGAGAGCTAACTGAGCTAAAATGTAAAAAACCCCAGACAACTTACTTTTATATAATAGACAGGGATATGACTGGCGAATGGCAAACAAAGCTGAAATCGAAGTGACTTCCACAACACGAGGGGTCATGGTACCCCCCGATCTCCCACCTGTGTGAAACATAAAATGATCCCCCATTTTATGGGCCATTATAGCTTTTTAGGGCAGTATACTAAAAAAGATTTTGCTATGGGAGATAAATGCTGTATGCTTTTTTTTTTCGGGGGGGGGGGCGATTTTTTTCATGGTGAAAAGTTAATAAAAAAACGACAAAAAAATAGGATGCTAAGCTCTAGTGATTTAACAGAAATCAGACTTTGCTTAAAAAAAATTCACTTTTTCTGAATTCAATGAAAGAGTGGAATTCCGCTTTTTAAGATTTACAAAAAAGCAGAATTCTGCTAAAAAGCGGGGGTTTCACATCCCTTAAAAGACGATTTTCTTGATATCTTCAAAAAAAAAAAAAAAAAAAAAAAACGAAGAAAAACACACGCCCACAAAACAACAAAATCGAGGAAGCAACTCACCTGCTTTTACGATTTCAATTTTCTTTAATTGTTTTTCATGAAAAGATTTCAAATTTTGTTGCAATTTGTGACGACGCTGTTCGACTTGCCAAGATTCTTGCTGCTCCTTTTGTAATTCTTGCTTTTTACTTTCTTTCCATTTTCTTCAACGAGAAAAGCAAAATCAAAAATTTGGTCAAATTAAGAAAATTTAGAACTGGAACATTCGAATAAAAAAAAAAAAGAAATGATATCAGATTAAAAAAATGATATAAGATTAAAAAAATATTCCAATAAAAACTGAATGCCATCATTATTATTAAAACTCTGGGTCTTCCTTAAATACAGACTGTTGTTTGAAAGATTTAGTATTTTATTTTAGTGGTACAAGATTTTAGAAGTGCCTTTATATCGAGATACATCATAAGAATTAATCAAAGATATTACAAATAAAATACTTAAAACGAAAAAGAATATTTGCACAAACTGATATTCCATCAAAAATTATATGAAATAATTTTTAAATTGGAAAATATAAAATATATACAAAAAATGTGAATAGTTTTTTTAAGCTGACAACTTTGCAAAGAAATCATATTCGGTTTAACATCCGTTTTTTATGCTGGCATGTGTTGGACGGCTTTTAGAAATTGACTTCCAAACTAACATCTCTGGCCAGGTCATTAATTATATCTCTTTCTTTCAAATACATTTTTATCACTTTCTCCCATGTTTTCCTTGTCCAAATTTTATCTTCCTCTGAGCTTATCAGATCTAAGACTGTCTTCTCATATCATTTCTCTCCATGCAACACATGTCCTCAACCCTCACTGGCCAGGTTTCACTTCCATACATCATCACACTGCTTACACATGCCTGATAGACTATCACTGTAGATCAAAGTAATAATGCTCTGCTGGTTAGTAATTGCATAAGATCCCTGAAATTACTCCATTCACTCCTAACTTGCAATCACACTAGTATTTGCTTCACCCTGTGCTCCAATTACCAAGGTAACAAAAATATCAAAAAATTGTTATGGCAAATCTTCGCCACATAAACTGATGGCCCACACATGTTTTACTGTGTAGCAGTCGGGCACAATACATAGCAGAGTTGTTTGTCTCTTTCTTTTCTTCGTTATAGCATTTGTACATCATCTCTTTGCATACGGGTTGACAGTGAGCATATAAACAACACCAGCATCATATATTCGTTTTGTTTTTTTGTTGTTTAAATTACACAGTATTAGTTTTCTCTTCACAGGGGAGAAGGAAGGATACGTCCGATATATGTCTGCTTCCTTCGCAGACCAAAAACTCAAGAAATTTCCTTAGTCCTTTTTCGCCATTATGTCGCTACCAGAGATATTTTCAGTTTTCTAAGCTATGTCGCCTCAATTATTTTACAAAATGTAGCCCAAAAATGTTTAAATGACACCGAAGAATTCCACTATATGAATAGCCTCAAGTCGAACACAAATTCCTTTTGTTTACACAAGGCTGGTTTAAAGTTTGGGATCCAACACCCTGGGGTGAAAAGCAGTTTGAGCAATCTAACAATCTTGCATAACTGGGTTGTCTTTTAACTCAACTTGACAACAATCTCTGGCAAGTTAGTGAGAGAAAGAGAAGCAAAGAGACAGATACAGACATAGGTAGATAAAGAGGGGGAGAGAAAGAAAGAGAAGCAAAGAGACAGATACAGACATAGGTAGATAGAGAGGGGGAGAGAAAGAAAGAGAAGCAAAGAGACAGATACAGACATAAGTAGATAGAGAGGGGGAGAGAAAGAAAGAGAGAGTCAACAGATGACGATTAAAACGGAAGTGACGCCACCGTTACTGACATAGCGTTGCCACGAACGATAGCCAGGGAGATGCGTTGGAACAACTAGGCTGACTCATGGGGCTCGTACTTAGACGTTGAAATCCTCCGTCCAATGTCCTGAAAAAATTTAACAGTCTCGTGGCCAAGCACACCCGACGTTTCCACTGAAATTGGTTGGAAAACGAAACAGTCAGTGAGTGAGCTGTATTTTCCGCGTTTCCTTGTTTCGGTGAGCAGAGCCGCCATGCCGGGCTTCACCGCGGATTCCGTAATCCTTGCTGGTGAAAAAGAGTCGGAACAAGTGGCATCCCAGATCAGCGGCTTTCCGTCTCGGAAAGCAAACACAGTCATCCCGTCAGTCCTGCGACCGTCGCCCCTGTCCAGGCCGACTGGTTCAAGGACTGATGCAAAACCTGCCAAGTCGAGACCTCGCTTGACTACGTCGTTAAGGGCAGAGTGGCGAGGCCTGATCACAGCGACACTGGGTTGTCCATTAATTGTGGACTTAAATATTTTCTTTTTACAAAAGCTTTTAGATAAAAATCAGAGATTTGGCAATATATTTTATTTTTAAATATTTTCCATCAATCCTTACGCTGTATCTGTACATAAAAGCAATTTTGAGTGTCGGCAAATTTCTTGATAGCAAAGTAAAATAAAAAAATTCATGAAAGAAGAAATGAAATTGGTTTGACAGATTTTCATTTAGTTTTTGGAATTACTTACAAATACAATCTCTGGAATTTCCCCATGGATTCATTTATCTTACAAAGCTTTTTTCTTGTTATATAACCTCGCCAAAGAGCTTGGATCTTTTGGGCGGCAATATGAGATTTCTGAAATAGATAAATTTCCATCTTTATAAAGTTGGGTATGTGAATTTTAACAATAGTTATCAGACATCAATTAATAAACATTCCCCGAATTTCAGTTTCTTCGGAGTATTTTAAAGGATTTTTAGGGAGCATTTTATGGGCACAACTTTCCATTTGCAAATTTAAATATATCAGATTTGCACTGAATTTGATCCATAATCATTAGACACCAATTAAGAAAGATTCCCTGAATTTAAATGCCTTCTTTAAGAGCCCTAAAGCTTAAGTCTTTTTAATTTTAGACATTTTCTAGAATAAAAATAATGTAATAGATTTTGATCAAAATTAGAATAGGGATTCTAGACATAAGGTTTAGTATCATTATACCTTGATTTTAATCTTCGTAAGGGGACATAAAAGTGGTGCAAAACTGTTCTGTTTGGGGAATTAATTTTACCCATCCTGGGACGGGTATTCTTCTAATTAATAATAAATGAATGCTGACACAGATCTATGTCATCTCACACAAAACTGATACTGTCAATTAGGCCTCATTATTTTAGGTTGGAATTCAGAAAATTAAAAAAAAATCTGATGTTTATCTGTTCAAGTGAAATAAAAATCTAATATTTTTTTTTATTCATAAACACCCAAAAAATGTTTGAAAATGTTAAAATATTCAAATTAAAAACAAATTAATAAATTTAAAAAAAATCATTAGTTCAATTTTCTTTTATTGTAAATAAATAGCAGTTTATTTCAAGAAATGTGAGGTTTATTTAAGTATTACTGATTATAGTGTAACAATTAATGTTACAGAATAATCTGAAAGTCTTGTTACCCCTACCAAAATGTAACACCAATACAGCAACAATCAACAAAGCTAAGTTTTGTAAGATATCACACAGACCATTGCGCTGCATAATTTTGTATCAGAATAATGATGTTCACACATTCCTTCTCAATGTTTAACACTGTCAATGAAAGTGAATAAACTGAATCCATTACATGTTCTCTTCTATTACTGTATTAATGGCTCTTCGGGTGTTCTTATTTTGTTTTACTGTCTTTAAAGTGAACCCAGGACATGTGTTTTGTATTGCTGTATTACTTATTTCTCTATTGTTGTTATGTTTGGGTAAAGGTAACAAGGCTTTCTGACCAGCCTGTGAAAGTATAAATAAAAAAATAAATAGGTAGTGCTGCAGGTCTACAACACATAAAGACAAGCTGCCACTTCCATCATCATCAGATTCAGTTTAATGTCTGTTTTACATGCTGGCATGTGTTGGACGGCTTTTAGAAACTGACTTCCAAATAAACCTATCTCTGGACAGATTTTTCTCTCAAGTCCATCCTTATCACTTCCTCCCATGTTTTCCTTGGCCTTCCCCTGTGAACTGACCCTGCTACTTCAACTGCTCTACATGCTACTGAACCCAGAACTCTCATCCACTCTTTTAACATGCCCATACCATCGAAGTCTCCTGTTCTGCATACATCTCCCTATACTGTCCAGTAGAAATTATAATTTCTGGAGTTGAAAGGTATGTGAAGTTCATTTGTTTACTTTTCTAATGCAAGTAGATCCCCCTTCCCTCCCTAAACTTACACATCATGGGAGAAGTACTATTAAATTTAAAAAAATAATTTAATCTAGCATCCGACAATTAAAAAAATGATGCTTGTTTTATAATCCAATTGTATTTGCAAATGGGGTTTCTTTGAAAATTAGATGCAGTAAATTTTATCAATTTAAACTTTCGGATTTATAAAATTTGAGGTGCAATATTTTTTTTTTATCTAAGTGGCCCAGTATCTATTTTTAGCAAATGAGTTACCAGATTGGCTGAATGTTTCTTTTTTTTTTATTAGGCATCTTCAGTTTGCATGAAGGTAAAACTTAGAAAGGATATATAAGGAGTTTTCACTTTTATGATAAAGTCTCTCCAAGGAAATTCCTACTATATTTCTAATGGACTCTTTCATGCTTGGTAAACCACATTTCCTACACGTTTTTGGTTGGTCCAAAAATAAATTTTGGTCCTGGGTATTACCTTAAAAGACATCCAGTGGGAGCTGTGGGGAATGTGGAGTTGCCTCTTAGTTGCCATTGCTCCCAGGTCCACTCTGGCCTGGAGTGGTAGTACCTGTAAGGGCCCTATCTATGAGTCAAACAGAACCTACTGGCACTACCAGATCAGGCTGCTTGAAGTTATTGACTTCCTGACTCAAAATGCACCTAACATTGATTTTTTATTGTTTTTTTTCTTTGCAAAACTCAATCATGATCTGCAAAATTCAAAACAAAAAACAACAATTTCCCTCCCTCCCCCTTCTTCCCCTTTTTCATTCAACCAAACACCATGAATAAATACTTAAACATATAAAGAACTTGAAGCATAAAAACTTCCACCAAAATGAACGGATTCAGCATTAAATAACCTGAAAAGGGTTGATATGCCATAAAACAAAAACAACCAAACACCATGAATGAATACTTGAACATGGAAAGAACTTGAAGCATGAGAACTTTTGCCAAAATGACCGGATTCGGCATTGAATAGAGTTGATATGCCGTAGAATCAAACAACCAAACAGCAAAAATATTAAAATACATAAACATTTAAAAAAATGATATTAAAATACAAACATTTAAAAAAATGATATTAAAATACAATCATTTAAAAAAATGATATTAAAATACATAGACATTTAAAAAATGATATTAAAATACATAAACATTTAAAAAATGATATTAAAATACATATACATTTAAAAATGATATTAAGATACATAAACATTTAAAAATGATATTAAAATACATAAACATTTAAAAAATGATATTAAAATACATAAACATTTAAAAATGATATTAAGATACATAAACATTTAAAAATGATATTAAAATACATAAACATTTAAAAAATGATATTAATACATAAACATTTAAAAATGATATTAAGATACATAAACATTTAAAAGATGATATTAAAATACATAAACATTTAAAAATGATATTAAAATACATAAACATTTAAAAAATGATATTAAAATACATATACATTTAAAAATGATATTAAGATACATAAACATTTAAAAATGATATTAAAATACATAAACATTTAAAAAATGATATTAAAATACATAAACATTTAAAAATGATATTAAGATACATAAACATTTAAAAATGATATTAAAATACATAAACATTTAAAAAATGATATTAAAATACATAAACATTTAAAAAATGATATTAAAATACATAAACATTTAAAAGATGATATTAAAATACATAAACATTTAAAAAATGATATTAAAATACATAAACATTTAAAAAATGATATTAAAATACATAAACATTTAAAAATGATATTAAAATACATAAACATTTAAAAGATGATATTAAAATACATAAACATTTAAAAAATGATATTAAAATACATAAACATTTAAAAAATGATATTAAAATACATAAACATTTAAAAATGATATTAAGATACATAAACATTTAAAAATGATATTAAAATACATAAACATTTAAAAAATGATATTAAAATACATAAACATTTAAAAAATGATATTAAAATACATAAACATTTAAAACTAATGTTTCAGTATTAAATGACCCACGAGAGGTTGATATGCCGTAAAACAAACCAAATCAAAAATAAATTAAATTTTTTAATTTTGAGCCTGCGTTGTACAAAAGTGAAACTCGTTTTTGCTAAGGAAACAGTGATTTCTCCATGCCTCTGACCACATGTCTAAGTGTATTTAAAAATTATGTAAAAAAGATAAAATAAATTCACCATAGTTCTACATTTCTTGTTTATAGTTATACTAAAATTGTGTACCATCCTAAAAGGGTTTAAATTATGGTGTCTATGTTTGTCTGTCTCTGTACGCGGATAGAAATGAAAACAAAGCATCATACAAAGATCAAAAACATCCTTTCTCAAAGAACATTTTACGAGGAATTAAATTGTCATATCAAGAGGTTTTACAGTAATATTGTGGTGTCTGCGTTTGCGCCGGACATGCATAAACAGCAGATAACATTTTTACTTAACATTATTTGGTACTTCTGCAGTTTATGGACCATGCTGAAATAATAACGTTATTTAGAAACCCATTCTTAACATGGGGAGGGGGGCTTTGTTAACTATTCTGTACTTTTACCTAACAATTTAATAAATAAAAGATACCGTAAAAATTGAATATAACTTGAAAATCCTATCTAAAAAAATAGCACAATTTGTAAACTGCTGAAGTACCCATTTTTTTTATTGATGACAAAAGAGGAAAAAAATCCTGTTGTATTTCTAACAAACATTTTTATGCTTGGTAAACCGCGTTTGTTACATGTTTTCTGGTTTGCTCAAAAATAAATAAAATATTTCAATCTAGAGCCTGTGTTTGCACAAAAAATAGAGACTCGTTTTTTTGCTAACGAAACATACTGATTTCTCCAAAACTAGTTTGTTGCTAATCGATGAGCATAGGATACCGTGGTCAGTAAGATTCCATCTAACTAAAGACATAAAAAGGAAGTTCCAACCAGCTGTACTTGTAATTAGGGGTGGGACGTAATGGGTGAAAATTTCAGATTCATGCGAGTAGTATTTTTTTGTGTTCATTTATACATAAATAACACTAAACTATCAAACATTTTGAAAATTTTGTAAAATTCAGAAGGTGCAGGCCAAAAATAGCCGTTAGGGCTCCACGGGACTCAAAATCTATCATTTTTCGGTGAAGTGGTTTCATACGACATTGCAGGTCCTAAAACATCCTCAAAAGCTATGAATGGATATAGATGGTTAAATCTGATATAGTACTTTAATTTAGGACCATTTTCAGGCTGTGAAAGGGTTTTCATGAATGTAAAATAGCCAAAAACTAGTGGCCTGCACCTTCTGAATTTTGAAAAATTTTCAAAATGTTTGATTGTTTAGTGTTATTTCTGTATAAATGAACACAAAAAAATACTACTCACATGAATCTGAAATGTTCACCCATTACGTCCCACCCCTACTTTCAAGAGTTAAATTAATGAATTTGTTTGGGACGTAATGGGTGAAAATTTCAGATTCATGTGAGTAGTATTTTTTTGTGTTCATTTATACATAAATAACACTAAACAATCAAACATTTTAAAAATTTTGCAAAATTCAGAAGGTGCAGGCCAAAAATAGCCGTTAGGGCTCCACGGGACTCAAAATCCATCATTTCGCATGAATTTTGAATTTTCACCCATTACGTCCCACCCCTATTTGTAATAACGAGATTTTAGTTGATTTTAGTTTGTCTCGTTGTTTAATGAAACGGCTGGGCCAGAGAAAATTTGTATTCAATTATATTGCTGCATTCAAATTTGAATTAATTCTGTAGTGATACCTACCTACCTCCACCTGGTACGGCATTCACCCAGAAAAGGTTGAACCGGCTTCTTTCAAAGGAGGAAGTTTCGTGGGGAATCAAATACACAAGCGGTCCCCAACTGCACGTATATACCAGTTAGGGGAGATGATAGTTCTTGCAGGGAGGTGTCAACGTCCTCCTACATACAGCGCGTGGTTCTATTTATCTTACTCCCACAAGGTAAGATGTGACACAAGGTTGGGAAAGTGGGAAAGAACCAGTGCTCAAGAATTTGAGCACTCTGGCTGTTTAAAAATTGCCTGGGCAGCATCGTCGGCATTCCCCGGTAGGGGCGCCTCAGACAGTAAGCAATAAACTTACTCCTCCCCAAAGAGGGGAGGCAAAGCCTGGGAGGGTGCACCTCCTAGAACTGCACAGGACCGACAACCCCAACTAAACCGGCGTAAATCCAGACCCAAAGGCCCGGACAATACCGGTTTATTAGGCAGGGTAAAAACCCCTGGTTGAATCATACAGCGCGTGGTATTCCCAAATGATCACCCATCTGGTACTGACCAGGCTCAACGTTGCTTAACTTCGGTGATCTAACGAGAACCCGTGTGTCAACGTGATTATGTCGCATATGCTGTAGTGATGGATTTTTTTAAAAATGACACTGACCGTCTAAAGGCGCTAAGCCTTCCGCATTAAACTGACCTTGTATCACAACCTACCTGAGTGAGTGGTTTGTAAATACCAACAACTCGTTCCCCTGGTTCAAAAACGATCAATGGTGCCCAAAGGGAGGGAATCCCAAAGCCTTTAAATGACGATGATATGGAAGTTGACGACAAAACCAAGGAATGTAAAAATGTAAAAAATGCAACAAAAGTAATCAAGGAGAAAAACAAAAACTAATTTATTTTTTTCCCAATCGATTTGTTTGATTTTTTGACAATGAGAAATTGTGAAGGATTTTTGTTACCTGTTTGATTGCTTGATGAGAAGAACCAGCGTTGAGGAGAGAAAGAAGAGGTTTCAATTCATTCCGGTAACCCTTCTCGGCTGATTTAGTCAAAAGAACTCGAAGTCCCCTTTCAAAAATAAAAACAAGAACAACATTCAATCGACTGACACTTAAAATCACTTTCAATGACAAATGCAAATTTGTATAAATTATCAAAATCTGAGAATTCTCCAGAGAAAATAAAGCTGCAAACATAAAAACTTTTAAACACGATCAAACAAAAAAAAAGAAAACATGCAGAATCCTGTCATTGTCTTACAAATACAAATTTAGGTGGACCTGTACGCACACATTTCCTCTAAAAATGATTCCATTGAATTTTTTTAGCATTAAATTTTCAGATTCTAAAAGAATCTTGAAAAAAATTACTTGCTTAGCTGGAGGGAGAAGGGCAAACTATATGCTACGTTTTTTTATACTAATAAGTGACCACTTACCAAGGCCAAAATCTACTCAAAGATTAGGTTTAATGAGATTGTTGTATGATGAACAATACCATGAGAGGATTGGAAACAATGGATGGAATGGGCAAAACTTGATTACTTAAGAGGACAGCTCAACAAGTATTTGTTGACATCAGACTTGAAGACGACCATGTTGTAGTCAGCAGGGAAGCAGTCGCATGGTATTGTGTTCCACAGATGGAAAATCTTTGGAAAGAAACTCGGTACTCGTGCAGAACAGACATCCAAGAGTTTTGACGACAAATTACAGATATGGATGAGATATGCAGACGATAAATTGGAACATCACTCACCTTCTTCTATTTCAGCAAAATCGCTCCTTACTGTTTCTTTGCCTTCTTCTGCTAATATTTCGTAAATATGCCTAATTTCAATTTATCAACCCCCATCCTCCATTTGTAACCTTTCTTCCTTCATAAAAAAAAAAAAAAAAAAAATCACTGGAACCCTGCCACTAACTCTAAGTTCAGATGGCAGCAGGGAGTTTGTAGTAGTTTGCTACGGGCCGGCACACATCCGCCATATTGTTTAAATATCGATGACTTCTTAGCTGCCCGCTGATTGGTTCAAGCAATCTACTTCCTCCTTGGCTTGACCAATCAGTGGCCTTCTCTTAGGCGAATCTCGGATGGCTAGCATAACTATATAAACACTTGAGCACTATCCGCTCTTTCTCTTTTTCGGCACAAGAAGCATCTTCTCTCTCTTTCTTTCTTTTGCACTGCCAAACACACGTCCCCTCTCTGGGGACGCAACAGACATCTTTCCGGACCTTTGACCCTGGGTTCGACAAGAAGCCAAAATGGCTACTGTCTCATACACATGGAATTTATATCCACTCTCTCTTTTTCTTGCCTTTCTCGACATGTAGACGACTACTACACCGGGCTACCTAGCTCTGGCCACTTCGACACAAAGTACCGAGAAGCCAAAATGACTACTGCCTCATACGCGTGGACTTAATATAAGATGCACACATAACTGCTAACATGTGAACTGACTTTAACACTGGTGTACAGACACATACTTACATACAAACGTCCTGACATCATAGCCGGTGTACAAACATTCAATATTATAGACTATTCTCTCTTCCCTAATGATGAAAAATTACAGTAATGGACTTCGTTTACTTCTGTCTTCGTCCATACTTATGGACATACTAACCCCTTTCCCTTTTGTTCACGTACTAACGAGAAAGACGACCCAATAAAGTTGGTATTAAATGTTAGAATGAAAGTTTGTCACTTTTATCCTACAAGATCATCTTACTTAAATTTGCACAGTAAACTGAACTCCCCCCCCCCCAAAATTGAACAGTTGGTTTATAAAATCTATTAATAATCATATCAATTTGGTCATCATATTCAGTTTAACGTCTGTTTTACATGCTGGCTTTTCAAAAAGTGTTTATATTCATGCTGATCATGTGTGTTCAAATAAATATTCTTCAGCAGTCAGGTTCGTGTCCCTCAGATTTTTGACCCAGTGCTACCGTTACACAATCCCCTGCTCCATTAAGTGTCACCCGCGATTATTTTAGAAAGTCAAATTTTCATTTACATCGTGGTCCAATGTTGATGCTTTAAAGGGTTTGCACAGGAAATTCTTGATAGATCCCAATTTGCAAAGTATTCTACACCTGTTGTCCTTTGTGATTCCAGCCTGTTTAAAGATCTGAGCACTGATCAAAAGTGGTTGTTTCGCTAGAACTTTCGGCAACCTCGTAACTCCCACTTCCCTTATTTTGTCCTTTAGTCCTCACATTCTATGAGCAATGTTTCTGACAAATGGAGGGGGGGGGGAGAATTGCTGTTTTGCTGGATCAGAATCTATCCATCTAACACTTATTGTTGGCTAGTTTTTGAACTTGAAGTAGTATTTTTTTTTTAGCTCCTTACATCAAGTGGCTTCATGCCTTGTCTGGAGCGATTTCCATAAAAAATAACTCACTTCAATTTATATTCATCTTAAAGAGACATATTCTTAAAGCCTTTTTCTTGTCATTTTCAACTGAGTTATATTTTCATCAGCCATCTTTAACGTTGACGACCTTTGGAGCTCCATTGTGGCGCAAACGTGGACATTCATTCACTCGATGCAATTGTTAGATCCTTTCAATTACCTACTAGACACAATCCTCAAGTGTCTTCTGTCTCTCTGTACAAGAGTTAGTCAGGACAACCTGACATGAGGATACTTCATCCTACAAGTAAACCCTGACCAAATATTAAAAATAACATAATATTCCAAGCCTAAATAAGATCCCCTCGACACGGCTATACACTAACTCATACGAGGAATGGTGCACCTTCTCCTTGTGATGTTACCTCAAGTAACAGCACTTAGTTGGATACTCCACCAGACCAGATGAATTCTTGTCCTGGAATCCAGATAAATTAAAAAAAGACCACAATAAAATTAAACTATAAAATAATTGCGGAGAGGAAAATTAGTGTTCTTCACTGCGTTACTAACTCAATGTTCGAGAGGTAAAGGATAATCCTGATTGAACACTCGGATATCTATGTATCTCATATAGAAATCAAGTGTTAGCCCCAAGAAGGGGGGCCTTTTGATTTCTGAGAACTTACTGAAGTAAAATGAAAACGACAGAAGAAACGTTGCTAGTCTTTCTCTACTCTATCGTTATTGTCATAAAAGGTGCTTGAGAGACTTCCAATCTCTAGTTCCTCCTCGTAAGACATTCACTGCAATAACTCCTCTTTCTACAATAACTGAAAAGAACTTACCTTTGTCCGTCCATGTGCATCAAACGGAATTTCAATGAACAAAGTTTCTTTTCAAGAATTTCCAATCTGTGAAACATTACAACTTACTGCTTCCCTGCAGACTACAACATGGTCATCTTCAAATCCAATGTCAACAAATACTCGTTATAAACCGTCCTCATAATTAATTAAATTTTGTTAATTCCATTCATCATTTTCAATCTTCTCATAATATTCTTCATCATTCAATTGAACCGTCCTCATAATTAATTAAATTTTGTTAATTCCATTCATCATTTTCAATCTTCTCATAATATTCTTCATCATTCAATTGAACCGTCCTCATAATTAATTAAATTTTGTCAATTCCATTCATCATTTTCAATCTTCTCATAATATTCTTCATCATTCAATTGAACCGTCCTCATAATTAATTAAATTTTGTTAATTCCATTCATCATTTTCAATCTTCTCATAATATTCTTCATCATTCAATTGAACCGTCCTCAATTAATTAAATTTTGTTAATTCCATTCATCATTTTCAATCTTCTCATAATATTCTTCATCATTCAATTGAACCGTCCTCATAATTAATTAAATTTTGTTAATTCCATTCATCATTTTCAATCTTCTCATAATATTCTTCATCATTCAATTGAACCGTCCTCATAATTAATTAAATTTTGTTAATTCCATTCATCATTTTCAATCTTCTCATAATATTCTTCATCATTCAATTGAACCGTCCTCATAATTAATTAAATTTTGTTAATTCCATTCATCATTTTCAATCTTCTCATAATATTCTTCATCATTCAATTGAACCGTCCTCAATTAATTAAATTTTGTTAATTCCATTCATCATTTTCAATCTTCTCATAATATTCTTCATCATTCAATTGAACCGTCCTCATATGTAATCAAATTTTGTTAATTCCATTCATCATTTTCAATCTTCTCATAATATTCTTCATCATTCAATTGAACCGTCCTCATAATTAATTAAATTTTGTTAATTCCATTCATCATTTTCAATCTTCTCATAATATTCTTCATCATTCAATTGAACCGTCCTCATAATTAATTAAATTTTGTTAATTCCATTCATCATTTTCAATCTTCTCATAATATTCTTCATCATTCAATTGAACCGTCCTCAATTAATTAAATTTTGTTAATTCCATTCATCATTTTCAATCTTCTCATAATATTCTTCATCATTCAATTGAACCGTCTTCATAATTAATTAAATTTTGTTAATTCCATTCATCATTTTCAATCTTCTCATAATATTCTTCATCATTCAATTGAACCATCCTCAATTAATTAAATTTTGTTAATTCCATTCATCATTTTCAATCTTCTCATAATATTCTTCATCATTCAATTGAACCGTCCTCATATGTAATCAAATTTTGTTAATTCCATTCATCATTTTCAATCTTCTCATAATATTCTTCATCATTCAATTGAACCGTCCTCATAATTAATTAAATTTTGTTAATTCCATTCATCATTTTCAATCTTCTCATAATATTCTTCATCATTCAATTGAACCGTCCTCAATTAATTAAATTTTGTTAATTCCATTCATCATTTTCAATCTTCTCATAATATTCTTCATCATTCAATTGAACCGTCCTCAATTAATTAAATTTTGTTAATTCCATTCATCATTTTCAATCTTCTCATAATATTCTTCATCATTCAATTGAACCGTCTTCATAATTAATTAAATTTTGTTAATTCCATTCATCATTTTCAATCTTCTCATAATATTCTTCATCATTCAATTGAACCGTCCTCAATTAATTAAATTTTGTTAATTCCATTCATCATTTTCAATCTTCTCATAATATTCTTCATCATTCAATTGAACCGTCCTCAATTAATTAAATTTTGTTAATTCCATTCATCATTTTCAATCTTCTCATAATATTCTTCATCATTCAATTGAACCGTCCTCATAATTAATTAAATTTTGTTAATTCCATTCATCATTTTCAATCTTCTCATAATATTCTTCATCATTCAATTGAACCGTCCTCATAATTAATTAAATTTTGTTAATTCCATTCATCATTTTCAATCTTCTCATAATATTCTTCATCATTCAATTGAACCGTCCTCAATTAATTAAATTTTGTTAATTCCATTCATCATTTTCAATCTTCTCATAATATTCTTCATCATTCAATTGAACCGTCTTCATAATTAATTAAATTTTGTTAATTCCATTCATCATTTTCAATCTTCTCATAATATTCTTCATCATTCAATTGAACCGTCCTCATAATTAATTAAATTTTGTTAATTCCATTCATCATTTTCAATCTTCTCATAATATTCTTCATCATTCAATTGAACCGTCCTCATAATTAATTAAATTTTGTTAATTCCATTCATCATTTTCAATCTTCTCATAATATTCTTCATCATTCAATTGAACCGTCCTCATAATTAATTAAATTTTGTTAATTCCATTCATCATTTTCAATCTTCTCATAATATTCTTCATCATTCAATTGAACCGTCCTCATAATTAATTAAATTTTGTTAATTCCATTCATCATTTTCAATCTTCTCATAATATTCTTCATCATTCAATTGAACCGTCCTCATAATTAATTAAATTTTGTTAATTCCATTCATCATTTTCAATCTTCTCATAATATTCTTCATCATTCAATTGAACCGTCCTCAATTAATTAAATTTTGTTAATTCCATTCATCATTTTCAATCTTCTCATAATATTCTTCATCATTCAATTGAACCGTCCTCATAATTAATTAAATTTTGTTAATTCCATTCATCATTTTCAATCTTCTCATAATATTCTTCATCATTCAATTGAACCGTCCTCATAATTAATTAAATTTTGTTAATTCCATTCATCATTTTCAATCTTCTCATAATATTCTTCATCATTCAATTGAACCGTCCTCATAATTAATTAAATTTTGTTAATTCCATTCATCATTTTCAATCTTCTCATAATATTCTTCATCATTCAATTGAACCGTCCTCAATTAATTAAATTTTGTTAATTCCATTCATCATTTTCAATCTTCTCATAATATTCTTCATCATTCAATTGAACCGTCCTCATATGTAATCAAATTTTGTTAATTCCATTCATCATTTTCAATCTTCTCATAATATTCTTCATCATTCAATTGACGATCAATCTATTTTTTTAATCTTTATGCTCAAGTGACTTTTGGCCTTGATAAGTGGTGACTCATTAATAAAAAAAAATAGATATACAATTTTAAAAATTAAGGTTGAAAACATCTGAAGAAGGGAAATTTTCCTCCCGAAATACCATGTTATATGGAACTTCTATCGAACCGCACTGAAGCAAGTAAGATTGTAATATAATAAAAAAATTCTCTAAGAAATATATTGCATTAATAAAAGCTGTAAACTACAAAACTTATTCCACTGTTATATGTCTTAATTTGCTTCAGTTCGTGTTTATCCGTTACACCTCTGCATTTTATTGCCTTCTATAAATTACCTTTATGTACAATTTTCTAATTAGATTTAAGAGGCTTCAAACTAATATTAACTTAATCTGCATAATAAATTCAGTCAGTACAGTTTTTGAAAATTCCAAATATCTAAAAGAAAAAGTAGCCATTAAAGGTTTCTAAAAATTTAGATATTTTACGAACGGTGGAAATGGATGTTCAAATTTGACAAATATTTTGATTCATGACTTTGTCGAACCATGTGCTGCCCCACTCGACGACCGTCAACCCCATCGTTGTATTTCCGTGGTCTTCTTCTTTGTCTTCATCGTCCAGCCGAGTCGTCTATCCACTGACGAATCGTCGAGGGCACAGCACTGGTCCACAAGTTAAAAAGAAACACAACTCTCGATAAATAACACGAACACATATATGTTGTGTATAACTTAGTTTGAACTATGAGTGTGTGTGACACCGTCGCGTACTGTCGAGACTCCTATTGTCGTTGCTATATCGTCAGCTCATCTCTTCGTTTTCCCAGTCCGATCCGCTCTCTCGGGAGGTTCGATCCTAACTGCCCGGCTTCTCTCCGAAACACCAACTCGTCAACCCCTTGCCATAAACCTTACTGTCGTAAAACTAACCTACCCCACTATCTTCAAACTGTCCCCAAAATGCTGTCACTCCCAAATGTTGTGTCCGGTATTTTTTCTGAGTCACCTGTCCTGAACAATGGAAATTGACCACTCCCTTATTTTCTTTTGTCTCTGTCGATTAGTCACTTCCTATCCTAATAATAACTTCAGACAGACTGTAGACATAATCGAGTTGATACAATAATCGTATTTGCGAATCGAGTCATACTTACTTATATTTGGTACACAATAATCGTATTTGCGAATCGAGTCATACTTACTTATATTTGGTACACAATAATCGTATTTGCGAATCGAGTCATACTTACTTATATTTGGTATACAATAATCGTATTTGCGAATCGAGTCATACTTACTTATATTTGGTATACAATAATCGTATTTGCGAATCGAGTCATACTTACTTATATTTGGTATACAATAATCGTATTTGCGAATCGAGGCATACTTACTTATATTTGGTACATAATAAATCAACTAGAGGTGCATGGTGTTCACAAAATTCCAAAACGCAGCGACTGGCGGCCCTAGAAACGGTCAAGCAAAACAACAAAAGACAAAAAAAGTTTTCATTTGTTTTTGAAGGCAATAAAATAAATAAACAACAAAAAGCAAAAAGAAACATTGAATTTAGTGATGGAGGGTTTTAAGTGCACGATGTTTGTTTTTTCTGGAATGTTAAGTGGGTATTGATTTACTCCTCTCCAGGAGTTAGGCACAATGCCAGTTTTTATCTTACTCCCACAAGTAAGATGTGACCCAAGGTCGGGTCGGGAAAGTGGGGTTTAAAAATTGCCTGGGCAGCCCCGTCGGCATTCCCTGGTAGGGGTGCCTCAGGCAGTAAGCAATAAACTTACTCCTCCCCAAAGAGGGGAGGCGAAGCCTGGGAGGGTGGACCTCCTAGAACTGCACAGGACAGACCCATAGACCGGTGTAAATCAAGCCCCGAAGGCCAAGACAATACCAGTCTATGGGGTGCAGTATCCATCGGAACAGATACTACACTTTGATCTTAGCCAAAAGGCCAAGAACCTATACACACACACATAGAGAGAGACATTTCTAACAAAAAAAAATGTCATTTATGGCATAAAAAAATGAAGAGAAGAAAAATTATTTTCCATGTTGAAAGTTAAATTATTTCTATATGAATTTACAGCTAAACATTTTTAGGCTCTGTTTGATAAAACATATAAAAGAATTTGATATGTATATTCATATTATACAATTCTCATCATCATCATATTCGGTTTAACGTCCATTTTACATGTTAGCATGTGTTGGACGGCTTTTAGAAATTTACTTCCAAACTAACCTATCTCTGGCAAGGTCTTTATTCAAACTACATAACCTGAAATGCAACAGATTTTCTTTGGAAGTAATTTTCTTAGTTGAGGCAAGATTTTTTATAGGCCAGATACTCTCTCTGATGCCAACCCAGTGGTGGGTGATGGGGACCAGTGCTGTTATTGAGACACCATCTCTAGGTGATTGCTTATCAAAGGCTAAAGAGCGTTTCATCTGCCCTAAGATTGTAGATTATATATATATATATATATATATATATATATATATATATATATATATATAAAAATTAAGATAGATGAAAGAAGAGGAATAAACATGTATGAATGACAAATTTATTTCAACTTCGATTGTTCAATGCAAGGTATACTTGGTAATAAAATTATGTTTATTATTCTTTCCTTAAGCCAAGGCTTTTCAAAGATCAAAATCTTATCAGAGGAATTACATAGATAGATAAGTTGGCGGTGGAAAAGCCAAAATTCAAAATTTGAAAAAATATTAAGTAATGGAGAGTGAAAAAAAGTTTGTGTAAAAAAGATATGGGGAAAGTCCAGTTGGTAATTGTCTGTTGATGAAGTGTCCAATGAAAGGAGATTACAGATGGAAAAGGAGGGTTTTCGTGAAGGCAGCATGGAAAAGAGTTCAAGAATGAAGTAAATCCAATAGTGAGATGTTGAGTTCAAGTGTGTGTGTGTGTGTGTGTGTGCGTGCATGTATAAATTACAAAAAACAAATAAACTTCTTTTATTAAAAGCTGAAACAAGATTATCGATTAAAATAAGATGATC
The DNA here is from genome assembly GCA_963556195.1 of Sepiola atlantica. Lineage (NCBI taxonomy): Eukaryota > Metazoa > Mollusca > Cephalopoda > Sepiida > Sepiolidae > Sepiola > Sepiola atlantica. The sequence goes on from CAUVYP010000834.1 coordinate 471,487, forward strand.
CCCAAAGAGACTTCATCATTAATTTAATTTTCTTTCTAGGTTTTGATGTGTATATAAAAAAATGTCTCATCTTTGTTAATTTTATATTTAGCTTTATTTACATGACATTCTAAAAAGGGGAGGAGCGGGGGGAGACTCCGGCATTTTCATGATCATAAGTCATTGAGAATTTAATAAAAGTGGAATCAAAAAAAGTGAAGTGCAGGTGATGGATGTGAACTCAGTACGGCCATAAGGGTGAAGGTAGCATGGGTGAAATTTTGTGACCTGTTGCCTCTGATAGCATCGCGAGCTGTCCCTTTCTACATCTGGGGTAAGTTGTATAGCAGCTGTGTCAGGAGCATACTGTTAATACTGTTATATGATCCTCTCTCTCTGTCCCAACCGCAGTGCAATGAGAGCTCCATGATTAGATGGATCTTCAATGTGAAATTTGATCAAGTCCAACACATCAAGTCAGAGGATTGGCTGAAAGCACCTAATTTGCCTAGCATAGAGGTTATCCTTAAGACGAATCGGTTCTGTTGGTATGGTAATCCTCCTGGATAAACCACTGTAGAAGCATGGATGCCTTAAATCACAGGAAGGTTGGCCGGCCAAGGAAAACTTGGAAACAAGTGATTAGACAAGACCGCACGGAGTGGAATCTGGAAAGAGTTAACCTGCTAAACTGCGAGGACTGGAGAGTGAGCTTGCGTAATATCAGAAAACACCTGACCCCTAAACAATGGAAAAGTTACGTTAAATTAGAAGACATCTGACATTTTTTGAGAAACTGGGGTTGCAGAAAGGGGACAGTTTTTGTTGTTGATTGAATTTAAATGTTGAGATGTGCATTGTAATTGTATTTCTTCTTTGAAAACAAATATTTTATTGTCAGAATCTTTTGGGGATGTGGGTTCATACCTTGCCAGCCGTAATGATGCCAAAAACATTACTCTGTGCATCAGTGCTAGTGAGACACGCTGTAAAAAGAGTCACTGTTTTGCAAGGCTCATCCATTTTTTTATTTTGATTATGGAAATCGCTCCAGACAAGACATGAAGCCACTTGATGTAAGGAGCTAACAAGAAAAAAAGATGATTATCGCAAAGACAGGAGATGCCTATTATTGAAAAGACCAAGGCTCTAGGTAGGTGGAAAACAGTCAGCAGGAAGAGAGTTCCACAAACCTGCAGTTTTTGGAAAGAAGCTACTGGAATAGGAAGCTGTATTATAATGAGGTATCAAAACAGTGAATTGATGGAGACCACTAGACCAACCAGTCAAACGAGCTGGAACAAAGGAATCCGGGAATAGATCAGACAATTCTGAAAAACACATGCCATAATAGTATTTATAGAAAAGACTGAGACTAGCAACATCACGTCAGTGAGAGAGAGGATTTAAAGAAGAAAGGGTAGGGCTAATCAAATTACAGATACGTTTCTGCACCTTATCAAGAACCCTCAAATGGGACCGAGATTTAGTTACTATTTCAGAGACTCCAACCGAGAAATCTTTTAACCGAGCCTCAATCAAATGGCGGCTAACAACTCCAGAAGTCTTGGCTGCAACTGGAGTCAAGATAAATATTTCCGCAAGAGAAGAATATTTTAATTTCTGCATCTTGAGTGACAGAGTCTACTTCAATTGTGGACCTGACCAAATTGCTAGTCGAATATGAGTCACTACAGGTAACATCCGAAATCAATGAGTTCCCATTTTTAAAAAGGAAAAAAATCGTAATTCCATGCAGTTGCTTTCCATTGTATTAGTTACGTCTCTGACTAATCCCGTAAGCACCTAATATTAATTGGATTATTCGCCCCTGATTTGGGTGTACTTCCTGTAATGGCTAAGACTTAATAAACAGCTTGTTGACACAGCTCCGGATTCTATCTTTTTCAATCCAAGCCATCGCAGTGAGCCACACACGGTTATTTCAGAAAAGAACCCGGTTTTTTCCAGTTATATGCAAACCTTTTCTGATGATGTTGTTTATTGCGTCATGTCCTTAAAAGCAACTGACACTATGATGAAAGGAAAGTGAATTCGAACCAAGCTCATCAATCAATCAAACATCTGCATCTGTTATGCTCACATAATTTGAGTCCAAGATGAATCATGACTCTCACTCAAGTGATCTCATCATCAAGCCATCTAGAAAGGATATCAATAGATGAGGTTGAAACTGATCAAATTTCTTCAAAAACACAATCTTCTTAAAACAGTTGAGAAAACCTATACCAAAGTCTGAAGAGTGTAGTTTGGAGTGTGCCATTATTAGTGTGTGATGACTGAAAATAGTAAACAATTTTAATCTATATAATAATACACTAAGGCCATTTCATGTTCAAATGTATGTTAACACCCTCAACCCCTTTTTAAAAAAGATGGGATCACTCAATCGTCGAAGATGCAATACAGAAAAAAGTAATTAAAAAATTTTCTTCTGATATCGCTGTTATGTTGAATGTGAAACTCAAACTAAAATACAGACCTTTACTTTCCATAGAATTCCTCCAAGTTTTTTTAACTTAACAAGTAGACCTTCCATTGTTGGTTGTGTCACATTTAAAGAATGGATAAGAGTTCTTGGGTTCGTACATGTAGAACAGCCGAGGTAACAGGTTCAGTTGGCAGGGGAAGCCAAAGAAAAACATGGGAGGAAGTGATAGGGATAGATTTAAGAGAAACAGATAAATACCTGGCCAGATATAGGTTAATTTGAAAGTCAATTTATAAAAGCCTTCTAACACGAGGCAGCACATAAAACAGACGTTAAACTTAATATGATGATGATGATGATGATGACGATGAGACAATGCATATGTGTGCTATGATATGGATGGTGGGTATGTGAATTATGTGACAATATGAATATGTGTGTGTAATTAAGTTAGCTGTAAATGTTTTCGAAGTGTAGAATAATTGAAAAAAAATTTCAAGTCAAAAGAATATTAAATTATGATTGATACAGTTTGACTCCAAGGTCGGTTGTGGTTACATGCGAAAGGTAGCTCATTGGTTACTTTAAGTCATGTGATTAGAAAAAGATAGATTCAAAATGATTTAATTAAAACAAGTTGCTGGTTAGATTTTAGAAATGAGGAAGCAATTCGTAGTTAAGGTTGAATAAAGTATACATTAAGATAAAACTCTTTTCACCCTCCTCCTCCTCCTCCTCCTCCTCATGTTTCAGCTATTTGCCTGAGAAGAATCCAGACAACAACAGCATCAACCTTTGACCAAGAGAGAGAGAGAGAGAGAGAGAGATGACCAACATCAATAGTCTTCCAAAGACATTGGTAAAATAAAGCTCAACTACGGGATCAGAGAGATGGTGATATTTTTTCTGAAATGAGTCTGATCACAAAGAAGGCTTCAATCTTCCAGGGTGATTTTTTACCAGGAAAATTCAAAGTTGAAAACTGCAGAAAGAACAGTGGGAACCATCAGGTTGGGAGCAGCTGCCACATCTTCCTTACAGTCCAGATCTGATGTTCTTTGATTTCCACTGAGGGGGATTTTAGTTTGTGAAAGGCAGAAAGATTATTCTTACTTACGAACCAACTTTTGGGTCTGTATAAACGGACAATTTATAAATCAGTTCATCAAAGATTGTGTTCACAGTCGTCTCATCCAATTGTCTTAAGATTTTCCTAAAAATTAATAAATTTAGAAATTTTAGAGACAGTCTGATGGAAAGAGGTCAGTTAAGACAGAATGACTTTTGAGTCATAAATACAACGATCATTCAATCAGGTGAATTTTTTTTTAAGCAAAAGCAAAATAATTTTGCTTTTTCAGCATTATTTGAAATTGATTTTAAGCAAAAAATTATTTAGAAATTGATTTATAGCAAAAAAATTATTTGAAATTGATTTTAAGCAAAAAAATTATTTGAAATTGATTTTAAGCAAAAAAATTATTTGAAATTGATTTTAAGCAAAAAAATTATTTGAAATTGATTTTAAGCAAAAAATTATTTAGAAATTGATTTATAGCAAAAAAATTATTTGAAATTGATTCATAGCAAAAAAATTATTTGAAATTGATTCATAGCAAAAAAATTATTTGAAATTGATTTATAGCAAAAAAATTATTTGAAATTGATTCATAGCAAAAAAATTATTTGAAATTGATTTATAGCAAAAAAATTATTTAGAAATTGATTCATAGCAAAAAAATTATTTGAAATTGATTTATAGCAAAAAAATTATTTGAAATTGATTTATAGCAAAAAAATTATTTGAAATTGATTCATAGCAAAAAAATTATTTGAAATTGATTTATAGCAAAAAAATTATTTGAAATTGATTTATAGCAAAAAAATTATTTGAAATTGATTCATAGCAAAAAAATTATTTGAAATTGATTCATAGCAAAAAAATTATTTGAAATTGATTTATAGCAAAAAAATTATTTGAAATTGATTCATAGCAAAAAAATTATTTGAAATTGATTTATAGCAAAAAAATTATTTGAAATTGATTCATAGCAAAAAAATTATTTGAAATTGATTCATAGCAAAAAAATTATTTGAAATTGATTCATAGCAAAAAAATTATTTGAAATTGATTCATAGCAAAAAAATTATTTGAAATTGATTCATAGCAAAAAAATTATTTGAAATTGATTTATAGCAAAAAAATTATTTGAAATTGATTCATAGCAAAAAAATTATTTAGAAATTGATTTATAGCAAAAAAATTATTTGAAATTGATTTTAAGCAAAAAATTATTTGAAATTGATTTATAGCAAAAAATTATTTGAAATTGATTTATAGATGGTGGCCAATCAATCAGAGTTTGCACGGAGGTCATGAAATGTTTGGTGGCTGAGAAGTGCAAACCATGTTCAATTTACATAAGAATATGTGATGTGCGAGTCATAACATGTTTACAAATGATCTAATTTGGAGAAGACATGAAAAGAACTTCAATCTTCCAGGGTCATTTTGCATATATACATATGTGTGAAAAAATGATAAACAGAAAACAAGTTAAAGTGCAGGAGAAAAACAAAAACAAGAGATTTTTTGACCGGTTTCGTTCGTGGCGAACGTCTTCAGAAAATGAAAATATGAAAATAATTTTATTTTGAAGGCACACACATCGGATGAGGGAAGGATGATCTGATTGGACCATATGAGAAGACATTAAGTGATGTTGGAATATGATAAGTGGGTGACACATTCTTCTATGTTTCTTATTCTTCTGTTTATATTTTTATTTATTTTCTTTCTCTTTTTTACTATCACACCTAATGAGCTAGTATGGAGAAGGCGGTGGGGGAGGGGGAAAGGCGACAAGAGGGTTCTAACATCTAGTGTATCAATTTCATGCCCACCCCATTTGTTTACCTTAGCCAGCTTCTCTGTCCTTTCTTCCCTCTTGTCGGCTTTTTACACACGTTACGTTGATGACACTTTTGCCTGTTTTCCCTCACGGAGTGATGCTGAACAGTTTCTTCGTTTTCTTTGTGACTTGCATCCATCGTTGCAATTCACTATGGAGGTCGAGGATTGTGGTTCCTTGCCATTCCTCAATGTTTTAGTGTCTAAATCTGGTTTATCGTTTGAAACCTCTGTGTATAGAAAACCAACATTTACAGGCCTTTATCTAAATTGGTTTTCCTTTGCCCCAAGAGCAAGAAAAATAAATCTTACTGGTACTCTCACTCATCGAGCACTTATGATTTGTTCACCAACACGACTCGATGCGGAACTTGGTGAAATTACTAATATTTTTCTTGCTAATGGATATCCCCTCAATATCATAAAAAGCACCATTGCACGCAAAGTTGCTATATTTAATGGTGGTAAATTTATTGGCCCGTCACGTTGCCCTATTTATTTGAAACTGCCATGGTTAGGTTCTGACGGCCTTGACATTGTCAAACGGATTTCTTCTTCTACTCAACGTTGTTTTCCAGCAACCATGCTGAGAATAGTTTACACGACTCAAACGTTTTTCTCTTCTTTTCGTAAGGATGTTTTGCCAGCCATTCAAAAGAATTCTGTTGTTTATAAATTCATGTGTCAGTGTGGAGCTGACTACGTTGGCAAGACATCCAAAAGATTAGAATTTAGAATATCCCAACACATATCACGCGATATTCGCTTACACAAGGTTTCGAGATCATCCGGGAACTTTCAGGCACAGGAATCAGCCATCGACAACTGACAACCATTCCGATGGGTAGTTTTCTGTTTTACACAGTGCCAGGTCGAACTACCATCTCAATATTACTGAGGCGTTAGCTATTAACAATTCTCGACCTAGCCTGTGTAGACAAAAGATTTTGAAGCATTAGTTGGAGATCTTTAATGATTCAAAGCCACCATAATGTTGAGAGATTTACTTTTTTTCTTTTTCCTCTCTCAATCGTTTTCTCCAACTGAAACAATTTTTCCCCTCATATCTCATTCGATTTTCTTAGTTTTTAATTTATCATTCTGACGTTTCCTCTTAAGAGGGTCAGACGATAAAGCCTTAAGGAAAATTTTAGCAATTTTCTTTTTTTTTTCCACCTGCCCGTTTCATTGATTATAAAAAACTGTTTCCTCTGAAATATATATATATATATATATATAAGAAGCCCCTTTAAGTAAAATTTAAATCGAGCACTGTTAGAGAGATTAAAAAATAGACATTCACCAAATGCTTCAGTGCAATACTCCGACTGTCGTTGAGTTCTATTTGACTGTCTTGATGTTTATGCTTGCTGCTCTCAGCATAAATATAACTTAATTTCTCCGTTATCACGTGACAACCACTTATGGCCAAGGGATTAGGTGACCGTTTACAGATTCACAGTGTCTCTGTGAACCGGGTTTGCGCTCTGTGACCGTTTGAGATTGTCATTTTCCTACAATGAGAAGACCTGAAAGCTCGAAACTATGTTGTATGTAGGTAAAATATTAAAATATAATTTAATATTACATATATATAATATATATATATATATATATATATATAAGTGAAGTAGGTTTATATATTTGTATGTACAGGATTCACTCCTAAACCACTTAACCGATCATTATAAATTTTGGAAGACAGCATAAGGGCTCCTCCAGATGTTGGTAATATTGAGTTTAATTTAGTTTCATGCAAAGAGAGTAAAAAAGGGTGAAGCCCCTTTGTGAAAATTCAGATACCTCTGATTTTTGTGAAATTTAAACAATAGTTATTAGACGTCAATTGATAAACATTCCCCAAAGTGGGGTATTTTAAAGATTTTTAGGATGCATAATTTGGGCACAATCTCTTATTTGATAATTCAAATATTTCAGATTTGCATTGAATTTGATCTATAGTCATTAGATATCAATTAAGTAAGATTCCCTGAATTTCAGTTTCTTCTTTAGACCCCTTAAACTTAATATTAAACATCTTCTATGTAGAATTTGGTATATTCGGACTACTGTTCTCATCTTAGGTGTTTTTATCACAACGTTTTGGCCGATGTAACCTCTGTCCTTCTTAAGGTGTACTTTGTCGAACTCGGGAATCTTTCTATCAAACTCAGGAATCTTGACGGAATTTTGAATGGAACCCTTTATTAAATCCACGGGGGTAGCTTGCTCTCGTTTCATCAATGACCCGTGGTGGAGTGGATATAGTACTAAGTATAATTCAGTTCTAAGTGACAGTCATCTGAAGGTTGAAGGTTCAATCCTCAGTGCGGGCGATACGAAGAATTGCGAATTACTGAAGACTTCTTCCCAGTCATGGCAGATGGAACGAGAGCATGCTATCCCTGTGGATTTAATAAAGGGTTCCGTTCGAAATTCCATCCAGATACCTAAGTTCGACAAAGTACACCTGAAGAAGGTCGGAGGTTACATCGGCTGAAACGTTGTGATAAAAACACCCAAGATGAGAACAGTAGTCCGAATATACCAACTTCTACGAATTATCAACACTCATCTAAAAAATTCCGAAGCAAACATTTTTTTAGAATAATTGATTTTGATAAAAATTTAAATAAGGATTCAAGATATAAGGTTTAGTATGATTATATATTTATTTTAATCTTCGTAAGGGGACATAAAGTGGTGCAAAACTGTTCTGCTTGGTGAATTCATTTTACACGTCTTAGAACAGGTATTCTTCTCATGTTTATATATCTGTATGTACAGGATTCACTCCTAAACTAAAAGGGGGTTGAAGCCTTTTGTGAAAATTAAAATAACTATTAGACATCAATTAATAAATATTCCCAAATTTCAGTTTCCCTGGAGTATGGTAAAGGGTTTTTAGGGGCATAATATGAGCACAATCTCCCATTAAAAATTCAAATATATTAGATTTGCACTAAATTTGATTCATAGTCATTAGACACTAATTAAGCAAAATTCTGTGAATTAAAATTTTTTTCTTGGGACCTCTAAAGCTTGAGCCTTAAATTTAAAATTTTCTAGAATTAAAATCATGTAACTGATTTTGATTAAAATTAGAGTAAGTATTTTAAACATAAGGTCAATATCATTATATCTTGATTTTAATCTTCGTAAGGAGTTATAAAACTGGTGCAAAACTGTTGTTTGAGGAATTAAATTTACCCATCCTGGGACGGGTATTCTTCTAGTATGATATATAATTCGTCAAATTATCTGAAACATGTCAACTGTGAAAGAAAATTAACAAAATAATAAATCGAGAAATTATCAGTTATCTCCCTTGGAAAAGAAAAAGATTGGAAGTTGTCATTGAACATCAATAACCCTGGCATCTAGTGATTCAAGAAAAACATTTGTATCAAATTTTTCAGTATCATTTTCTTCTTCCTTGTGAATGCACTTCATTTAGTAAGAAATATGAATCTCAAAGAGAAAATCTCGAATCCAAAACCAGTTAACGTCTGTCGATTATCAACCTTTATTTGTACACAGAAGAATTATTGCAAATAGCATGTTGATTTCTATTTAAAGAATTTGAAATTACATTTTGAGATGACAACAACAAAAAGTAAGAAAATCAAGAACGCTTCTCACCAGTCGAGTCTTGTGATATTTTGGATAAATTGAATAATTTCTTTGCCCATTCGTGAATCGTCAGTCATCAATAATTTTAATACAAGCTCATTTTGGATGACTAAAAACAAAAAGAAAATCACCTTGCATATGAAAGAAATAAAAAAAAGAAAAGTAATTTGGCTAAATTTGGGGCGAATAGTTTGCTTAAAAAAATATATTTTTCATGACTAATCTTTGTTTATTAAAAAACAAGAAACAGCAAATGAAAATAATGTAAACATGTTGTTACAAAATTGCTTCCCTGAGGGCTACAACATGGTCATCTTTAGATCTAATGTCAATAAACACTTGTCATAAATCATTAAATTGTATTCATTCCATTCAATTATTTTCAATCCTCTCATAATATTCATCATCATCCAACAATTAATCTACCCATCTCATTAATCCTTATCCTCGAGTGGCTTTTAGCCTCGATAAGTGGTGACTCATTAGTAAAAAAAAAACATTAATCACAATTTTTGTTCGATTTTGGGGAAAAACTAACGCACATACTTATATATTTGTGCAAGTTTTTTTTATAGTTAGAAGCAAAGTGTAGTATCTGTTCTGATACTACATTTCATCTTTACTGTTCTCGGTCAGTGAAGGAGAAATCTTTTTTAACTGAGATGGATTTTCCCCACAGTAAAAAACGACCTTGTGCCTAACTCTGCCCTTGTGGGGAGGCAAGTAAATGGGAACATGTTTTAGCCATTTAAAAGTACACACCAGAGTTTTTCCTGGAGTCACTAAGAATTGTTTCATATAAACATTAATGTTCAACTTTGGTAAATTTTAAGCAGAATCTAATGAAGAGAATTTCAGATAGCTGCAAGAGATTTCCATTTTAGCCCTTGGAGATCAAATAAGAGTTTTTCCCCAAAAAATCTGGTTAAGTCAATTGTCTGCGTTCAGGGTCATCATGCCAAATGTTTGTGAAAAACAAATGGCCTAATTATGAGGAAAGCAGAAGACGAACAGAATAATGAAAAGTGACAAAAAACATTATATCTTTTTGATTAACATCAGCCCCCCCCCCCCACCCCTAAAAAAAACCTGAACTCTTACAGACTAAAAATGTGTCTTTAGAAAAAAAGATGTCAGTATGCACAACTTTTAATCGTAACTGTTTCACAGACCCCCCCCCCCTCCCATAAAAAAAATTGACTTTAACTTTCTAATTCTAAGCAAAAATGTTTCATATGAATGAGAGAATAACTAAAAAAAGGAAGTAAAACTTTGAACGTGTTTTTGTCTCGAGTACAAAAAAACAAAAAAACAACAAAACAAAATGACTCACCCAATTTTGGCAAGAAAATATGAAAACTTGCCAAGACGAGCAGGGATTCAAGAACCATTCGGAAATATTCACAAAATTCTTCTCGGACTTCCTGTGTCCCCTTGGAAAAGAGACAAAGAAAAACGTTGCCCATTTAAACAATAAAAATCTTGGAAAATAAAAACAAACAAAAAAACCCAACAAAATTAAAAAGAGTAAAAACATTGAACACATTCTGTAGACATATACATGGTGTTGCAGTAAAATCTGACACTTGACAACAAGTAGACGAAATACTGGTAGGTGTTAAGGAGCGTGGTGAAACTCTGGATGGATGAGATAGCTGCTGGACACCCTTATGTCTCCCAGCAAGACTTCGCTCCTGCACACAAGGCCAAGACAACCCAGGTGTGGCTGCTCAACAATGTTCCTCACCACTAGTCGCCAGATTGTGGCCACCCTCTTCACCTGACTGAGACCTCCTTGACTATTTCTTCTGGAGCGTGATCGAGACCAAGACCAACAAGCACGCCCACAACATGGTTGACTCTTTGAGGGCTGCCATCGTGGAGGTGTTCGCTGCTATAGAAAAGAACATAGTCGCCAAAGTGTGTGACTTATTTCGCGCCCATCTTGAGATGATAGTCTTGAAATCAAATGTAGTATGTAACGCTAACTGTTGCTAAATAAACTGTTGTGTCTCTGCATATACAATTTTTGTTTTCATTGCTTTTTTTCTTTTCTTTTCGTCAAGTGTTCGGTTTTACAGACACAACTGGTAGCTTTAGTGTTTTACGCAGGACAAGTTTTATTTAACCCATAGATGGGGCCCTAACAGGTCTAACCACTCCAAGACCTGTGAGAAATGGTAATTAAAGGACAACTCCACACTCACTACTGGATGTCTTTTAAGGTCATACCTAGGACCCATAGAAGTCAGACCTTTTAAACAATTTAATTTTAATGAAGAAAGCAACTATGAGGTCTTGCGAGTAGAAATTATTTTGGTAATGTTATAATTTGTTTTTTTAAGAAGAATTTGCTGTTATTTTACATTGGTTTAGCAAAAAAACATGAATCCTCATGTAAAGAAAAAAAAGAAAACAGGGACTCTTTACTGACATTCATTTGAAATTAGTTTGTTTTTTGTGCAGGTCACGTGATAGTTGGGGTTGCGGTAAAGTGGATAAAATATACCAACTTTTAAATTAACTCTGTGCTTCTCTGATGCACTTCTTTAAACGATACTAATTTTGAAACAAGCATCAAGAATTATGCACCAACGCAAGGAAGTGAGACAACAGAAATATATTCAAAATTAATCTTTTTTCATTTGAATTTTAAAGGAATAAACTTAAAAGTTTAAAAATAATTTTAATGAATTTAAGTTAGAAATTATGCACCAACACAAGGAAGTGAGACAACAGAAATATATTTAAAATTAATCTTTTTTCATTTGAATTTTAAAGGAATAAACTTAAAAGTTTAAAAATAATTTTAATGAATTTAAGTTAGAAATTATGCACCAACACAAGGAAGTGAGACAACAGAAATATATTTAAAATTAATCTTTTTTCATTTGAATTTTAAAGGAATAAACTTAAAAGTTTAAAAATAATTTTAATGAATTTAAGTTAGAAATTATGCACCAACACAAGGAAGTGAGACAACAGAAATATATTTAAAATTAATCTTTTTTCATTTGAATTTTAAAGGAATAAACTTAAAAGTTTAAAAATAATTTTAATGAATTTAAGTTAGAAATTATGCACCAACACAAGGAAGTGAGACAACAGAAATATATTTAAAATTAATCTTTTTTCATTTGAATTTTAAAGGAATAAACTTAAAAGTTTAAAAATAATTTTAATGAATTTAAGTTAGAAATTATGCACCAACACAAGGAAGTGAGACAACAGAAATATATTTAAAATTAATCTTTTTTCATTTGAATTTTAAAGGAATAAACTTAAAAGTTTAAAAATAATTTTAATGAATTTAAGTTAGAAATTATGCACCAACACAAGGAAGTGAGACAACAGAAATATATTTAAAATTAATCTTTTTTCATTTGAATTTTAAAGGAATAAACTTAAAAGTTTAAAAATAATTTTAATGAATTTAAGTTAGAAATTATGCACCAACACAAGGAAGTGAGACAACAGAAATATATTTAAAATTAATCTTTTTTCATTTGAATTTTAAAGGAATAAACTTAAAAGTTTAAAAATAATTTTAATGAATTTAAGTTAGAAATAAAAATAAGAAACGCAAAATTTAAAACAAAACAATAAGCAGTATTCACACTTATTTGAGTAGTTTTGTGTACATTCTTAATCTCTATCTGGTGATACCAGATCAGGCTGCCCTGTGGCTCCCTGAGACGAAATTCACCTACATTGACGTTTTTTTTTTTTTTTTTTTTTTTTGTAAAACTTAATTATGTTCTACAAAACCAAAAAAAAAAACAACAGCCCCTCTCCCTTTCTCCCTCCCCTTTTTTATTTTATTTTTAGAACTTGAAGCATAAATCTTTTACTATAATGACCAGATTCGGCATTAAATAACCCAAAAAGGGTTGATATGCCGTAAAACAAAACTACCAAACTACCTTAATCTCTATATTAATAAAATTGTGCGACCACTTCTCATGTGTCAGTGTATTTCTCGTATCAACATAACTTTGATAATTACACACTGAATTATTTTTTTAAATTTTCCATTAATCGATAATTTATCAAAAATATGTAAAATAAAATGAGATTTTTAAAATCCTATTACAAAATTATTTAATTACGAAATTAAATACAACAGAATACATTTTGGTTTATTCAAAAACAAGTCAGCTATTTTAATCTTTTGTTGATAGTTAAAAAAAACAAACAGGAAAGAATAAATAAATTAGTGACCATTTCAAATTTGAAAGGAATTTTAAAGTATTTAAACTGTCAAATAGAAAGTCATTTCTGGCTTCAAAATTCTCAGTAAATCCTCATATATTAAAATATTAAAAATTTGGAAGTTATTTACATCCAATAATTTCATAAATAGAGATTAAAACAGTACCTTAACTAACAGTACACATGAAAAAAATTAAATTGCTTAAAATATCTCAATAATGGCATATATAGAAAGAGCTTGATGATCTAAGAAAGAATCTTTAAAATTTTTTTAAATCTGACTAAAAATAAGGAAGTTATGACTATTTTTGTGCCTCGCCCGATTGGATATTTTTCCCTCTTTAAGATCATATACGTTTCGTCACATTTTTTACACAAATTTTTCAGTAAAAATGTTATATCTTTCTTAAAACACAAGATTAAGCGATGAAATATTCCATATAAGTGTATTTTTATATGAGGAATCAGAATATGGCACTGAAAATCTCCATTAATTAATGGTTTCCAAGTAATCTGCAGTAAATGCACATAAATATGCTGCAATACTTTAAAAATACCATGTATCCATTAAAAAAAAGAAGTTATTTAACTCAAAGTTGAATTGTAATACATTTTATGTGCAAGAAACTAAAATCTAATACTAGGACTGTTTAAAAATGAATATATTGCAAGTTTTCTTTGGCATTATTGTAGATTAAGGCCTTCAACTAAATAACCCCCATGCCTACCCAAAATATGAGATTCTACTTTTTTTAGGCAATTACATGTGAACACCCTGAAAAACTTGGCAAAAAGAAAAGAAACGAAACCAATTATTTTAGAATTTAGAGTGAGGATTAGTTTCACATGTAAAATGATCCCCCATTTCAGAGTCATTCTAGCGTTTTAGGGCATTAATCAATTTTTTTATGGGAAATAAATTCTGTGCGCTTTTCTTTTTTTTTTTTTAGACGATTATGTGTAGTTTTAAGAGGGTCTTTGTGGGCTTGCCACTCGGACTTCGGGTTAGTGGTAGAGCTAAGGGCAATTACGTGTAAACACCCTGAAAACTAAACAGAAAGAAAAAACCCTAATTATTTTAGAATTTAGAGTGGGAGATTAGTTTCACATAAATTTAATGTAAAATAATTCACCATTCCGGGCCATTCTAGCGTTTTAGAGCAGTTCATCAATTTTTTCTATGGGAAATAAATCCTGTGCGTTTTTCTTTAATGGAGGTCTGCTTTTAAAATTTTTTTCTTTTTGATAGGATTGGGAGCTTGCCACTCGGACTTAGTGTTAGTGATAAGGTTAAGAAGGGGTTTTGTTTTGGATGGAGATTGCCATTCTGACTTAGTGTTAGGGTTAAGGGAGTTGTTTTTAGGGAGTGGCTTGTCACTCATATTTAAGGTTAATTGTATGACACGTTCAAGAGAAGGCACTTTTAGGAGGTGGGCTTGTCACATGAACCTAGAGTTAGTGGTAGAGTAATTATTTATTTTATATCAAGTTTTCAGCTTGAAAAAATATTTTTTAAATTGCACTAAAAGGCAAGAATGTCCGGGAAATAGAAGATAATTTTATGTTAAATTTATATGCGAAACTGATCCCCCATTCTAAAGTCTAAATTATTTTTTGTTATCTTTTTTTGCTTTTTACGGCAAGACTTTTAGGGTGTTCACATGTAATCGCCTAAAAAAGTAGAATTTTATTTTTATTTCTTAATCGGTGACTAGAAAGTCATTACTACTAGAAGTTCGAAAGTTGAGTATAATTGAAAACCAGTATTTCTTGAAGTATTTTTTATAAAAGAACCACAAACAGCATTAATTTTTTTAAGCACAAAAAGTATTTTTGTCTTTCTTTTTTTTTTCAAAACTCTGTAAACAGATTTTACGAAGCTAACTGTTTATAACTAGCTGCTGCTGATTGATCGCTATATCAGCAATACTACTAGCAGCCAATATTTTTTGGGATAGCTTCATTCAATATTACTACTACCGAAAGAAAGACAAAACAATATACAATTATAATTTTAATGCATAAAAAAAAATTAAAGATTGATTTATTTACTAGTTGGGGTACAAAAAATATTTTTTTAAAATGTTTGATACACATCATGTTTAAGGTTTATTTTTAAGATTACAAAAAATAATGGATCAATTAATTTTGTACCCCGACAATAATTGAAATTGATATTTTTCCTGGTTGTTTTCCAAATTTCATGACAAAATTCCTAATAGCCGAATGGTACAATATTTTTAAAAAGAAGGGGGGAGGGTTAAAAAAAAGTGACGTAAATGGCATTAACAATTTTTATGCTTTTATTTGCTGAAAACTCTACAAATAATTATTATTTATTAATGCATATGAAAAGATATTCATTTCTGAACAAAATGGTGGTATTTTGACAACTTAAAGTGCTTTGGTTTTGAAAATATGACTATTTTAGTAGAACTACTTTGAAATCTGCGATTATCCAAACCGTTTTATGGTCGGTGGGTATTGCTACCTTTACAAAATTAGTTTTATAACAATTATGAGACATGCGTTGCACGGAGAGGAATGATATCAGAATAATACGATGGATGTGTAATGTGAGTCTTAAAGACAGCCTTGGATCTGATGATCTTAGAGGAAGATTAAATCTGGACAGTACAGTATAGGGAGATGTGTGCAGAATAGGAGACTTTGTTGGTTTGATCACATTGAGTCTGCTTGGATTAGCAGATGTAGAACAGTTGAGGTAGCAGGGTCAGTTGGCAGGGGAAGTCCAAGGAAAACATGGGAAGAAGTGATAAGGATGAACTTTAGAGAAAGAGGGATGAATAAAAACCTGACCAAAGATAGGTTAGTTTGGAAGTCAATTTCTAAAAGCTGTCCAACACATGCCAGCCTGTAAAACGGACATTAAACTGAATATGATGATGATGCATAACTGATTTTTAAAATAAAAAAATAATTATGTGATTGCGATGCCATCATTCAACCTACTCTCTTTTCATAATCCACATGAATGTTATGACATAGAAAATAGAATTTCTGCTATAGATTTTATGATGTTTTTTTTGTATAGAATAATTTACGGATGATTTTTAATTTTCTTTCAGATTTGTAAAATAAATCGCAAAAGCCTACCTCGAGTATAGGAATTCGATTATATTCACCATGAATTTGCAAAGCAAGGCTCAACATATTCGTCACAGCTTTTGGAAGACTTTCCTCCTTGAATTCGAAGGAGTCAGCAAAATCAATGCCAACACAAATTTTACTGCGAAAAAGAAAAATGGAAATGAATTTTAAAAAAAGTTGCATAGTTTCTCTTCTTGTTTAAGAATTTCCTTATTTGAAAAATCAAAGAATGAAAGAAAGCCACAACACTAATAGAAGATGCATCCAGGTAGAAAATTTATTTCTTTATTATACCTCTTTGAGGATCATCGACTGCAGCACAATGACAGATCCATGATTAAATGGATCTGCAATGTGAAATCTGACCAAACCAAACTAAACAAATTAAGTCGGAGGATCTGTTAGAAGCACTGCATTTATTCAGCATAGAAGTTATCCCAAGGACGAATTGGTTATGGAGTATTTATTCTCCTGGATAAACTGTTGTAGAAGCATGTATGTCTTGAATCATAGGAAGATTGGTTGGCCAAAGAAAACTTGGAAGCAAGTGATTAGACAAGATCGTACAGAGTGGAATTTGGAGACAGTTGACCCGCTGGACCGTGAAGACTTGAGTGTGAGCTTGCGAAATATCAAAAACGTTCATCAAGAATGTAAAGCGAAATGAATAATAAATATGACAGGTTTATTGAAAATGTTTGCAAAAGAAAAAAAATATATAAAAAAGGACATAAAAATATGAGCAACATAAAAGAAAACTAAAAATCTTGAAGTGTAGGCATGGCAGAATCCCCCTCAAATGTTAAAGTTAAACATTTTTTGTTTCTTTATAAACAGTATAAAAACAAAGACTCAAGTGTTTAACCCTTTGCTTGGTTACTTTTTTTTCTGGAGAAAAGATAAAATAGATTAATGGCATGTTAAGCCACTGCCTTTCCTTCCCTACTCATTTTAATTCACTCTTTCCTTTTTTTTACTTTCTTAGCCCTTCTTAAAGCTATGCTTAAATAATAGTGAAAAGGGTAATTATGTAGAACGATTGTCTACAACAACGTCTGCAAAACCAGGTCACATGACTGCTACACATTTAAAAAGTGATCAGCACACTTGCCATGCGACTTATAAAAAACAAGTCTAGAAACCTCTAGACTTAGATAAAAAGAGCATCTTGCTAACCAAAAGTTCCAGTTCCAGAGAGTTGTAAGCAAATGACCCAAAAAGGTAAGATGTAAAATAACGAACGTAATCTCGGACCAATATGGTTCCATTGCAATGGTTAGACACACATAAACACCACAACTTTACAAATGCAAAATAATGCACATCTATTGGAACTCACACAGCAATGAACATGAAAAAAAGATATGAATCTTGACAACATAATAAAATGAAAAATATATAAATCTCATAACAACGACAATCTGCAGAATATTGTGTGCACACTGCTATTGAGAGATTCCATCCACAAATTCTACCTCAGCTCTATAGGAGGAGATGTCTGTCGAGCAGAAAATACAGCAATGACAAAACTAATGTTGCCAGCCAATTCCACAATGTGTTACAATTGTGACCCAGAGAGTAACTCAGTGTCATATTCTGTGTGACTCGGCACTAAACATATTCCGGTTTTGAGTCACAGCATCATTGTGAACAAGTCATGTTGCACCGTGATAACCTGAAGTCTTATCCAAGTTTGAGGCATCAAATGTGGTATTATTGTGTTGTGGATATATTTTCCATTAATTACTTACTTTGACTTAATTACTCATTCTGTCACAACAAAACAATAATTAAAGAAATCCATGTTACTATGGACCTCCACCCCCTAAGAGCCATAACCCAAAGAATGTGGAGGAAATGATTCACAAAAAGGAAAAGCAATTGGAAGTGTGATGAGTGGAAAGATGATGGGGAGGCGGCTGAAATCTTTTGAACTAGACTGTTAGTGGCCGACAAGTTGTTTGATAGTTTCCTGGTAGCCAGCTGGGAGTGACTGTGAGGGCGAGCAGAAGTAGTTATTTCTGCTAATCAGCTGGGTGTGACTGAGACAAAGACCGGACGTTTAGGCTTTCTGGTCGAAAATAAATATATTTAGCAGTTCGTGTTCAGCAGGGAGCAGATTGGAGTTAAAGTCGGGCGAGAGCAGATCTGAGTAGACTGGCAGATCGGGTCAAACATACGTTGAGATGAGCTGACGAGTGAATGACAAGGCTGCCTCGACAAACAAATTATCTCAGTTGGGTCCTAGCTGATACACTGGAACTTAACTAAGATGTGGATGCTAACATTTGGGGGTCCTTTGCTGCGACGGTGTTACACACACACACACACACACACACCCCCCAGAGCACAACTGACTTATACACAATGTATATGAGTTTGTTTTTTCTTGTGAGTTTGCATTGCTTTTGTTTTTTGTATACTTGTAAACCAGTGCATACTACTTCAACGCTCGCCAAGATAAAAAAAACGAAGAGAACCATGGCACAAACTGGGTGATCGGTGATTGTTGGGGACCAGCATATGGTCTTACACATGAATAAAAGTTGCAAACCTTCTAAGAGTTTCCCATGGAACCAACAAAAAAGACCAACATAAAACCAGAAAGAATAGTTTATCAAGCTGGTGCAGAGGCGAACCAGCTAATCTGCATACTATTGTTGGAGAAAAATCATCAGGAAAGAAGGAATGTGAAATCTGATTTTTATATTGGATTGTACATTTATTTTCTTTTGCAAACGTTTTTATCGAAAGATAGAGGGTAAGCGAGGAAAAAACAAACCGAGAAAGAATTGGGATGACTTGATCAAAGATGACCTCAATTTTTGTCTCCTTCTGACAAATCTATGGTGAACAAAAAATAATTGTAGTTATACTGGCTAACTGATATGCATAATTAGCATAAGTAGAAAGAGATTACTATATAAGTCTCTCTTTAAGTATAGCTAGCAGTGAAAGTACACTAGCAACTGACTAGGTAAATCTACAACTTCACAAGAATGGCGTTGCCGATAGGATCCCAATTGTCTCTCGAGGACCCCGACTTCGTGGACACATGGATAAAATGTTTAGCTGCGAGTGCAAGGACTAAAAAGTTGAAGGACAACAAGGAAACGGGAGGAGAAAATGAAATAACAGATTTATATTTGGGAAACATCATGAAAGTCTCAAACATGGTGTATCCCGTGAACCTAGAAGACCTGACTTTCGGAAGAATCAGTCAGATCATAAAAAGAAATATGAAACCAAAGAAAAGGTTAATCGTGACAGAAAGAACAAAGTTTATGTCAATGAAACAAGAAATTTATGAACCAATCATTAAATATCTACACCGTCTACGAAATGCAAGTAGATATTGTGAGTTTGAAAACCTCGGACAGGAAGAACAGACTATCGAAGAAGATTTAATTCAATTAAGACTAATTGAAGGTATGTGCAATACGTCACACAGGAATAAAATAATGGAACAGCTACAAATAGGAAATATGTCCTTAAATACTTGCATTGAATTTATACAGCAACAAGAATTAATACAGAAATACAACGACTATAAAAATCAACCCGGCGAACAAATAGTCGCTGATACATACATGTTAAAAAAGAAAAAATGTTGGTATTGTGAATATGAAATAAAAAGGGAAAAATACCCAGCATTTGGAAAAACTTGTACAAATTGCTTAAGAATGAACCATTTTCAAGCAGTATGCAAGTTCAAAAAGAAAAACGTCAAAAGAGTTGAAGAAAATGAAACAAATAACAAAAATAAGAATGTTGAAAAAATTGAACAAAAGAAAAAAGATGTTATATTGAAAGTCAAAATTAACAATGTCGATTTGGATATGCAAATGGATACCGGCAGTGAGGTAAGGCTTATAGCAAAAAATTTCTGAGAAAGCATTGGAAATCCGATGTAGCAGTTACCTCCTCCTTTCAAAACATAACTACACCGGTTTGCCGGTAGGTGGCGCTTTTTCACCGACAGGTGGCGCCGTAAAGCGGCACCAGAGTTATCTGCCCTTCGGACTATAAGAGCCGGTGCAAAACGAAAATTCTCTCTCTTCTTCACCAGCCTCGACAGGAGTACGCTGACATTAGCGTTCCGTCTCTCTCTTTTTCACCGACCAGCATCGACAGAAGTATGCTGGCACCAGCGCTCTCTCTCTCTTCTCTGCTCGGCAGAACGACGCTAATACACTAGCGCTTCGTCTCACGCTTTTCTCTTGAACTGGTCTCAGCAAAACAACTACCAACACACGTTTCTTCCGTCAACACGTGGGCAAACAACGGTAAGAGTTCTCAACTCGTTTTCTTTGTGTACGGCTTTCCAAGACTTTCCTCACGCCGGATTCATTTCTTCTTATACCTTTTTCAAGAACTGTTTTTCCATCGACACACATGCATACATCACACACTTCATCATTCCACGTACACACACGTTCAATAAACCTTATTTGAACTACTTCATTTTTGTTTATTAATTATTACTCTGTCTTTTGCATGCAACATTGCTTGATATACTGAACACGTTTATAATCGGGGGAACACGACTCTCGATCCTAACAATTGGTGACCCGACGTGCAAGCTTTGTTGTATGTGGCGGAGTAATTAATTTCGTACAAAAACAAAAAAATATATATATATATCATTTCTCGTTTTTCTTTCGTGGTGAAACGAATTACGCATCCATCTTTTTCCTTTTTTTTTCTACCCACGTGGTAGAAATATACAAACAAACAAAAGAAAAGAAGCCACCGTCTCCATTTTTCCTAGCCACGCGGAAATACCCAAACAAGAAAAACAAAAACATTTCTCGGTTTCTCCGAGTATAAAACAAGTTACAATTTCATTTTTTCTTCTTCTCTTTCTCCACATACGTGTCGGAAAAATATATACAAAGAAAAAGACAAACTTTTGCCAATCCTTTTTTTTCTTTTTTGACGAATAAAAGGACCTTACAAGACGCCACTTCCTTTGTTTTGAACACGTGGAGATAAAAAGAAAACAAAAGAAAACAAACGCTCACGCTGCCCATCTTTTTCGTGACCACGTGTTGATAAAAAAATTCAAAATAATGCCGCCATCCTTTTCACGTGGAAATGAAAATTCAAAAAAAAAAAAAAAAAGAGGAAAGGAAAATACGAATTTTTTTTTTTTTTCTTTCTTTTCAACAACAAAGGAAAAGAGAAGCCGCCATTCTTTCTCTACGTGGAAACTAACATTCAAACAAACTAAAACGAAAACAAAAAAACGTCATTCCTCGTGTGAAACAAATTACGACTCCATTTTTTTTCTTTCTTTTTCCTTTCTACCCACGTGTTGGAAATATATATATAAAAGAAAAGAAAACTACAAAACAAACACGAACAACATCACCAAGCCCCAAGACTTAATACTGGTTGTAAAAAGTCAGGCTCAGCGAGCACCAACATCACCCTTCAAGGGCTACCAACCCTCTTCAACAACTGGACGTTCATTGATCAACAGGAGGACCCATCAACTTGAACAACCACATTTTCCCGGACATTAATCAAGCACCAAACATTTCCGGACATCACTGACGACACTATAGAAGAAATCACACCAGTTTAAAATGAGTACAACTGCACAAGCACCACTAAATACTCAACAACTGGACGTTCGTTGATCAACTGGGGGACACATCAACTCGAACGACGCGCACCAACACCAGTACAGACCCACTTGTACCTGGACCTGCTAACTCACTTGCAGACATTTGTGCATCTGATTTTGACCATAGTGTACCACCAATCTCAACAACTAGATGTTTGTTCATCAGCTCCACAACACGGACTAATTAACATGAACAACATCAACACTGCACAGATTCACTTGTGCTCATTCATCAACAACTGCACAGATTCACTTGTGCTCACTCATCAACAACTGCACAGATTCACTTGTGCTCATTCATCAACAACTGCACAGACTCACTTGTGCTCATTCATCAACAACTGCACAGACTCACTTGTGCTCATTCATCAACAACTGCACAGACTCACTTGTGCTCATTCATCAACAACTGCACAGACTCACTTGTGCTCACTCATCAACAACTGCACAGCTTCACTTGTGCTCACTCATCAACAACCGCGCAGACCCAAGCACCAAACATTCCCGGACAACACTGACAATTCAACGTTTGTTCATCAGCTCTGCATCACGCAGACTAATCAACATGAACAACGCCACCAACAAGTGCAAATGCGCTTGCACTGAGCATTTTTTCGACCGCAGACTCACTTGCGCTCAAACTTGATGCAGACCCAATTGCATGCAAACAACACGCAGATCCACATGCGTTACAAACACTCAATTCCGCAGACGCACTTGCGATCAATCATTCAATACAGATGCAGAAATAAGTAGCGTGCACACTACTTTTTCTAATCTTCAACAGCAAAACAGACATACCCACAAAGAATGCTTTTCATCTACAACTGTACATATTGAATAATATTTTCATATTTTTCAATCTGGGGGGGAGTCCTTGTAGCAGTTACCTCCTCCTTTCAAAACA
Organism: Sepiola atlantica; assembly: GCA_963556195.1. Taxonomy (NCBI): domain Eukaryota; kingdom Metazoa; phylum Mollusca; class Cephalopoda; order Sepiida; family Sepiolidae; genus Sepiola; species Sepiola atlantica. The sequence goes on from CAUVYP010000834.1 coordinate 494,324, forward strand.
TAACTACACCGGTTTGCCGGTAGGTGGCGCTTTTTCACCGACAGGTGGCGCCGTAAAGCGACACCAGAGTTATCTGCCCTTCGGACTATAAGAGCCGGTGCAAAACGGAAATTCTCTCTCTTCTTCACCAGCCTCGACAGGAGTACGCTGACATTAGCGTTCCGTCTCTCTCTTTTTCACCGACCAGCATCGACAGAAGTATGCTGGCACCAGCGCTCTCTCTCTCTTCTCTGCTCGGCAGAACGACGCTAATACACTAGCGCTTCGTCTCACGCTTTTCTCTTGAACTGGTCTCAGCAAAACAACTACCAACACACATTTCTTCCGTCAACACGTGGGCAAACAACGGTAAGAGTTCTCAACTCGTTTTCTTTGTGTACGGCTTTCCAAGACTTTCCTCACGCCGGATTCATTTCTTCTTATACCTTTTTCAAGAACTGTTTTTCCATCGACACACATGCATACATCACACACTTCATCATTCCACGTACACACACGTTCAATAAACCTTATTTGAACTACTTCATTTTTGTTTATTAATTATTACTCTGTCTTTTGCATGCAACATTGCTTGATATACTGAACACGTTTATAATCGGGGGAACACGACTCTCGATCCTAACACCGACTTTACGAAAGAGCAGTGTACACCTTTGCCAATTTGATGGATCGGTCATAAAAACTTTAGGATATTTTGAAGGTTCCTTCAAGTTAAAAGACAAATTCGAGGTAATACCTAGTATAATTGTCACAAATTGTAAAAGAACCACAGACTCTTGGGAAACGATGTGCTTAAAATAAATTCTACCAAACTAATTAATGAAATAAAAATAGAAAACAACGGAAAATTAAAAAACTACAAAGCTAGTTTAAAATTAAAAGAAAATGTTAACCCCTCTTATTATGAAGCACAAAAATCACCAATACATTTTTTGCCATTAGTAAAACTATGAAAATTAATTGAACAAGTTTCACATGGGGGTAGCAAGTGGGCATTACCTATTGCAGACAGAGACATACGTATATTGTGAATATGAAATAAAAAGGGAAAAATACCCAGCATTTGGAAAAACTTGTACAAATTGCTTAAGAAGTTTACTGGCACGGTAGAAGGAGCCCACCTTCTTTGCAGTAGCCCTGGCAATGTTTTCAATGTATATATTCCAATTCATGTTATCTGTGAAAGTTAGGCCGAGGAGTTTGAATGATGAACTCTCAGGTAGAGTGTTATTTGCCATGACAATCGGTGGTTGAAGAGGTTTTTTGTAGTTATTGAAGGAAAGTAGCTTTGTCTTTGTGGCATTAAAAGTTACCATCCATTTTTGACTCCATTCCACTACAGACTGGAGGTCATTTTCTAAGGATTCAGCCATTGCCTCAGATATGTGCACGTCGGTTTCGCCCACATGACGAGAGTAGAGCGTGGTGTCGTCAGCAAATATTCCTATCTCAGTCTCAATGACATCAAGCAGGTCATTTATGAAAATCAGGAACAGTAGAGGTCCAAGGATGGATCCCTGGGGTACACCAGCATTTATGTCATGTTGCTTGGAAGAATGGCCATCGAGGACAACCTGCATCTTTCTTTTTGTTAGGAAGGATTTAATTATATTAAATATTTGTCCAGTAATACCATATAAGTGCAGTTTTAGGAGAAGCCCTTCATGCCAGACCTTGTCAAAGGCCTTGGATATATCGAGCACTACCGCCCTAGCTTCACCTGCTTTGTCAAGTGTATGGTATATTCGTTCAGAGATATCTGCAGTAGATCGTGCTTGTCTGAATCCGTATTGATGATCAGAAAAAAGTTTAGCATTAACTAGGTGCCGGACTATCGCTAGATTGATTAATGATTCAAAGATTTTAGCAAAGATCGGGAGTAGACTGATTGGGTGGTAGTTTAGAGGATCAGTTCTATCTCCAAAATTCTTGAAGACTGGTATCACAGAGGCAATTTTCCAACTATCAGTTTGGAGAGGACAGGAGCCAGCTCAGCAGAGCATTTCTTTATTATTATTACTGGTATAAGATCAAGCCCACAGACTTTGGAGGTGTCAAGGTTTTTTATGATTACTTTGACTTGAGATGGGGTGATGACTAGGTTCTCAAGTGTGGCTTCAGTCTGCAATAGGAATTTAGGGAGGGGGTTGTTTGCTGAGTCCAAAGTGGAGTTTAAGGCGAAATGTTGGGCAAGTAGTTCAGCCTTATTAGTTGCCGTGCAAACAACATCGTTGTGATTTGATAGCGGGGAATCGTTGATTGTCAATTGTTCATCACACTATTGTAGATTTTCCAGAAATCAAGTGTACCTAGTTTCTGTGACTGAATGCGTTTTTTGGTTATCTCTGTATACCTTCTCTTTACTTCATCTATCACTACTTTGCAATCCTTTCTTGCCTCTATAAATTTCTGTCTATTCGCAGTTGACTTATGGCGGCCGAATTTTCGGAATGCTTTCTGTCTCTCAGCAATAGCAGCTGCACATTCTGAGGTGAACCATTGAGGAGAGTGGGGTATGCTGAATAATTTTGCGTGGGGACATAATCATCAATACCTGCTTTGACCCATTTGCTTAGCTCATTTGTACACTGATCAGCAGGGAGCGAGAAGGTTTCACCCTATGGGGCGTCGTTGATGTGATCCCTGAGGGATTCAAAATCAGCCTGCTCATAGTTTCTCGTTGTTTTGAACAACGGCTCATCAGCTTTTGGACAAGGTTTTAAGGTGATAAGTATCATTACCACAACGTGATCAGAATTTTCAAGTGGGTTATGGGCATTTACCACACAAGCCTTGGGTCGTGAGGTCAAGAAGTGAGGCTTGCTGGTCCGCACGATCAGGAAGGCGGGTCAGAAAAGTGACAGCCTGTGAGAGGTCGTGTGCTGATGAGAAATTAAAAGTAGAGTTCCCAACTGCATCAGTAATACTAGAGAATCCCAACCAGTCATGGTGGTATGCAAAAAAATCCCCAAACACATGTATTTGGGCATTCGAATCAAGTGACAGTGCTCTATCTAAGCTTTCAGAGACAGAGTAAAGTGTACAGTCCTGGGCCGAAGGAGAACGATATAAGAAATATAAGTAACTAACTCTGTGATGTAAGGTCAGTCTAAATCACACGTAGGCTTGGTCATCTGATTCTAACCTATGTTCTATAGTCAAGGGAAGGGTGTTTCAAACATAAACTCCTAGCCCATGCATATGTTTGTCAGAGTCCTTACAGTAGAGTGGAAGGTAATCAGTCATGTCAAAGTGGTGAGAGGAGATTGAGGATCGAAGGTTCATTTCACTTAGTGCTAGGATATCCGGGAAGTTTGTCAGGAGAAAAGTTTCTTCATTGTTAATGATGTAGACTGCAAAAACGGGACTAAAAGCATGTTCTCAGCAAAAAGAAAAAATAGAAGTTTTTTTACCAAGGCTGCTTTTAAGCTATCGAACAACACCAAACGCGGGAAGATTAGAAAGCCGATCAGCTTTAATGAGAAGACAAATTAGAGGTTCGTTAACTATGTCGTATTCTACAAATGAAAAAATCTGGTACAAAAAGAACAAATAATCAAATCAAGAAAGGAAAGAATTTATCGTGCAAAAAGGCCACAATACAGCTATGTGTGTGTTGGCCCATGCAGACCAAATAAGGTCCCAGAGTGAATACGAAGAGCAAAATGAACAAATCGATATGACTTCTTCCATTATTGAGTTATTAGAACAACCTGTACAGAATGAAATGTCAGAAGATGAAACAATGTGAGATCAAGTAAGTCAAAATGAGGATCTGGAGTCGGATTCAGATCAAAGTGCGAAAGGGGGCGACCTTGGTTATAGTTTACTGCAAGATAGGCCGAGATCTCCCAGAGAAAGAAATAAGAGAGAAAGAGAAGATCAAAGTAATATCGAAAATGAAACGATCATTAGAAGAAGTGCAAGATGCACTAGAGGCATAACGTCTATATGTTCCAGGGAGATGTGGTGATACTGGCTAATTGATATGCATAATTAGCATAAGTAGAAATAGATTACTATATAAGTCTCTCCTTAAATATAGCTAGCAGTGAAAGTACACTAGGAACTGACTAGGTAAATTTACAACTTCATAACAGTAATCATTTATTTTATTCACTTCATGAAATATTTGTTAGGTTACTTTAGAGACTTAGACCACTACCAACACTTATTATGATAAAGTTTTGCAGGAATAGAGATGTATATTGCCTAAAAAAAATTATTTTTTGCTGTTGTAAGTTTGGGGAGGCACCCCCCTCTAAATTGGAAAGTTTACAAAAAAATTCATGTGATTATCTTACTTACCGTGTTTCCTAGAATATATATTCCACAATTCATAATGATCGGTTCATTAGTTTAGCAATGAATCCTACACATAGAAATATATATAAACACGAGAAGAATACCCATCCCAGGACGGGTAAAATTAATTCCCTGAACAGATTTGCACAAATTTAATGTCCCCTTACGAAGATTAAAATCAAGATATAATACTACATCAAAATCGACGTAAATGATAGAGTTTCATGGAAAAAAGTTACTTAATGCTACTATGGCCAATGTGTAACACGTATCTGATGTGGAAGACACATGTTAAATGAAGAAGAAGAAGAAAAAGATGCCAGATATAAATTGTACAACACTATGACAGGAGAAGAAAGGGGAGGGGGATCGAAGTGAGAAAATACCTTAAGACGACTGAAAGTTGAGCTGCAGTTGCCCAACCACCATCAATCATGGTGTAATCACGTTTCAGGAAGATGATCATCGTTTGAACAAATTTATATTTCCACAAAAGCCTTCGAAGGGTTGCTGCTTCTTTAGACGCTGGGTTAACAGCATCTAACAAGTCTGGAAAATAGATATTTATTTAATTAAAAAGACAAAAGTAAAAACAAAATGGTAAGCCTATTTCTCTCTCTTTTAACTTAAATACTATAAAAATAAGAGTTGGGGAAAAAAGAAACTGGAAAAGCAATTAATTCAAAATTTTTCTCTTACTTACTTTTATGTAAAATCTAAAATGGAAGACTTATAATAGGGGTGGGACGTAATGGGTGAAAATTTCAGATTCATACGAGTAGTATTTTTTGTGTTCATTGATTCATGTTCTTCATCGATATGTATGTTGTCAATTATGACCTTCCAGTGTTTAGTGTTATTTATGTATAAATGAATACATAAATAACAGTAAACAATCAAACATTTTGAAAATTTTGCAAAATTCAGAAGGTGCAGGCCAGAAATAGCCGTTAGGGCTCCACGGGACTCAAAATCCATCATTTTTCGGTGAAAAAGTGGTTTCACGCCACATTGCAGGTCCTAAAACATCCTCAAAAGCTATGAATGGATATAGATGGTTAAATCTGATATAGTACTGTAATTTAGGACCATTTTCAGGCTGTAAAAGGGTTTTCATGAATGTAGAATAGCCAAAAACTAGTGAAAAATAGCCAAACTTTCCAACATCAAAAGCTTCACATGTGTGGGACACACATAGGAGATGTAGAGGTACATGATTGGAAGAGAGAGACGCAGCGATCAGCTGTTCAATTTGGAGATTCTTCTGAACGGAGTCTGTCATGACAGCTGTCAGTTTTTCCCAAATCAAAGCTTTATTGCACCCTACTGTCAGATTAAGTGATGCCAAAAAAAGATTTACAATGTTCCTTCGATCTTCAACTGCCATGTTTAGTGAACGCAGACGAAATTTCTTCCCACTGGAAGTTTGAATCACCAATGATGGCCACTCACCATTTAGTCTTTTGCGGGTTGTGGGGTCATAGTGGAAGGTTACCACATCAGATGGAGTAGTAGCAAGAAGTGCTAAGGTAGCATTCCTTTTTTCCTGGATTGCCATCAAGTGCTTCATCTTCCGAATCGTCTTTGCTGATGGGAGAACATACTTATATTGTATATATTCTTCCTCAGTGTGAGGTCGTTTATTCTTCGGCGGTTCAACGTTATCTTTTTCAACATCAGCTTTCAGAGCGTAGTTCAACCTCAGATGTTTCTCAGTCGCAACCTTATACGCCATCCGTGCTGCTTCTGGAGAAATGTTTGCGGCTGATTAGGAAGCAGCCAGTGCAATCTTGATGGAGTCAGTAAATGTTTTGCTTCCTTAACGGAGATTGAAAGTCATATCTGTCTTAACTCCAACTTTATTACAGCTGACTGTGGTACGTACCCTCCCTGACCGCTGCACAGCAAAATTGATATTAGTATCACTATCGTCGAGAGTACTGTTCATTACTGTAACCCTTTCTTCTTCCTCTGTAACTGAAATAACCATCTCTTGCTCCTCCCTTTCCTCCGTCTCAACAACCATTGATTCATGTTCTTCATCGATATGCATGTTGTCAATTATGACCTTTCGGTTGAGTGCAACTTGATCAAAGAAAAACTGTTTCTCATGTGCATCAAACATCTCCACGTCAACACCCTTTCCCAGAATATTGAAAAGAATGTGATTTTTTTGTCTTCCATTGAATCAAGTTTGACCTCTTCGATCCATGGCCCTTCTGAACTTTGCTATTGTACTCTCTCAAGTATCGATCAAGTTTATCTTTCACTCCTTTTATTGTTGTTAGTTTAATGTCTCTTCCAAATGCTCTTTGCCAGTGAGCCAGCAGACACAGAGAAAATTGATGGAGATGCTCTTTCTATTTTGTAGATCCATAAGTTGTAGCATGATGAACTATGGCCAAAACGCACTCATGTACAGTTGGGAGGTTTTCAAGCAAAGTGAAATCCCAATCATCGTACTGGTACTTTGTTTCACTCATCCTATCTTCTCAACTAAACTGAACTGAAAACAAAAGAAAATAATTGTTATTAAACTGCTTGAATATAATACAATGCAATGGTTTCGACACTACAATGGTTTCAACTATCTACACCCATTCATAACCATTGTAGAGGCTTGGGAACCAATTAGGTTGCTTAACGGAGGATTTTGGCTAATTTGGGCTATTTTTCACTAGTTAACGGCTATTTTATATTCATGAAAACCCTTTTACAGCCTGAAAATAGTCCTAAATTACAGTACTATATCAGATTTAACCATCTATATCCATTCATAGCTTTTGAGGATGTTTTAGAACCTGCAATGTCGCGTGAAACCACTTTTTCACCGAAAAATGATGGATTTTGAGTCCCGTGGAGCCCTAACGGCTATTTTTGGCCTGCACTTTCTGAATTTTGCAAAATTTTCAAAATGTTTGATTGTTTAGTGCTATTTATGTATAAATGAACACAAAAACATACTACTCACATGAATCTGAAATTTTCACCCATTACGTCCCATCCCTACTTATAATATAGGTTATATCCAATCTGCTGTGAAAGTTGCTTTAATTTTTTTCATAAAAAAACATTGAATTCACAGAGCCTAGAAAAAGATGTCTATCCTGATGCTATAATTATATATAGTATCTGGTTGGAAAGAAAGTAATGTCGTTTTTGTCCAACACATTTATTTCATCTGAAACATTCACATTAACGCATTTTTAATCTTTACAATAATTTCCCTCATTTTCTATGACTTCTTCAAAAAATTTCTCTGATTTTTGAGAGAAAAACAAATTAAGGTCATTTTTGAGTTGGTCGTCATTTTCATAAATTGTATTGTTTAAGTGATGCTGCAACGACCGGAAAAGATGCTATTCGGATGGAGCAATGTCAGGTGAATAAGGCGGATGAGGCAAAACTTCCCAATTGAAACTCATGACCTTTTCCTGAGTGAGTTTTGCTGTGTGAGATTTCGCGTTATCATGCTGAAACACTATATCCTTTTTATTGAGTAATGCTGGTCGTTTTTTTGATAGAGCAATTCTAGTTGCAAACAATATTTTACTGCTGTGATTGTTTGATTAGGCTCTAGTAACTCATAATGAATCAGTCCTCTCATGTCCCACCATAAAGAGAGTATAACCTTCTTTGGGTGTAGTCCTTGTTTTGGAACAGGCTGTGGACTTTGGGTTCGGTCTAATCATTGTCTTTTGCATTGGGTATTCTTGTAAAGAACCCATTTTTCATCTCTAGTCACAATTCTTTGCAAAAATGGTTCTCAATGATTCCTGGAAAGCAAAGATGTGCAAACAGTCAATCTTTGATTTCGTTGAGCATCGGTCAAATCGTGGGGAACCCAAAGTCCAAGTTTTTAAACTTTTTCTAACTCGTAAAGGCATTAAATAATTGTGGTATAGGTTGTATTGAACTGTTGAGCTAATTCTCTGCTGGTTAACTTTGGATTGGCCCTCACAGCATCTTTATAGCATCTTTATCAATTGATTTTGGCCTTCCCAAACATCGCTGATCTGATATGTTAAAGTCTCTAGAAGAAAATTTTGCAAACCACCGTTGACATTTTCGATCATTCAGAACATTTATCCCATAGACAGTTCCAATATTCCTTGTAGCTCAGTTTCCTTTTTTGAATTCATAAAGCATGCAATGTCTCAGATGCTTCTCACTAATCTTAATTTTTTGACAGCTGAGACCGTTAAACTTAATATTTTCCAACAAATTACTATATCTGAAAGGCAAAGTAAGATATTAAGACACCAATTCATCAAAAAATCTAGAACTGTGTACAACTTAAAAGGCTGCAAAGTGATGAAGTAAAAAATACGACATTACTTTCTTTCCAACCTGATACTAGCAGAATACCCGTTCCAGGACGGGTGTGAGCAATATGTATAGCATGTTGAGCGACACATTTTCATACTTAAAAAGATACATATGTACTCTAGCCATCCTGTAAGTGATAAAACATAATTTATTTTGGTCTATTTACTCAACTAAATGTGATTCATATCTGTCAGCTTAGGTAACTAAATGTGATTCATATCTGTCAGCTTAGGTAACTAAATGTGATTCATATCTGTCAGCTTAGGTAACTAAATGTGATTCATATCTGTCAGCTTAGGTAACTAAATGTGATTCATATCTGTCAGCTTAGGTAACTAAATGTGATTCATATCTGTCAGCTTAGGTAACTAAATGTGATTCATATCTGTCAGCTTAGGTAACTAAATGTGATTCATATCTGTCAGCTTAGGTAACTAAATGTGATTCATATCTGTCAGCTTAGGTAACTAAATGTGATTCATATCTGTCAGCTTAGGTAACTAAATGTGATTCATATCTGTCAGCTTAGGAAACTCAATGTGATTCATATCTGTCAGCTTAGGTAACTCAATGTGATTCATATCTGTCAGCTTAGGTAACTCAATGTGATTCATATCTGTCAGCTTAGGTAACTCAATATGATTCATATCTGTCAGCTTAGGTAACTCAATGTGATTCATATCTGTCAGCTTAGGTAACTCAATGTGATTCATATCTGTCAGCTTAGGTAACTCAATGTGATTCATATCTGTCAGCTTAGGTAACTCAATGTGATTCATATCTGTCAACTTAGGTAACTCAATGTGATTCATATCTGTCAACTTAGGTAACTCAATGTGAGTCATATCTGTCAACTTAGGTAACTCAATGTGAGTCATATCTGTCAACTTAGGTAACTCAATGTGAGTCATATCTGTCAACTTAGGTAACTCAATGTGAGTCATATCTGTCAACTTAGGTAACTCAATGTGAGTCATATCTGTCAACTTAGGTAACTCAATGTGATTCATATCTGTCAACTTAGGTAACTCAATGTGATTCATATCTGTCAACTTAGGTAACTCAATGTGATTCATATCTGTCAACTTAGGTAACTCAATGTGATTCATATCTGTCAACTTAGGTAACTCAATGTGATTCATATCTGTCAACTTAGGTAACTCAATGTGAGTCATATCTGTCAACTTAGGTAACTCAATGTGAGTCATATCTGTCTACTTAGGTAACTCCATGTGATTCATATCAATCAACTTAGGTAACTCAATGTGATTCATATCTGTCAACTTAGGTAACTCAATGTGATTCATATCTGTCAACTTAGGTAACTCAATGTGAGTCATATCTGTCAACTTAGGTAACTCAATGTGAGTCATATCTGTCAACTTAGGTAACTCAATGTGATTCATATCTGTCAGCTTAGGTAACTCAATGTGATTCATATCTGTCTACTTAGGTAACTCCATGTGATTCATATCTGTCAACTTAGGTAACTCCATGTGATTCATATCTGTCTACTTAGGTAACTCCATGTGATTCATATCTGTCAACTTAGGTAACTCAATGTGATTCATAGCTGTCAACTTAGGTAACTCCATGTGATTCATATCTGTCAACTTAGGTAACTCAATGTGATTCATATCTGTCAGCTTAGGTAACTCAATGTGATTCATATCTGTCAGCTTAGGTAACTCAATGTGATTCATATCTGTCAACTTAGGTAACTCAATGTGATTCATATCTGTCTACTTAGGTAACTCCATGTTATTCATATCTGTCTACTTAGGTAACTCCATGTTATTCATATCTGTCTACTTAGGTGACTCAATGTGATTCATATCTGTCAACTTAGGTAACTCAATGTGATTCATATCTGTCAACTTAGGTAACTCAATGTGATTCATATCTGTCAACTTAGGTAACTCCATGTGATTCATATCTGTCTACTTAGGTAACTCCATGTGATTCATATCTGTCTACTTAGGTAACTCAATGTGATTCATATCTGTCTACTTAGGTAACTCAATGTGATTCATATCTGTCTACTTAGATAACTCAATGTGATTCATATCTGTCAACTTAGGTAACTCCATGTGATTCATATCTGTCTACTTAGGTAACTCCATGTGATTCATATCTGTCAACTTAGGTAACTCAATGTGATTCATATCTGTCAACTTAGGTAACTCAATGTGATTCATATCTGTCAACTTAGGTAACTCAATGTGATTCATATCTGTCAACTTAGGTAACTCAATGTGATTCATATCTGTCAACTTAAGTAACTCAATGTGAGTCATATCTGTCAACTTAAGTAACTCAATGTGAGTCATATCTGTCAACTTAGGTAACTCAATGTGATTCATATCTGTCAACTTAGGTAACTCAATGTGAGTCATATCTGTCTACTTAGGTAACTCCATGTGAGTCATATCTATCAACTTAGGTAACTCAATGTGATTCATATCTGTCAACTTAGGTAACTCAATGTGAGTCATATCTGTCAACTTAGGTAACTCAATGTGATTCATATCTGTCAACTTAGGTAACTCAATGTGATTCATATCTGTCAGCTTAGGTAACTCAATGTGATTCATATCTGTCAGCTTAGGTAACTCAATGTGATTCATATCTGTCAACTTAGGTAACTCAATGTGATTCATATCTGTCAGCTTAGGTAACTCCATGTGATTCATATCTGTCAACTTAGGTAACTCAATGTGAGTCATATCTGTCAACTTAAGTAACTCAATGTGAGTCATATCTGTCAACTTAGGTAACTCACTGTGAGTCATATCTGTCAACTTAGGTAACTCAATGTGAGTCATATCAGTCAACTTAGGTAACTCAATGTGAGTCATATCTGTCAGCTTAGGTAACTCAATGTGAGTCATATCTGTCAGCTTAGGTAACTCAATGTGAGTCATATCTGTCAGCTTAGGTAACTCAATGTGAGTCATATCTGTCAGCTTAGGTAACTCAATGTGAGTCATATCTGTCAGCTTAGGTAACTCAATGTGAGTCATATCTGTCAGCTTAAGTAACTCAATGTGATTCATATCTGTCAACTTAGGTAACTCAATGTGATTCATATCTGTCAACTTAGGTAACTCAATGTGATTCATATCTGTCAGCTTAGGTAACTCAATGTGATTCATATCTGTCAAATTAGGTAACTCAATGTAATTCATATCTGTCAGCTTAGGTAACTCAATGTGATTCATATCTGTCAACTTAGGTAACTCAATGTGAGTCATATCTGTCAACTTAGGTAACTCAATGTGAGTCATATCTGTCAACTTAGGTAACTCAATGTGAGTCATATCTGTCAACTTAGGTAACTCAATGTGATTCATATCTGTCAACTTAGGTAACTCAATGTGATTCATATCTGTCAACTTAGGTAACTCAATGTGATTCATATCTGTCAACTTAGGTAACTCAATGTGATTCATATCTGTCAACTTAGGTAACTCAATGTGAGTCATATCTGTCTACTTAGGTAACTCCATGTGATTCATATCTGTCAACTTAGGTAACTCAATGTGATTAATATCTGTCAACTTCGGTAACTCAATGTGATTCATATCTGTCAACTTAGGTAACTCAATGTGATTCATATCTGTCAGCTTAGGTAACTCAATGTGATTCATATCTGTCAGCTTATGTAACTCAATGTGATTCATATCTGTCAACTTAGGTAACTCAATGTGATTCATATCTGTCAGCTTAGGTAACTCCATGTGATTCATATCTGTCAACTTAGGTAACTCAATGTGATTCATATCTGTCAGCTTAGGTAACTCAATGTGATTCATATCTGTCAGCTTAGGTAACTCAATGTGATTCATATCTGTCAACTTAGGTAACTCAATGTGATTCATATCTGTCAACTTAAGTAACTCAATGTGAGTCATATCTGTCAACTAAGGTAACTCACTGTGAGTCATATTTGTCAACTTAGGTAACTCAATGTGAGTCATATCTGTCAACTAAGGTAACTCAATGTGAGTCATATCTGTCAACTTAGGTAACTCAATGTGAGTCATATCTGTCAGCTTAGGTAACTCAATGTGAGTCATATCTGTCAGCTTAGGTAACTCAATGTGAGTCATATCTGTCAGCTTAGGTAACTCAATGTGAGTCATATCTGTCAGCTTAGGTAACTCAATGTGAGTCATATCTGTCAGCTTAGGTAACTCAATGTGAGTCATATCTGTCAGCTTAGGTAACTCAATGTGAGTCATATCTGTCAGCTTAGGTAACTCAATGTGAGTCATATCTGTCAGCTTAGGTAACTCAATGTGAGTCATATCTGTCAGCTTAGGTAACTCAATGTGAGTCATATCTGTCAGCTTAGGTAACTCAATGTGAGTCATATCTGTCAGCTTAGGTAACTCAATGTGAGTCATATCTGTCAGCTTAGGTAACTCAATGTGAGTCATATCTGTCAGCTTAGGTAACTCAATGTGAGTCATATCTGTCAGCTTAGGTAACTCAATGTTAGTCATATCTGTCAGCTTAGGTAACTCAATGTGAGTCATACCTGTCAGCTTAGGTAACTCAATGTGAGTCATATCTGTCAGCTTAGGTAACTCAATGTGATTCATATCTGTCAACTTAGGTAACTCAATGTCATTCATATCAGTCAACTTATGTAACTCAATGTCATGCATATCTGTCAACTTAGGAAACTCAATGTGATTCATATCTGTCGACTTAGGTAACTCAATGTGATTCATATCTGTCGACTTAGGTAACTCAATGTCATTCATATCTGTCAACTTAGGTAACTCAATGTGAGTCATATCTGTCAACTTAGGTAACTCAATGTGAGTCATATCTGTCAACTTAGGTAACTCAATGTGAGTCATATCTGTCAACTTAGGTAACTCAATGTGAGTCATATCTGTCAGCTTAGGTAACTCAATGTGAGTCATATCTGTCAGCTTAGGTAACTCAATGTGAGTAATATCTGTCAGCTTAGGTAACTCAATGTGAGTCATATCTGTCAGCATAGGTAACTCAATGTGAGTCATATCTGTCAGCTTAGGTAACTCAATGTGAGTCATATCTGTCAGCTTAGGTAACTCAATGTGATTCATATCTGTCAGCTTAGGTAACTCAATGTGATTCATATCTGTCAACTTAGGTAACTCAATGTGATTCATATCTGTCAACTTAGGTAACTCCATGTGATTCATATCTGTCTACTTAGGTCACTCAATGTGATTCATATCTGTCAACTTAGGTAACTCAATGTGATTCATATCTGTCAACTTATGGAACTCCATGTGATTCATATCTGTCTACTTCGGTAACTTAATGTGATTCATATCTGTCAACTTAGGTAACTCAATGTGATTCATATCTGTCAACTTAGGTAACTCAATGTGATTCATATCTGTCAACTTAGGTAACTCCATGTGATTCATATCTGTCTACTTAGGTAACTCCATGTGATTCATATCTGTCAACTTAGGTAACTCAATGTGATTCATATCTGTCAACTTAGGTAACTCTATGTGATTCATATCTGTCAACTTAGGTAACTCAATGTGATTCATATCTGTCAGCTTAGGTAACTCCATGTGATTCATATCTGTCAGCTTAGGTAACTCAATGTGATTCATATCTGTCAACTTAGGTAACTCAATGTGATTCATATCTGTCAACTTAGGTAACTCAATGTGATTCATATCTGTCAACTTAGGTAACTCAATGTGATTCATATCTGTCAACTTAGGTAACTTCATGTGATTCATATCTGTTAACTTAGGTAACTCCATGTGAGTCATATCTGTCAACTTAGGTAACTCAATGTGATTCATATCTGTCAACTTAGGTAACTCAATGTGATTCATATCTGTCAACTTAGGTAACTCAATGTGATTCATATCTGTCAACTTAGGTAACTCAATGTGATTCATATCTGTCAACTTAGGTAACTCCATGTGATTCATATCTGTCAACTTAGGTAACTCCATGTGATTCATATCTGTCAACTTAGGTAACTCCATGTGATTCATATCTGTCAACTTAGGTAACTCTATGTGATTCATATCTGTCAACTTAGGTAACTCAATGTGATTCATATCTGTCAACTTAGGTAACTCAATGTGATTCATATCTGTCAACTTAGGTAACTCAATGTGATTCATATCTGTCAACTTAGGTAACTCAATGTGATTCATATCTGTCAACTTAGGTAACTCAATGTGATTCATATCTGTCAACTTAGGTAACTCAATGTGATTCATATCTGTCAACTTAGGTAACTCAATGTGAGTCATATCTGTCAGCTTAGGTAACTCAATGTGATTCATATCTGTCAACTTAGGTAACTCAATGTGATTCATATCTGTCAACTTAGGTAACTAAATGTAATTTATATCTGTCTACTTAGGTAACTAAATGTGAGTCATATCTGTTAGCTTAGGTCACTTAATGTGATTCATATCTGTCAGCTTAGGTAACTAAATGTCATTCATATCTGTCAACTTAGGTAACTCAATGTGATTCATATCTGTCAACTTAGGTAACTCCATGTGATTCATATCTGTCTACTTAGGTCACTCAATGTGATTCATATCTGTCAACTTAGGTAACTCAATGTGATTCATATCTGTCAACTTATGGAACTCCATGTGATTCATATCTGTCTACTTCGGTAACTTAATGTGATTCATATCTGTCAACTTAGGTAACTCAATGTGATTCATATCTGTCAACTTAGGTAACTCAATGTGATTCATATCTGTCAACTTAGGTAACTCCATGTGATTCATATCTGTCTACTTAGGTAACTCCATGTGATTCATATCTGTCAACTTAGGTAACTCAATGTGATTCATATCTGTCAACTTAGGTAACTCTATGTGATTCATATCTGTCAACTTAGGTAACTCAATGTGATTCATATCTGTCAGCTTAGGTAACTCCATGTGATTCATATCTGTCAGCTTAGGTAACTCAATGTGATTCATATCTGTCAACTTAGGTAACTCAATGTGATTCATATCTGTCAACTTAGGTAACTCAATGTGATTCATATCTGTCAACTTAGGTAACTCAATGTGATTCATATCTGTCAACTTAGGTAACTCAATGTGATTCATATCTGTCAACTTAGGTAACTCAATGTGATTCATATCTGTCAACTTAGGTAACTCCATGTGATTCATATCTGTTAACTTAGGTAACTCCATGTGAGTCATATCTGTCAACTTAGGTAACTCAATGTGATTCATATCTGTCAACTTAGGTAACTCAATGTGATTCATATCTGTCAACTTAGGTAACTCAATGTGATTCATATCTGTCAACTTAGGTAACTCCATGTGATTCATATCTGTCAACTTAGGTAACTCCATGTGATTCATATCTGTCAACTTAGGTAACTCCATGTGATTCATATCTGTCAACTTAGGTAACTCCATGTGATTCATATCTGTTAACTTAGGTAACTCCATGTGAGTCATATCTGTCAACTTAGGTAACTCAATGTGATTCATATCTGTCAACTTAGGTAACTCAATGTGATTCATATCTGTCAACTTAGGTAACTCAATGTGATTCATATCTGTCAACTTAGGTAACTCAATGTGATTCATATCTGTCAACTTAGGTAACTCCATGTGATTCATATCTGTCAACTTAGGTAACTCCATGTGATTCATATCTGTCAACTTAGGTAACTCCATGTGATTCATATCTGTCAACTTAGGTAACTCTATGTGATTCATATCTGTCAACTTAGGTAACTCAATGTGATTCATATCTGTCAACTTAGGTAACTCAATGTGATTCATATCTGTCAACTTAGGTAACTCAATGTGATTCATATCTGTCAACTTAGGTAACTCAATGTGATTCATATCTGTCAACTTAGGTAACTCAATGTGATTCATATCTGTCAACTTAGGTAACTCAATGTGATTCATATCTGTCAACTTAGGTAACTCAATGTGATTCATATCTGTCAACTTAGGTAACTCAATGTGATTCATATCTGTCAACTTAGGTAACTCAATGTGATTCATATCTGTCAACTTAGGTAACTCAATGTGATTCATATCTGTCAACTTAGGTAACTAAATGTAATTTATATCTGTCTACTTAGGTAACTAAATGTAATTTATATCTGTCTCCTTCTGACAAATCTATGGTGAATAAAAGGCAATTATTTATTTTATTCCTGTTATGAAATATTTGTTAGGTTTTCTAACATTTATTATGATAAATTTTTTGCAGGAATAGAAATGTATATATAAATTCTTTTTAGGCGTGAGTAAGCCCCCCCCCCCTCCACATAAATGGTAAAGTTTACAAAAAAAAAAAAATAATGTGACTTTGTTACTCACCATGTTTCCTAGAATATATAATTCATAATGATCGGTTTTATTAGTTTAGGAGTGATTAAATATATATAAAAATGAGAAGAATACCCATCCCAGGACAGATAAAATTATTTCTCCAAACAGAACAATTTTGCACCACTTATGTCTCCTTACGAAGATTAAAATCAAGGGTACTACTCCAAACGAAGCGCCTAATTTCCATGACTGCTTGGCGACAACGATCAGGCAGGTCGCGGAAGCTTCCGCGACGAAAACTAGGCTGAAGCAAAACTGAAAGTCGTAAAAATGGAAGAGTGGCAGACGACAATATAAGACAAAGAATACAAAAGAAAAAAATACATATATTTGAAAAAAATGAAAAAAAAATTTAAAAATGGACAAACTATAGCTGAAGAATTATAAATAAACTTAAAAAAATTTTTTTTTCAGTGGGCCAAATGAACCATTTTAATTTTTTTTTGTCTTTTTTTTACATAAATCGAAGAAGTAAATGCTATTTCTTTTACGATATATAGGCAACTTTTTTTTTGTCTTTTTTTTTTTTTACATAAAACAAAGAAGTATGTTATTTTTCTTAGGATATTTAGGCAAGTTTTTTGTATATATATTTTTTTTTTGAGGGGGGGGGGGATTTCATATATTTTCTCGTCGAGGGTCAGGGTTTACGGATAAGTTTGCGGCCGGTTCGAAAGGTCTTCCTCCCGCTTGTTTTGTTGTGCTGAGCGCAGATGAATTGGCAGCAACCTGATTGGTCAGCTCTGCTTCAGCCTCGTTTTCGTCTTGGCAGCTCTCGGGTGCTTCTGTGACCTCCCCAATCGTTGCCGCCGAGCAGTCACGGAAATTAGGCGCTTCATCTGGAGTAGTACCAAATCAAGAATACTAAACCTAGAATCCTTATTCCAATTTTGATCAAAATCCATTAGATAATTTTGATTCTAGAAAATATCAAAAATTTAGGGCTTAAGCTTAAAGGGTCTTAAGAAGAAATTGAAATTCAGGGAATCTTGCTAATTAGTGTCTAATGACCTTGGTCAAATTTAATGCAAATCACATCATATATCATATTTGGTTTAATGCCCGTTTTACATACTGGCATGTGTTGGACGGCTTTCAGGAATTAACTTCCAAATTAACATATATCTGCCAGGTCTTTATTTATCCCTCTTTCTCTTAGGTCTATTTTTATCACTTCCTCCTATGTTTTTCTTGGCCTTTCCCTGTAAACTGAACCTGCTACCTCAACTGTTGCACATCTTTTTTTCCAACGTGGCCATACGATCGAAGTCTACTCTTCTACACACATCTTCCTATACTGTCCAGATTTACTCAACTAGCTAAGACTAAGAGTCTATTTTGAGTGGGGTGAGTTTCAGAAGGACCCGGGACCATATGTGCCATGCCTAGGCAAGGAACACATACTACTCGTATCTGGCTGTTTTTCTAATACACAAACTCCTGGTGTGCACCCATCTTCTGTAAAACCCTCTCAGAAATAATCCTTTCTTATCACATCCAATTTTAATCTTAAACTGATGCTTGAAGAATGAAATCAAATTGTTTCTCCCTAGCCCACAACGGTCTTTTATTGTAGATAACGTGCTACATCCAGGCATATCAACTGCTCAGGATGATGCGAGCTGTCACCTCGTTGACATACTTCCAAAATTCATGGAGTTTGCTGCAAGTGAAGAAGGCATACATGCCCATTTCCTCTTTCTCCTTGCAGTGCCGAAAAAAATGGTTGTTCTTTAAATCGGCTTCAAACAGCATGTAATTGAGGGGTAGCACGTTTCGTCCCAATTGCCAGATCAACGAACACTCAGAATTATTGAGGTATCTCTGACCTGGTGCCCAACACCACTGAGAGCAAATCTCCATCAACAATCTAAGTTGTTCCACAAGTGGATCTGAAGCAGTATCAACTTCTGACTCCCAATACAGTATCCACCTGTGGTGATGGTGCAGAGAGACCAAGGGATAAATGACCACAACTACTGGCATCTGCCCGCTGCAATGAAACAGTGGTTGCATGCGGGAGTGAACATGGAACTATCTGACTTCGAGGTGACGGTCAAACTCGCGTGATTATGCAAAGTAGGTGCTTTTAGAAGTCCTAAAGAGCTCAATAAAGGAAGTGACATTTTTTGTTCGAGAGAGATCATTTTTGTCACCATGCAGCTAATGTCGTTCGTGTGTGTTTGGATTGTCGTCGGTAACATTAGTAAAGCATTCTTTTGTGGTTTCGAAGTTTCGGCATTTGTTTTGGGCTGCCGCTCTATTTGTTTGAGGGCTCACATCACCACTTAATTAAATTGGAATGAATGCTGTTGTTACTACTACTACTACAAAATAACAACTTTTGATGGTGAAGAAAAAAAAAATCTGGCACCAAAAAAAAAAAAAGCAAACATACCGAGAATTGGTATTCTTTGTGTTCTTGATTATCGCTACCATTTGCTTTCACCTCCTAGACTGTGCGAGGTAACTGGACCCAGGCAGCATTCTCAGAGTACCTCGATATTCTTTGAAAAACTGTGTTTACTTCCTCAGTCTACGCTAGCATTGGACCGAGGGATTGGGAATGAGATTGGAAAAGGCCTCTCATACTGCAGGGCCCCACACAGACTCTTCTAGCAACGTTTGGTTGCTAAAAAGAAAATCGTCTTGATGGGTGGTCTATAACTGAGAATAAAAGGCAAGGAAAATAGACCATTATTTACTCCAGATATCGATATTACAATATGCCTCAGCGGCAGACGAGAAGACAAGACAAAAATCTGATAAAAACTCAACTCGAACACTTGTCGATTTGAAAAGGACATTATCGAAAGCTGTCGGCCAGCGAAGCATTATATTATACAAATTTCCGATATCAAGACTGCATCGGAATGCAGTGGTAAAAGTTAAGTACCTTTTTTGAAATTTTTTTTATCACGTTTCTTTGCATCTTAATAAATTAATATGGTGGATGAATTTGTCCTGTCATCGCTTAGAAAATCAAAGAAACTAGTCAATAAAATTTTGTAGCCATTTTGGGAGCTAACCGCTTCAATATAAAACAGGTTTTTTAAAGTTGTGTAAAAAATAGAATCTCATTTATCGATATTATTGTAGATTAACACCCTCCTCTAAATCCCCCCATAACATTCTACTTTTTAAAATGATGTGAGAACACCCTAAAACACTTATTTTAGATTTTGAAGAAGAGGATCTAATTTTAATGTAAAATCATCCCTCATTTTTGGGCTATTAATTTTATTTTGCTATGGGAGATAAATCTTGGGCTTTTTTTTTTTGAGTTGGGTGTTCTACTTTTTAGGCGATTACGTGTGGTTTTACGATCTTGCCACTCGGACTTAGTGTTAAGGGTAAAAGAAATTGGTTAATTGCCTCAAAAAGTAGTATGGCACAGAAATAAAGGATCATTTCACATTAAATTTATATACTAAACTGATTCCCACTCTAAATTCTAAAAAAATTTTTTTTTCCTTCTTCCCTTAAAGCTTTTCAGGGTGTTCACACATAATCGCCTGAAAAAGTTGAATCTCATTTTTTTTAAGGGAGGGAGGGGGGCAGCGGAGGGTGTTAATTTACAAGTTTACCCATTTTTCTTTTTGGATGAACTAGTATATGGTGTAAGGTAAAAATAATGCCAAAATTCGTATAGTCGCCATTATTAGTTGATAAAGCTTCTAGCTAAGGAAAAACAACAGCACAACGACAACACAAGTTCATAATTTTCTAGTTAAAAGGAAATAATTTAGGTGATTGAAAGAGGAGCTAATCCAAATATTGGGCCTTTTTAGGAATAGGTATCCATAGATTTGCATTTCTGACTACGAACGGAGAAAGCCAAATCAAGTTCCGATGTTCCAACCATTACCAAAATATACAAATATAAAAGGCGCTCTTACTTTTCTTATTAAATGGCTTTTAATCAATTAGAAAGATTAATTTTCGACTTAATTATTTTTCCAAGTGTTAATTTTGAATTTTTGGATACTTTTTACTTGTATTACTTATTACTTAGTTTTTTGGATACTTTAGCAACTGTTCATTTGGAATTTTTTGGATACCTTTTTATTTACCTTTACCTAAATTTACTTATTTCAAGATGAACCTTCATAGGATTGACATGTATCCCAATCCTATAATATTAACTGACCAACGGCGTGGACGAAAAAAAAAACAAGCAACGCTAAAAAATTCCATCTAAAAAGAAATGAGATTTTTCATACAAAATTGGCTCCCAGCTCCATATTTAGCAAATAAACAAAAATGGCTGTCATGTGATATGCTTTTGCGCGCTAAAATAAAACCATGTGCCTAGAGCTGATAAAATGTAATTTAAGCTCAGATTTTCATCGAGAAAATCAGTTGGAAAAAAATCAGCATACAGTTAACAAGAGGACAATGTTTCAACCTTCCTTGTCCCCTTGGTGCTTGGGAGGCTACTATCCATTTTCAACTCACACACATGCTTACACACACTCATAAAAAGCAACACACATACAAATGTCTATACTGTCCCTAAATGGTCGAGGGACGCCTAATCAATTCTCAACTCACACACACACACAATCGTACACTTACTCATTCTAATGCAAAACAACACACTCACGTAAATGTCGACAGTGTAGGATTCATTTACACACTCATAATGCATACATTTTTATTACTTTTCTAACTGAACATTTCGAATGAACAATTACTTAGGGTAAACCATGGGGCACTAAGCACCAGCAACTGACTAACCTTCACAAACCTCTCGATATCATTATTATCGCACTTGTAGGGCAATAAGCACCAAGTTTGTCTGATCACTGACCAATCACAGGCCTTGGTTCTCACGAGTAGCATTTACTGAGCCAAACAAAAGTAGTTGTTTTGTACCAAGTTGAGAAGCTGTTTTTTCTCCACATCTGCAGCCATTTTGAAACAGACTTCACATCTTTATGCTCCAGAAGGGCAACTGCGAAACCACTGAGCCTGCAAACTGTTCCTTTGCTGCCGAAACATCGAGATATATCAGAGATAAGTACCAAAACATTTTTACACTTGATTTAATTCAGATTTTGATTTCTCAGAGCTGGAAAGTGTGTCATTGTAGTCTGCATCCACAGCCTATCAAATGTGATCATGATTTCAACACCAATTTTTAAAACTGCTGCAAATTCAACTTGCCATGTTTTTGTATGTTTATAGTAAGTTAATTGCATTGTACTGGTTCTCATTGAAGCATAATTCATGTCATTGTGTGTAAATTATTTGTTTAAAAAATATCTTGATCTTTGAAAAAAGTGGTGCTTAATGCTTCATGTACGTATTTTTCTGAAAGAAAAGAGTTGAAAATCCCACAAAGTGATTTAATTAGAAATCCTATATGTATAGGGTAAACGATGGAGCATTAGGCATCAGCAACTAGCTAACCTTCACAAACCTCTCGATATCATTATTATCGCACTTGCAAGGCAATAAGCACCAAGTTTGTCTGATCACTGAACAATCACAGGCCTTCGTTCTCACGAGTAGCATTTACTGAGCCAAACAAAAGTAGTTGTTTTATGTCAAGTTGAGAAGCTGTTTTTTTCTCCACATCTGCAGCCATTTTGAAACACAACTTTATGCTCCAGAAGGGCAACTGAACAAAACTTTGTTTCTCTGCGAAACCACTGAGCCTGCAAACTGTTCCTTTGCCATGGAACACTGAGATATATATCAGAGATAAGTACTAACACCATTTTTACACTTGATTTAATTCAGATTTTCATTTTTCAGAGCTGGAAAGTATGTCATGGTGATCTGCATCCGAGCCTATCAAATATATGACAATTTCCACACCAATTTTTAAAACTGCTGCAAATTCAACTTGCCATGTTTTTGTATGCTTTTAGTATGTAAATTGCTTTGTACTGGTTCTCATTTAGACATAATGCATGTAATTGTGTGTAATTTATTTATTGAAAAAAATATCTTGATCTTTCAAAAAAGGTGGTGCTTAATGTCCCATGTCTGTATTTTTCTAAAGGAAAAGAATTGAAAATATCTTAAAGCAGTTTAATTAATAAGAAACATGATTATATTAGTTAAGTTTGACCTGTTTTTATTATTGAGGAAGTTACATAAAACCAGTAAGTTGTAATAATAAGTCAATATTTACTGATACTAATACTTGGGTATACAGGTGCCTAATGTCCTGTTAAAAAATTGTTTGTTCACAGATGGTTTGCAACCATCAGAAGACTGAGGGTGGAAGTAGGAATCTGAGCCAATCAGAGGAGATAGTTGCTTCGTATGAAACTGTCATGAAGAAGCAGATGTCTGCCAATAAAGTTAAGAAGCAAGGACCCTCATCCTCAACTCTAGGATAGTTATCCTCAGACATGCCTGTTTCCTTACTGACTTCATTATATTCATCTGATTCATTGAAAGACTTCTTTCTCAAACAAATGACTTCCCACTTTCAATATGAAACAAGAGGGAAATCAGCTAGAATACAGATATGTGGAGAGCCTCACAGCAGATGAAAGTATCACCAGACTCATGGAGACATCTGCTGCTAAGGAGGTTGCTAAAACATCCAGAGGATGTGGTAGAGGGAAAGGAAAAGGGGAAGACAAGGGTAAAAGAATACCAGTACAGGAGACACCATCACCACCAAGATCAAGAAACCCACTGTCAACATGGGGGATTCTGATACTGAGGAATGTTACAGATGTGGTAGAGGGGACAGCATTAACTGGATTCAGTGTGACATCTGTGATTCCTGGTATCACATACAGTGCACGAGCATTAACATTTAACTTGAAGACCTCCAAAATGAGGAATGAGTGTGTGATTTTTGACACAGTAGCGCCGGTGCTTAATACCCCGGGAGATGGTGCCTATTACCCCAGGTGACTGAAATTTGTTGAAAGCTAACCTGAGTTTTTAAACAATTCAATAAATATATTTTCTTCTGTGATGAACACATGTTAACTGGTATTTGTTTAAACAAAGACATCAAATATATTTTTCCCATGATAGTCAAAAGAAACTTTGAAAACGATCTTTTATGCAGATTAAACAGAGTCAGTGAAAAAGGTGGAGCTTAATACCCAAGTTTACCTTACTGTTATGTTATGTTATGTATATTATTTTTCTTCAGCTGCATTTGCCCAGGATTGAACTCAGCACCTTGGGATTACGAGATGGATTACGTGCACTTGCATATATTTCCGTTAAAGTAAAATTACTTGGTTTTCTTGTCCACGTGACTTTTTAATTTAAATGCGTTCTCTTCTTTTTCCATATATACGTTCTTGGCCTCTTGCCTTGTTGGCATTGTAGTTTTGAATTAATTGAATAAAGCCTTAGAAAAGGTTTTTCTATTCGTGTCTTCTTTTTACATTACAATTTATTCAATTAATTCATTTACTAAATTTCTCATGGATAAGATTATTCGTCTGGACAAGTTTGATATATCTTCTGCAGACCCTCAGGCTGGCAAGCTCTGGAGACTATGGTACCGTAATTTTACTTATTACTTATCTACTATTGCTTCTTTAAATCCAGACAAACTCGAAGTCCTTTATTTAAACATTGGTGCTACCGTTGCTGACATTATCGAGGGTTGTTCTGGATTCGAACATGCTGTTGAATTGCTGAAAAGTGTTTATGATAAGTCTCCAAGCGTTATTCATGCTAGACATTTGCTTTCTACACGTCTACAACAGGAAAATGAGTCTGTAGACCAGTACCTTCAGGCCTTGAACCGACTTGCCGCAGACTGTTGCTTCAAAGATGTTACTGCTACTACTTACAGAGATGAATCTGTCCGTGATTCATTTATACGTGGTCTCCGGTCTTCCGTAATACGTGCCAGACTACTTGAAAATGATACGCTAAATCTCAAGGAGGCTACTCAATGTGCTAGAGCTTTAGAACAGGCTCAATTTCGTGCTGAGTCATACGCTTCTCAGATTGGACCTACCGTTGCTGCTACCACGACTAAAAATGTGTTTACTGATTCTGTCGAGGAGGCCACTATTACTGCTCCTATGGAGTGTGAATCTGTACAATTGTCTGCTGCCCTTCCTGCTCATGGAAAGTGCTACAACTGCGGAGGGAAACGTCACATTAAGGATGATCGCCGCCACTGTCCTGCCCGCGATAAAGTATGTCGAAACTGTGGCAAACTCGGCCATTTTGCCAAAGTTTGCCGTTCTACCATGTCTACACCTTCACGTTCCACCTCAGCTATTATAGTAGCCCGTGCTAAAGATGATGATAGGTTCCCTCCTATTACTAAAATTGTAAAATTAAAGGGTAAACGATTAACTGCTCTCATAGACACCGGCAGTTCTGATAACTTTATCAGTGCTCGTATTGTTAAAACAATGAAACTGTCTACTTCTAAACGGAATTCCGTAATTTCCATGGCATCATCGGCCATTTCCCTCAAGCTATCTGAATATTGTACTGAGGACGTTATCTTCAATGGTTACGAATATAAAGAAATTGACTTCACAGTACTTTCTGATTCCTGTATGGATATTATACTCGGAGTGCCCTTCTTAAAACTACACCGGAGTATCACTATTTCTTTTGGAGGGTCTCAGGATATTCTAAAAATCTGCGCTTTAACCAAAATCAGTTGTGCACCCGTTAAATTGTTCCGAAACTTGACCCGTGATTGCAAACCTATTGCTACTGGGTCCCGAAATTACCGTGCGGAGGACTCTCGATTCATTGAAAAAGAAATTCTACAAATGCTTGAGGATGATATAATTGAACCAAGTTACTCTCCGTGGCGCGCTCAAATTGTTGTGACTTCGTCAACTAATAAAAGAAACGATTGGTAGTCGATTTCTCCCAAACTATTAACCGTTTCACCTTACTTGATGCATACCCCTTGCCACGAATTGGGGATCTCGTTGACCAAGTAGCCCAGTATCGTATCTTTAGTATAATTGACTTGTCCAAAGCATACTATCAGATTGAAATTTGCCCTGAAGATCGCCCCTATACGGCCTTTCAGGCTGGAAACCGTCTGTACCAATTTAAACGAATACCCATGGGGGTCACAAACGGGGTTTCTGCCTTTCAACGATTTATGAATTCTTTCATTTCTGATAACAAATTACCTGGAACCTTCTCGTATATAGATGATATAACTATTTGCGGTAAAACCCAGGAGGAGCATGACGTCAATTTGGAGTATTTCTTAAAAGCTCGACATACAACCTCGAAATAAACCGGGAAAAATCAAAGTTTTCACTTCGTTCTATTAACGTGCTTGGATACCAAATTTGTAACGGAACTCTTCAACCTGATCCAGAGCGTTTGAGACCTCTTTTGCAAATGCCTCCCCCTTCCGATTCAAAATCGTTAAAAAGGTGTCTTGGTATGTTTGCTTACTATGCGAAATGGATACCTAAGTATTCATACAAAATTCGTCCACTGGTCGAAAATAAACAATTCCCTATGCCTCCTATAGTTGTAAATTCTTTCGAAAAACTCAAGAAAGACATTGCTGAATCATCCGTAAAAGTTATTGATGATGAATTGCCGTTTATTATTGAAACCGATGCCTCAGAAAAGGCTATCGGAGGCACTCTTTTACAAGCTGGGAGACCTGTAGCATTCTTTTCTCGGTCGTTAAACCTCTCTGAAATGCGACTTCATATAGTCGAAAAAGAAGCATATGCCATAGTCGAATGTGTTCGTAAATGGAGAGATCTCATTGTTGGGAAACATTTTACTATTATTACTGATCAACAAGCCGTATCTTTTGTGTTTAAACCTGCTAATCGTGGAAAAATTAAAAACGATAAAATTATACGGTGGAAAATGGAACTTCTTCCCTTTTCATATGATATAAAACACCGTCCCGGGAATGAAAATATTGTCGCTGACACATTATCCAGAGTATGTAGTGCTGCTGTTTCTTCCTTGGAGGAACTAAAATCAATTCATGATTCCTTAATACATCCTGGAGTACAACGCTTTTGGCATTTTGTAAGGTCACAAAATTTGCCATATTCACTTGATGAAATCCGACGTATGACATCTCAATGTACTACTTGCGCCAAAATAAAACCCCAATTCTTTACTTCTACTAATAATATTCTTATCCGTTCTACTGCTCCATTCCAGCGTCTTTCTGTCGATTACAAAGGACCTATCCCGGCATCTTCATCAGGTTGCCGTTACATATTTACAGTCGTCGATGAATACAGTCGATTTCCGTTTGCTTTCCCTTGTCGTGATTGCTCCTCTCAAACCGCGATTCAGTGCCTGGTGAATATTTTTTCTATTTTTGGACTTCCCTCATTCATCCATTCCGATCGAGGAACTTCGTTTATGTCGGAGGAATTCAAACAATTCTTGCTGCGACTTGGAATTGGATCCAGTAACACTACTGCGTATAACCCAAGAGGTAACAGCCAATGTGAGCGCTATAACGGCATTATTTGGAACACCATCTTATTAGCTTTGGGATCAAAACGGTTACCCATTAGCGCTTGGCAGGATGTTCTACAGGATGTTTTACAAACTATTCGCTCTCTACTATGCACCTCCACAAATGCTACGCCTCACGAACGCATGTTCAATTTTAAAAGGCGCTCTTCCACTGGCACTGCATTACCTGTTTGGCTCTGTGAGCCTGGGGAGGTGTTATTAAAGCGATTTGGTAACAGGAGTAAATATGACTCGATCGTTGAGGTAGTGGAACTCCTCGAGGCTAACCCTACACATGCAAGAATACGATATCATGATGGCCGGGAAGATTCAGTAGCACTAAGACATTTAGCACGTTTTCCACGCTCGGGTCGATCTCAAGATTCTGCTGAAAACGTTCTACCTGACATGGGCCCTTTGCCTGATACAAGTTCCACGAATACTCCTTCACCTAAGGAAAGTTATACAGAAAATGAATTAGTGAATCAGAATTCAGAGAATCAACCTTCCCAGAGATATGGTGCTTCTGATAGTGAACTACTTCCCCGCCGGTCTAGCAGGATTCGCAAACCAGTCCAGCGTCTGGATTTATAAAACTTTCTGATAACAATCTCTGTTACAAGTGGGGGAGAATGTTATGTTATGTATATTATTTTTCTTCAGCTGCATTTGCCCAGGATTGAACTCAGCACCTTGGGATTACGAGATGGATTACGTGCACTTGCATATATTTCCGTTAAAGTAAAATTACTTGGTTTTCTTGTCCACGTGAATTTAAATGCGTTCTCTTCTTTTTCCATATATACGTTCTTGGCCTCTTGCCTTGTTGGCATTGTAGTTTTGAATTAATTGAATAAAGCCTTAGAAAAGGTTTTTCTATTCGTGTCTTCTTTTTACATTACACTTACATAAAATGTCTTGTAAATTTTGTATATAAATATCTTGTGTTTTAAAAATAATGTTTTATTCTTTCATTCAACTTTAATGTTTTTATCTGCTTGTACTCTTTTTCTAATGTTTTTATAACAATTTAATTGTCAGTGTTGATCTTAGCATATTCTTTAAGACATCACCTTAGATAAGCTGTTACACCTTGCATTTTTAAAGGGGGTTGGTGAGTATTTTGGTTATTTGTTTTTAGTCAATTTATTTACACCAAACTGTGTAACAAACGTTTGTTTTGCGTGTTTTTTTCTGCCCGGCAGTTTTTTTGCCCCCCCCCCTCTTGTTAGGATTAAATTTACCCCGGAAAAAAAGTTTAATACTCGCATGTGAAAATGCAGATATTGGGCATCTTTTACGAGGCTCAGCAGAGTAAAAACGCTAAAAAAAAACAAATATACAACAAATAAAAGTAACTGTCGTCGATAAAAGTTAATTTAAAACTGTCCTGTGATATTTGTTTGTATTTTTAAACCGTTCCAACTGCTATTTATTAGAAATCAATAGTTTTGTAACACGAACTTGCAAATACAAAATGGCGCTTGCTCGTAAGGAAGTGAGTAGAAGACGCCATCTTGTCTAGAAAAAAGTACGAGTTAAAAATGAACAAGAATTTTTTTTTACATCTAATAAAAACCCATTTATAGTACGTAAAATACAAACAAATATCATAGGTAAGTAGACAAATATCTCTTCTCGACGTAGGTTGAACTCACTTGTTGCATATTTATTTTTATAACCCCGTTCTCGTTAGTTTTTTGGACCCCGTTCGCGCCTCTGCTGAGCGTCGTAACATATACCCTCCGAAAGTTATCTCCCTTGTATAATCAGTAAGCTAAAATGTCTACCGTTACGTAAGATCGTTTTTTATTTCTTCTTTTCGTTATAATAAATACTGGATGGATTTGCGTAATATTTTCTGTACAATCTTATTTTCAGCTAACGCGTAAGTAATTAACAAAGTTTATACATTTCTTTAAATATTTTAATGTCATTGTGAAACTACAGAAGCAACTTTCTTTTATTAAATTACTTCTTCGCAAAAAAAATAAATAAAATCACTAATAGTACATTCAGTTCATTCGGAAAAGTTCGTAAACTTTCGTTCGCCAGTCTCAGAACTCTCCGATGAAACTCGAAATTGATGACATAAGTACTGAAGTTTTCTTGTATACCTAATCCTAAAAAGTACCCAAATATTAATATGAAGACATATATATTAGAAAGTATTACCAAACAAAAACATAACTAAGAACATTGGCAACTAAACATTCTGATGGGAAACTTATAATGTCACTTACTTTGAACTTTTAATAAAATACCTGGAATTTTTTTATTCCCTGACTTCACAATTTCCGAAGAAAATGTGCGAAGTTCATTTTCCCATTGTTTAACAAAATTATCGCCAGCGTAATTTTCTCCAAGTTCAACGAGAGACATTTTGATGCAATCCAATTTCCAACAGGTTGTTATGCATTCGACTAAAAGTAACCGCGGTTTCGTAGAAAAATTGAGTTAAAAAATATTTGAATTAAAAGCAATCCTAGATCTTTAAATACATTTTTATTTAACTATATAATAATATCAATATTGCAAATTATTAAATTTGGTGAAAGGCAAAGTTTTTTTAATTTTCAACCTACCTTGTACTTACGATGATCGTAAGAATTAATAATTAGAGTCTAATAATTAGACTATACTAAAATAACCACAATTCTATGACTCGTCTCAATGAACTAAGGAAACATATTTATTCCATAATTTTAGCAAATTTGTGATGGTCATAAAGTGGGTGATAAGTTTATGTTAAATTTATATAGGAAACTGATCCCCCATCTAAAATGTGAAATATTGGAGAAAAAAATTCCAACAAAAAACGGAAATCTCTATCGAAAATAAAATTTGGTCCATATAAAAGGTGAAAAAAAATAGTAATGGTAAATAACGAATAAGCGCCAAATTAGTTAAGATGAGATTTAAAAATTTAAATGTACCACTAATAAGTACGAAAATTACGCTCTATCTTTTGTTGCTTACTTTGTAAGTAACAACACATCAAAATGGCGACCTCCTCTGGATACACATGCAAAATCGGCCCTTCAATTCTTAACGCTGATTTATCTACACTTGCTGAAGAATGTCAGCGTATGCTAGATTGTGGCGCGGATTATTTACATTTGGATGTGATGGACGGTCATTTCGTTCCTAATTTAACTTTTGGTCATCCTGTTGTGAAATGTCTTCGACCAAAAGTTCCCAATGCCTTTCTTGATATGCACATGATGGTAGCCAACCCTGAACGAGTGCGTATTTTTAATTCGTCTAAACTTTTAAATTTCTTTGAAATCGAGTAAAACAAGTGTTTATTTATTGTATTTCTTCTACGTTCCCTTATAGATTACAGTAGTCGACGTTGTAAATTATTTTCAAGAAAATAAAATTACTTAAAAAAACAAAACAACCAACAATAAAAAATAACGTATTTCTTAATTCATAATCTATAATTAAAAAAATAAATAAATCAGGATTTTAAAGTATTTATTTTAATTTTACGATACGGGGTATTTGGAGTTTTGGCACATGTTCGTCTTTAACCACTGTCCGTTTTTCACAACTTTTTACTGACCATTTTTCTTTTCTTTTTTCGGTGTACACTTATCTATCAGGCTGCTAGAGAATTCCGGCGTTTTTCAAATATTTTACATTTTAGGAGGGGGATCAGTTTCCAATGTTAATTCAATGTAGACTGATCCCCCTCTTTTTGACCATCTCAATTAAAAAAAAATCTTTTTCGGTGTACGATTACCTATCATGTCAATAGAGAATTCTAGGGGTTTTGGAAAGATTTTAAAAAATTGAGATTTTAAGACGGGGGATCAGTTTTCAATGTAAATTCAACGTGGACTGATCCCCCTCTTTTTAACCATCTCAAATGTAAAAAAATTATTCTTCTGCTTACAATTACCTATCATGTCACGAGAGAATTCCGGGGTTTTTGGAAAGAAAAAAAAAATAGGTCCTACCTATAGGTATTTTAGATTTTGTGAAATATTAAAGCAAGTGTCTATTTTCCGATAACTGAACCGCCTCTACATCTGTTAAAATCGATGTTTACTTTTTTATCATAACGCATAACAAAGTATTAATTTTGTTGAAGGTGCAGAATAGTTAAAAAGTTAACATCGGGGGGTGGGGGGGGGGGTGGATGGGTTTGAAAACTATTCTGTACCTTCACTTTAATTTTTAGTAAAAAAAAAAAAAAGTTTTGAACCAATTTTAAGCTAAAATGTATACGACGTCGAAAGTAAACTTCACCGAAAATATTAGGTAGAAGAGACGTAAATGCGTCTTTACTTTCACCACGACGTGTTAGACCCCTCTTAAAAGAAATAGCTAAAGAAATGTAAAAAACAAATATACAACAAATAAACAAATAAAAGTAACTGTAAGAACTGTAAGAAACCGTTAGTTTCAAACTTGCATGTGCTATTTGTTTGTATTTTAAACCCGTTTGCAGTGCTATTTATTAGAAATTTAAGTTCAACACACGGGTTTCGAAGAATTCAAAATGGCCGCTCTACGTAATAATATAGAGGGAATGGCCGGCATTTTCCTTTGAGAAACTAGATGTTTTAAAAAACTAGAAATTTTTTTTTAACATCTAATAAAAAGCCATTTATACTACGTAAAAATACAAAAAAATTACATAGGTAAGTAGAAAAATGTCTATTCTAGACATAAGTCAACTTTACTTGTTGCAAATTTATGTTTTTAAACTCTTTCTCGTTCTTTTTTTGGACCCCGTTCGCGCGTCTGCTGAGCGTCGTAACATATACCCAAAACTTAATGTACTTACGTCGTAGCTGAAAAGAAGATTGTACACCAAACATTACGCACATTAATCCAGTATTTATTAAACTAAAAGTAAAAAACGATTTTATCTCTGTCGCCATTTTTGAGATTTCCCCGTAAACAAAATTAGTTATATTGTTCATGTTTAAAGGTGTTTCAGTTAAATTTTTTAAAATCGTGAATTCATCCTCCATGCTGGATTTACCCCCCCCCTCATACACCATGTGTTTTTTTCCTACTTATTGCATAATTTCTTTCGATCTACATCAACTATATTTTCTTTTAAAATTAAAAACAAAATTGTGTAATCGGCGAAAGTTTAGTATAGTTGTTAACTATAACACACTTTTGCCAAATATTGATTTTAATAATAGATATCTGTAATGCAGGAAAATTCAAAATATCGTCAGGTTTACAATTTTTATTTTTTAAATAGGACTTCAATTTTTTTTTTGTCTGGACACCCATTGTCACCATTCCTTCGAGCGAATAAACCCCGTCTTGTGTTGGAATCCTGATTAAAGATTAGTACAGTTTCCAGGTTCGGAAATATACGAAGGAGACGTCCATGTTATTTTTGAGGGTTCCGGAGATATGTTGAATTTTCATATGAAACTGAACACCCCACCAAGTTAAATTTCAAAATGTGTGGAATTTTAGTAAATTCATTTTATTTTTTTCAAATTTATTTTTGATCTAATTCCAGTAAGCAATTCAGTTCATGAATACCATTCTTTTTCAGTTTTTTTTTTAAATATAAATTGTATGAGATCCTTCCACGTACAAATAAACAGCTCTCGTACCACGTGGTCGCCGTCTCTACTCAATTTCAAAGCAGCCGCGAAATATGAATTCAACAATCTCTAGTAGTTTTTGACCAAAATTCTTTTCCTCCTCGAGAATTTGTATGTGTGTTGGGGTGGGGGCTACTTGAATGGTGTTGATTTAGTGTCGGCTTCGTTGCTGTTTTAAAATGAAGCCCATGTCACGACCTAATTTATCGTAGCCCGTGCCCCATGACACCCTGAAAGTGCAAGTGATCCGAATGAGTTGGCATCAAGGTGTTTAAGTATCGCCATGGTTGGCATATTATTTACCTCCTTGCCAGGAGGTTAGACATAAGGTCAGGTGGTTCTTTGAGGAGCCAGCGCACTCTAGCCAACAAAATATGCTTGATCAGCCCCGTCGGCATTCTCCGTTAGGGGAGCCTCAGGCGATTAGCAATAAACTAACTCCTTCTCAGAGAGAAGGTAAAGTCTGTGAGCGTGGACTGAATAGAAGGTAAAATTGTCGTTTCCTAACCAAAATGGCAAACACTAAATTGTCTGCAGTTTTCCGACCTCATAAATGAGTAAATAAACCCAAATAATTTTTTTTTTTTTTTTTTTTTACTAATTAAAAATTTACCCTAATTTATTTTAAAGGAAATACAGTGAGGAAAATAGTCCAAAACAATTTATTTGGGTTTACTTATTCATTTGTGAGGTCGTAAAAAATCAGAAAACTGATATTTTGGTTGGGAAACGACAATTTTACCGAATAGAAACGTACTTTAGCCCGACAGTAGCAAAACCACTGTCGGACTGATTTGTATTAGAATTCGGTAAGCGTGAAGATTGACGACATAAACAGAATTCGATGAAACATTGTGTAAAGGCCGGCAGCACTTTTATCCCCCGCCCAGGCCGCCGCCAGCATCGTAGTCACTTATGAACAGAATAGTCTTCGTAAGGTAAATAATTAATAAACAAAAAAAATGTATTGGGGGTGGGATACATGCTAATTGTTAATACGGAAGACTATTCTGTTTATAAGTGACTACGATTGAGTCACGTGAGCCAAAATGCTGACGGCGGTGGGCAAAAATCCATCAATCTTCATTCTATTTCGTAAGGTAAATAATTAATATACAAAAAAAATGTATTGGGGGTGGGATACATGCTAATTGTTAATACGGAAGACTATTTTTTTCATAAGTGACTACGATTGAGTCACGTGAGCCAAAATGCTGGGGCTGGGCGGCCTGGGCCGGGGGTAAAAGTGCCACCCTGTAAAGGCGGTAAAAATGTTTTTCTTTAATTAGGAACTATTTCAAGTTAAAATATAGGTGCTTATACAGATAAGGGCACATATGAAAAACGCATTTCCAAATTAAAACTATTGTTTATATTTACGTATCAAGTAAAAATAAGTATCCTCACCAAAATTAGGAAAACTTATCGAGTATTTTAATTAAAAATCAGTTTTATCGTATTTTTCCGACCGCCATTCATTTATTACTTGTTTATGACAGACTGAGTTATGTCTTCCTGATTTACGTGTTTTTTCGCTCTAATCAATAAGGGATTCGTAACATACGATAAAAATAATATTTATTTGTAATTAAAATTTTACTATAATCGAGATTTTAATAAAATGGAACCGGCACATGATTCTTTGGATCGCTAAAGACGAAAAAAATATTGTCTTTTTTTTTCCATATTACCACGTGATATATTAAATTGATTGTAACTCCAAAACGTCATAATCTTATATATATATATATATATATATATATATATATATAAAAATATGAAACTAAAAGTATACTTTTAGTAGATAGAACCTATAGTGAAATGGTTTAAGCTAGATACGAGATAGAGCAATTATAAAGATAGATGAAAGAAGAGGGATAAACATGTACGAATGACAAATTTATTTCAACTTCCAACTGGACAGACTCCATATCTGTTTACACGCACATTCTCACTCTCCATTACTTAATATTTTTTTGAATTTTGGCTTTTTCACTGCCAACTTATCTATGTAATTCCTCTGATAAGATTTTAATCTTTGAAAAGCATTGGCTTAAGGAAAGAATAATAAACATGTTTTTACCGAGTACATCTTGCATTGAACAATCGAAGTTGAAATAAATTTGTCATTCGTACATGTTTATCCCTCTTCTTTCATCTATCTTTATATATATATATATATATATATATATATATAATAATAATAATAATATATATATATATAATAATCCCGGTAAAACATCCACAGGGTAGTAATCCAAAGAATTTCAACCGGGTTTATAAAAAGTGCTCAATATCAAATAGAGCTTTTATATATGATTATTTTTATTTACACAGACATGTACAAAATCTGCGATACTGGCATGTCGATGTTATCGATCAGCAACTATTATAAACTGAGATCTTATCAGGCAGAGTTAGAATCCGATCTTAACCTTAGATCATATTTGGAAAGAACCTTAAAGAATCTTTCCAAATATGATCTATGGTTAAGCTCGGATTCTAACTCTGCCTGATGAGATCTTAGTTTATAATAGCTGTTGATCAATAACATCGACATGCCAGTGTCGCAGATTTTGTACATGTCTGTGTAAATAAAAATAATCATATATATATATATATTATTTAAATGAAGCGTCTTGGTCAGTGTGTTTGGTATTTTTCTGTTGAGTATATATAATGTGTTTGAAAATATATAAATGTAACATTTAATTAAATATATATTAATTAAATATATAAATGTAACATTTAATTAAATAAGCGTAACGTGTTTTGATATGAATATAGTCTGGATAAATTAAGACTTTCGCATTTATTAATTTACATTCAAATATTTTGAAAATTTGAGAAAAACATATTTTCAAAATAGATGTTTAAACTTTAAAATGTCTAAATGATATAATTTTATGAATTAAAATCTCTGAAAAATTAATTCTTGTTTAGAACATTTTTTTTCTTTGCAATTCAACAGATCAGAGTATATTAACAAGAATGAAGTAAAAAATATTCAAAACATATGTTGTATTTATTTCCACTTTTTGTTCATGAATTCACGGATATTTTACCCAAAAGTGTTTACCAATAAAAAAAAAAAAAAGGGGTAAATCTGATGGGCTTTTGCTACTTGGATTTAGGGTTAGTGGTAGGGTTAAGTGTTTTTTTCTTGGGGGGGGGGGGCTTTGCCACTCGGTCTTAAGGTTAAGGAGGTTTCTTTTCTGACTCTTTTCAGTAGGCAGACTGGGAGGTTTTTATTATCTGACATGCAGAGGGATGGGGCTGGTACGGCCCGGACATCCAATCATATTCAAATTATCTCTCTTTCTCATAATATTTCTTAGTACTAGGACTTATACTTGAGTCTTTAAATCAAGGATATCGCCAGAGCTCTGCATGCCACTGCCTGGGGTTGAGTGTATGTTACTAAAGAAGTTGTTACATTGAGTAATTTTTATTTTATTTCTTGGTGGTATGTATTGGCATTGCTATTTCTTGTCCGTGCTCAGTGTTGCAGACAACATGCGATTCCATGTCTGATACTGTATGGGTAGTGGGAATCGAAGTGATGCATTGTCCAGCGAAAGTTAACTTGTGTTATACGGATGTCTTTAACCCGCATTCCATGCATACAAGACGATTCAACTAATTAACTGGAAAAAAAAAGAATTGAATGCAAACTGTATTCCCACATTTCTGTTCAAAATTCCATGACTTTTTCCAAGTTCGACACGAGCCACCTGAAGAAGGCCGGAGAACAAAACGGTCGAAACGTTGGAATAATAACAACCAAATTGAGGAAACCAGTCCACAAAATTCTAACAAAAACATAAGTCAGTCATGAGACTACACACCTCTGCCTGGCAACGTAAGGATGGGCCAAAGTCTTTTCACGGCTCAACTTCTCCATATTGTATGAAGTATTCCTGAAGTTATGCAATGAAAACGTTGATAACTCAAAAACTATTTTTGTGATCAGGCTGAAACTTTTTATGGTGGTTACTGTTATCAAAGAGCATCAGATACATACATCAAATTTGAAAAAAAAAAAAGAAATTGAAAGTCCCTCAAAATGTCGACCATGACTGAACTTTTTCAAGGTTAAGGATCAAGATCATATAAGGTTCAGGACTTCATTAGCTACAATATGGGCCAAGTAGTGCGTCTCTACTTTTGACACGACTTCAGTTTTGTTAGAACTGAAGTTATCGTCAAAAGTGTAACCTGTGACCTAGATATCCTAAAATTAAATCAGTACTAAGTTTAACCATGACTGATATTTTAACCAAGTTTGGTGACGATTGGTCAAGTGATGTGGACGCTAGGCTGTACACAAACAAACTCTATTGAAAACAACCTCCGTTTTGAAAATTACTCACTCACTATTAAGGTTTATCATCTATGTTTCCTTTGACAAGAGGTTCGACGTCTGTCTGTCCTTATGCTAAGTCTCCAGTGCTTACGATTATGAGGATTGCCTGTGTCCATTTGCCACTGTTTACGGTCTTGCCTGATAGTTTTTTTCCAGCTTTCTAGGGCGCCCAGCTTTGTTCTTGCTTTCCAGTCTTAGGTCTCTGCATGTGCTGATATACCTCTTGCTTCTTTCAATATGCCCGAACCAGTGAAGACGGTTTGCCCTTATAAGGACATCAAGTTTTGGAATGGCCAATTTCTGAAATAGTGTCGAACCTAATGTTCTGGATCTGGTCCGGGTTTACATTGCATATCCACCTAATCATTGCCCTGTCTCAAAAATATAGAATAAACGTTATCTTATACATTTTTATATAAAATTAAAGAATTTTTTTTTTTAAAGATTCATTAAAACACAAAATTATATAACACTATTCTGAATTTTTATAATCTATTAAAAACTAAATGAGCTAAAAATAAAGTAATAACAATTAAAAACTCATAAATCTTTACAAAAGTTTTCAATAATAAAAAAAAAAAAAACTAGGTCGCTAAAACTTACATTTTTTTTAATCACTACTTTACTGTTTGATATGTTTTTACGATTTTTAGAAAAACAATTATGAATTACGAGCTGTATTTGTCTGGTGTTGCCTGGGTGGAAGACTTAGAGAAAAATAATTCAAAATATATTGAAAGGTACATCTGATTTCAGGACACGGCACTTCTACTTAAGTCTATTACCACCTCCTTGGACGTGGAAAAAGGGTTGAAATCTAAACATTGTGTTGGTTTTTAGAAAATCCTGTTCCCTGGAAGTATAGTAGAAACCAACAGCTACCTTTTTCCTTGACTCTTAAAGTACATATTAAAGCTCTTGGATACACAATGTTCAAGGTTTTAACTTCTGATGCAAAAATCTAGAAGGATTCTGTTAAATAGAAACTTTGATTATAAAAAGAAAAAGAAAAAAAAAGTAAAATCCTGTTAGGTTGGGCTGTTTTGACAAAAAGTTAGAGAATTAATAACTGAAACATCTGAAAAATAAACTCCTCATTTTTATTTCCCCCTCTCCCATCAAATGATACCTATCTTGGAGAACACCACACAATCCATGATCTTAATACCATCCAGCTTTTCTCTTTTTTATTCTCCAATAATCCCCCCTCCCTTTTTTTCTCCTCACTTAGAAACTATCTTGCTTGTTTTCGGCTCTTAAAACAACCCAGAAAACAGTTAGTCTCTCATACCTAGATAGATTTGGGAGGGTCTTACTAACCACTACAATTAGCATGATATTTTTCAGCAATCTCTGTTGTTATTTAGCACCCCCACCCTCAACCAATGAATTTGTACATATATTTTTTTGTAAATAAAAAAAAGTTAGACCATTATGGATAATGTTAAGTAGGTTTTACCCACAGAGTGAATGTGATATTTTGGTGACTGAAACTAGTTTAGAGAATAGCATCAAGAGACTGACAGCCGACCCCCATTCCCCCCCCCCCAAATAAAATTTTGGCCTTATTCTATAAAGAAAATTTGGTGCTTGTTGCTTAAAAGTCCGAAAACAAGTTTTTTTTTGTCTTTTACTGTTTAAGAGTTAAATAAGAGGCAGTAACTCTTAATTATAATTTTGAGCCAGATTTTGTCTTTAATATCTAACAACTTTGATTTTCTCTTAAATTGCGATCATGGATCTGAACTTGTTCCAGTTTGAAGACGTACTTTATTATACTTCCTAAAAAGCAAAACAGATCGATTTCTTGCAAGCTCATGCACTTATTTCTGGCGAAGAAACCTGCAATTGTGGGCAAAACATGCGACTTGTGCCATCACTAGTGAAAACTGATGGGGTTCATTGGCGTTGCACGAGCGGTTACTGTGCAAGTAAAACGTCGATTAAATTTTACATGCTGAATTTCATTCAGTACAAAACTCAAATTTAAACAATAAATTCTTAAATTTTCCATTGTTGTATACTTTTTTGTTCATTTATTAATAATTAATTTTCAGTAAGTTCCTTTAGATTTAATAACAGTTGATAAGAGTTACTGCCCCTTAATTAACTCTTAAACAGTAAAAGACAAAAAAAACATTTTTTCGGACTTTAAAGCAACAAGCACCGAAAATTTACTATACTGTGAACTTTTTTAATAAAATTTTAAAGATAAATAAAATATGAAAAAAAAGTTAATTGAAAAAAATTAAATTAAAACATACATGCAGTAACTGAAAAAGTAATAGTAAAAGTTACTTTTATAAACAATGCACATTTGTAGCATTCCAAATTACAGCCTTAATTAAAAAAGTTAAAAATGATATTTGCAATATAAGGTCAAGTAAAAAAAAAAAAAAAAAAAAAAAAAAAAAACTGCTAGCACTTGAGTGTTTTGGATTGAATGTTGAATTCAGCTTACTAATTTTTTTAGGAATGTGATATTAAAACTAATATATTTATCTCTTTTGGCAAATGATTGAACATATAACGAATTTAAAAAAAGTTAAATCATTTT
The DNA here is from genome assembly GCA_963556195.1 of Sepiola atlantica. Classification (NCBI taxonomy): domain Eukaryota; kingdom Metazoa; phylum Mollusca; class Cephalopoda; order Sepiida; family Sepiolidae; genus Sepiola; species Sepiola atlantica. The sequence goes on from CAUVYP010000834.1 coordinate 534,269, forward strand.
GCTTTAAGTTAAAGCAATTTAAAAATGCAATAGTGTAAGCTGTATTTTTTATTTCAATAAATATTCGATTGATCTGATATATAAAATAAAGTCTGTCTATTTCTCAGTTTGTCATCAATAACCTTGAATCTGACAAATTGATATTTGATTCTGCCTAGTCAATTTTTCTTTTGTCCACCATATTCTTTAGAACAAAATAATGTGTTTTCGCGTCCTATTCCTTTCAAAACGTACTTATTCCGACTAGGAAATATTTTTCGTTAATTATCTAAACAGCATGAACTGTTTACGAAATTAATGCATTTGCTTAGAATACATAGTAAGCTATTTATTTATTAAAATTACTTACATATCGTAATAATAGGTAAAATAATTTGATATAGAACAGATAATTAAAATGTTTTAGTGAAATGATATATACGGCTGTTAATCTGTACATAGACTACTTTTCAATGGTAAGTTCAAATTTTCTTATTTAAAAACAAATTTTATTGCCTTACTTTAACATAGACGCTCATTTTCAACAAAAATACGTTTATTAAGAAATAAAAAAATTCCTGTAATTAGCTTTAAACTCACTTTCCAAACAAACTAATATTTACTTTTCAAAGACTTTACACAAAATACACAGTGGGCTGGGGGGTGGACATTAGGCAAAAAAGAATGTCGGAGGAATTGCTGATGTTTGGTGTTTTTATAAACTACTCTATATTCCTGATTCAACAAAAAAAAAAGTAAGTCAAATCGTTAAACGGTTGAAAAAATATGCAACATTGAATTCGTGATATTTCGCATTTTTCTCCAGCTCACGCGAAACATCCACGATTTTTCCCCCAAAAATTATAATTTTCAGATTTCCATGATTAAATTCCAAAAATCAGTGTGGAATAACTTATTATTGCATATTTTTTTGGTTTATTGATAACCATTTGTGAAAATGCAAAAATAGACCACTTTGGGACCCAATTTGTCGATTTTTAGCTCTTTTTATGAAAGAAATTAGGAAAATTTGAGCTAAATTTCCCTCTTTTTTGGCTCAAATTAGCGATAAAATTCTATATTCATCAGAAAATAACTTGTAAACCGGGATAGGGCACATACCAAACCATATATGTTTCTGAAAGCTATGGAGGTATAGATTATGAAAAACCAAGCAGATCTATGTGCCCTATCCCGGATTTTTCAAAAAACAAGCCGGAAGTTTCTCGCTTGTGTCACGTGTGGACTTGCTCCAAAGAGCATTACCAAAATCTCTCGACTCCTGATCAGGGCAACGAGTAAGGAGTAACCCCATCAATTGGGAAGAAGTCACTTTCTCCTCTGCAGCCACTGCCTGAATTTTTGCCCAGATATCATTGGTTCTTCTCAACAACTGTTTGCGGCTGCCCAACTCTTCAGGGGGCCTTTTCCTGGATGCAGTTTGCGTCGAGGGGTTCTTGTAATAGCGGAACACAACATTTTCAACTTCACCTAGTGAGATCAGCTCATCCCAGTTAACAGCAATCCGTTTATCTGTATATCGTCGTTTCTTCAGCGAATGGTATCTTTTGAGCGACTTCTTGACCTCGTCTTTCTGCTCCTCTGTTAACTGGATGAGATACTTTTGCTCCAGCAATTGAACACATGCGGTGATGGATAGATGGTCTCTAGTTTTTGCATCTTCTACAGTAAACACTTGGAAAAGTGCGTTATCGCTGACCGCTTCCATTTTTGATAGTAACTATCTAAATAAACAAAACAAAGATTTGAAAATTCTGTAGTGATTTCCTGTAAAATGCTTTGACAGGAAATTAAAGTGTGTAAAAAGGTGTGCAAATGAAAGAAAAGAAGTGTCAAATACTACTTCATGTCACATGTTACCAGATTTTTTTTGATTTTTTAGAAAGGCCCTAAGATTTCGCTTCTAACGAGCCCTCACTGAGCTTCTATGATCCATTTTGTGCCAAGATATGGCCAAAAATGTGATTTTGGGCCGTTATGCCCAAATATGGAAATTCGGCCCCAGACCCCCGAAAAATGGATTTTATGAATTTTTTTTGATTTTTCCGAAAAGCTCTTGATATTTCGCTTCTAACGAGCCTTCAAACAGCTTATATGGACAAGTAAAACTAAAGTTATGCCCAAATGTCCTCCAAAAACCTGTTTTGGCCCACTGTGAAATAACCTTATAAAGTATATATTTTTTGCGCGCGCGATTTAAGAGTAATATTGAATCTGTTAAGGATGCTTGCTGGTCTGTATCAACATACAAATTTAAACATACGAACCCCCCCACACTCCTAATAAAATTAAAAAAAAAATAGTCCAATTCCTAGAATCTCCGTGCATTCCGATACTAAACTATTCAAATTATTCAGACTACTATTCTCGCCATAGTTGTTACATTTACAATGTTTCGGCCGTAACAGGTAAAAACATTACTTTTACTTTCTGTTTCTTTTATTACCTGATGGTAATTTTTCTTTTCTTATCTGTTTCTTTTATTACCTTATTGGTAATTCTTTCCTGTAGGAATGACTACTCTGCTGGTTAGAACATCTTGTCTGGTAAGGAATGTTTCATTTCTGGTTGAGGAATCGCTTGTGTTTGAATCTCTGTCAGATCTTGATCATCATCATTGATTATGACAAAACGAAGACAGTGGTACAAACGTCTCTCTATCCTATGCCTACCTATCAAACAATGGCACGCTCTATCTATAGCACAACTGAAGCTACTAATGAACTCTTCCACATTTCTATGGCCGCAACAATTTAGAACATTGCAAATTAATACAAAAAAGTCTTTACGTAATGTTGAAATATTTCAATAATGAGCTTTCTTTTAGTTTGTCAATTGTGAAGATGGGGGGGGGGGTAATATCTAAATTGATTGTTGAAATATTTCAATAATGAGCTTTCTTTTAGTTTGTCAATTGTGAAGATGGGGGGGGGGGTAATATCTAAATTGATTGATGAAATTTTTCACAGGTCCACCTCATCTAATATATAAAGTAGAGACGATTTTCCCCCTGTACCTTCTCGGAGTATAGGAAAATAACCACATGCATCACAGGCTACTAAACTCACCACTATACTACACTTATTCACTCGAGCGTGTTTTAGTAAATTTGTTATTATTTTTTTCCAGCTAACACTAAATATTACATTTGGCCCAGCATCTACGGCTCTCCGACAAACCAACTCCATATAGGTGGTAGCAAAAACTTTTCTCCCTAACAATTCTGTACTGTCACTACTCATCGACACCGGGAACTAATATATACAGTTTAAGTTTCACAAAAGACCGGTTCTTATTTATTATTTGCCTGGTATTAATTTAACACGCATGCCAATAATCAGGCTTCGGTTAATTGGCCTATTTTCACATGTATTTTTAACGCGGAATCGTGGCGCAGTCGGTAAGAAAGCATGTTTCATGATCGCCAGTTTTAGCGTTCGATCCCATTCTATTCTACCACTTTTTTCTTTTTTTTTTAAATTTAAAACATTCGCCAACACGGTAGACGGAGGAGAAAAAAACAATAGGCCGTTTTTATTTTTTTATTTGACATCATGCAATAGGCAGTACTTTCTCCCGTGCCACGGGTTCTGCTAGTATATATATATAATTTTTATTGTAATGAATATTACATTACTGTCGTCATTGTCAGATTGTAAGAGCTTGCTTAATCTGCTATTGAATACGTCTTTGCACTACCGCACCGCTAACATTTGTCATAATTATATTATTACACATCTGACTTACCACTTCCCTTTTTATTTTTGAGAGCTAATTACCCTTATATAAAAAAAAAAACTATTACTACACATTTTTGAAAATGTAAAATCTGATAGTTAATTTCCTGTATAAAACATCTCATTATAGAAATAAAGTGAAGGATTTTTTTTCCAAATTCATTTCAGACGGCGGGGGTTGTCTGACTTGCTATTATATTAATCTAAACACACGTCCTGTACTTCCCAACTTATGTGGGATGAAGATAGGTGGGTTGCGTCTATCTGAATTATAATTATAAAATACTTGGACAACTTTCCAAGTTGATTAAAGATTATTTTGTTTTCTTCATCCATTTTTATTTTTGTGAGAAAATATCCAGAAATGCTGTTGAGAATGCGTATCTCTGACCCAAATCTCAAAGGACACAGACTCTCTTATGTGTTCGATCAAGAGACACCCCTTTATTTTCCCAAAGAAATCCAAATTTATTGTAGTAAATCAACCAATTTTTTTATGGTCTGATAGATATTTAATCATGAACGATTAGAATTTTACTTGTGTCACACACAGCCTTCATTGGGATCATGGCAGCGAGCACGTTAAATGAATAAAATAAGGTAAATAAGTCCGGAATTGACTTGTAGGTCCCTAGGCCTGATATTAATAAGAGAATACGAGAGGGATTCTCCAGTTCAAGACATCACATAGAAATAAGGAATACCAACGAATAGGCAGGAGACGACTCGAACACTAAGTTGAATTTAAAAAAATATTTATTTACATGAACATAAGAAAAAGGAGTAAGCATGCATGAAACAAAATAACAAAAAGAACAAAGTAATATTGTAGGAGAAAGGGATAATATATAAAGTTATCTAGCAACAAACAAAATCTATGAACAAAATCATGTCTAGACAATTCAAGAAAGAAAAGTAGTTATCACTTCCAAACATGGATGAATGCCATTAAACTCTTCACAGGAGTTGAAAAGTTTAACAGTCCAGGAATTTGACTTTGCGCTCTCCAAGGGAGTGGGAAAGTTCAATTATCCAAGATTCACAATAATCTTTGGATTTAAAAGTCGAAGGCAGGTACCAAAGTATAAGTCCAACAGAAATCAGATACATGAGTGAGGTTTGGAGTCTCGATCGGCGCTACATAATCCTTGCAGAGAATATTAATCATAATTTTTTGGCGATAATGTAAAATGTTCTTGTTAGCGACAGGTTTGATGAAGTCGTCTCGAAAGCCTTTTTTTTTTTTTAGAATTAACTTTCGGCTTCGTATCAACATAGAAGAAATCTCAAGAAATCTCAGAGCCACTTGCCAGGTCATGAAGTCAGATCCCTGTTTGCTTCTTCTTTTTCATCAGTCGCACGTGACAGCTTCTCGTTTACTGACTGCTTCTTTTTCTTCTTCCTTTTCATTCCATCGCTACGACTGCCGGCAATAGGTGTCTCCAACTGACACTGACTGCTCGACCGATTCTTTTTTGGTATATATAGATGCGTCAATCGGATTGGTGTGGGTGTTTTGGCAGGGTGTCTGAATTACCTTATAAAGGTGACATGCACTTATACTTCTCAGGTAAGGGTTAAGTAAGGAAGGGAAGGAGGTTGACAGGAAATAGGGTTTAACTTCCTCTCGGGATTGTCTGGGTTAAAAGTGAAATTGAAAAATATAACCTGACGAAATAGGTCCTGCTTGTTTTGGTAATATTCATAAAATATAGTTTTTTTTCTTATAATTTTAATTCAACTACACCTTCTCCGTGATACTTGCTAGAATTATGGGTTCTACAGCTCCAAATTCTAGTATATATTAAATATTAATTTGTTTTTATGCCCATACGTAGTTAAAGCAAAATAAATTGTTTTGGACTATTAAAACAATTTCCAACGCTTTTTTTTTCTTATAATTTTAATTCAACTACACCTTCTCCGTGATACTTGCTAGAATTATGGGTCCTACAGCTCCAAATTCTAGTATATATTAAATATTAATTTGTTTTTATGCCCATACGTAGTTAAAGCAAAATAAATTGTTTTGGACTATTAAAACAATTTCCAACGCTATTGATAATGTTTACCCATTTATTTTTTATTATCGCTTATGTTTGAATTCATGTTTTGAAACATGATGTAAATCATTAATCTGACGTAATGCCAAAGCTGTAATTATTTGTTTATGGTAATGTTTTAAGCTCTATTTATCAGAAAGTCAAAATAGCTCAGTTAGTAGAACGTCAGACTTCGGTTTAAATTTCCGGTCATTGCATCCTTTTTATTTGTTGAGAATTTATTTTCTATTAATGCAATATTTTCCATTTGTAAAAGTAGTTAAGATCTCGTATATTTCGAAATAAAACAAATTTCAGGCAAGGGAATTAATGATTTGGTTGTGAAATTTTGTCTTAAATAAAAAAAAACCCATTAATTTTCATAATAAAATTCTAATCTTTAATGAACCACTATCTTTCGGGCAGCAACACAAATTTATTTACCCTCTTTGTGTCTGATCTTCACCGTGACTCGTCAAAGTGTTAGAGAAAATAGATTATGAGGTTAGAAGAGAAATCCTTTTTGATATTTAAATTTGTTCTTTTCTCTCTTTAATTACAGACAATATAAAAATTGACTTTCGTTCATCCCAATGTAAACATTTAAAATTAATTCTGATATAACATAATGACAGCCACGATTTCATGATGTTCAGCTTGAGTTTTAACATACTGCAAATTTACATTAAAGAACATTAACTTTGTTCTTTAAATTTAAAAACGCAAAAGAAAAACAAACAAATTTTGTTTCATTATTTCCCAAAAAATAAATTTTCCCAGTTGAACTTTGATTAAGAATTTTTTTGTTTTAATATTATTAAACAAACAACTTTGTTCTGTCAATTTAATTAATTTGGAACAATTACAATTGTTTTTAGAATAATAGTAAAAAGAAAACCCCACAATTTATTCTGTACCCTGCAGCTTAACAATTTATTAAGAAACTTTAGTTGTGACCATATTGCATTTTCTGGGGGCCTATTAAAATCACTGTCTGTGGCCTGGGAGATTCACACCATTAAAAACCCTGCAGTATTACTGAATTGAGCCCCCCCCCCCAAAAAAAATAAATCTGTTATTTCAATTTTTTTGTTTTTTCAAGTTTTAGAACACTTCAAATGATATTTTAAAATGTATATTTTTTATTTTTGTAAGAACTTGTCTTGCCTTTGATTTTTCAGTGGGTTGAAGGAATGGCGAGTGCTGGGGCCAATCAATATACTTTCCATATCGAAGCAACTGATGATCCGCAGACTTGTATAAACAAGATAAAAGAAGCAGGAATGAAAGTAAGCTTTATTTATTTTTATTTAAGAAAATATCTTTTAAAACTTTTTTTTCAATTAAGTTAGAATTATTTTTTTGAGGAGAGCCTATGAAGGGTATTAAATCAATTTATATTATTTGGATTAGTCGGACGACTGTTCTCATCTTGGATGTTATTCTCACAATATTTCGTCCAGTGTAACCTCTGACCTTCTTTAGGTGTGTCTTGTTGAACTCCTGAATCTGTACGGAATTTCAAATGGAACCCTTTATTTAATCCATGGGGGTAGCTTGCTCTCGTTCCGTCAGCTATGACCGTTTTGAAGTCTTAAGTAATTCGTAATTGTATTTTTAGTGTTGCCTGTACTGAGGATTGCACCATCAACCTCTTGAAGACTGTCATTTAGAAATGATTATTACTTAGAACTTTTAGTTTTTCTTTTAATATGAAAACAAGAACTAGCAGTAAATATTCCCAAAATCCAAATTAAAATCTTGATTTTTGAATGAGAAAGACTCAAAATTGATTAGAAATTTGAATTGTGTGATTTTCATCACAATCAGGATGTCAGCTTTATTTTTAGGAAACCTGCAGCTGAGCCCATGGACATGAACTAAATGTAAGACTATCGACAACTTATATTGTATTTATTAGCAAAAATAACAAGTATATATAATACAATTGTCAGTTACATCCTCGCAACCGCTGAGCCTGGAGTGGAAGGCTTTGATCGAGACTGACAGGCAGGTCCCACTGTCTTATAGAGGACTAATCAAAGGACTGTTCAAAAATAGATCTGATGAAAAAAAAAGATATCTGTCTGACAATTCGCATTGAAACAACTTTTTAAATTAACTTTTTTTAAACTTATAATTTCTAACAATTTTATTCAATTAGTAAAATGACCAAATCATACTATAACTAATTCAATTAAACTTTACAAAAATCGTATTTTAACATATATACAAACAATAAGGCTTGAAACAATTGTCAGAGAAAGAAAGAGAGTCAACAGATGACGATTAGAACGGAAGTGACGCCGCCGTTACTGACATAGCGTTGCCACAAACGATAGCCAGGGAGATGTGTTGGAACAACCAGGCTGACTCACGGGGCTCGTGCCTAGACATTGAAATCCTCCGTCCAATGTCCTGAAAAAATTTAAGTCTCGGGGCCAAGCACACCCGACATTTCCACTGAAATTAGTTGGAAGACGAAACGGTCAGTGAGCGAGCTATATTTTCCGCGCTTCCTTGTTTCGGCGAGCAGATCCGCCGTGCCGGGCTTCACCGCGGATTCTGCAATCCTTGCTGGTGAAAAGGAGTCAGAACAAGTGGTATCCCAGATCAGCGGCTTTCCGGCTCGGAAAGCAAAGTAAACTTTAAAACTTTATACAAGCTAACCCGTGTTCCGGCGTTGCCCGGGAAAGTAGATTAACTCAAGAAGTTCCATGCCTAACCTCGAACTATTAAATTATTTGCTGCTTATGATTGTCCGGGGCTAACACAGACCCCGTAATGTTAATGTAAAACCGCAACCAGAAAAGTAAAAACAAATTTATACGTTGAACAATAGCAAATGTTTGAAGTCACCTGATAATAAAAGTGTGTTGCCACCCATCTCAACATCTCGTCTCTTAAGGTCTCGGAATGTTTTATCTAGAGCTTCAAAAGCTTTTTTATGTGCCATTGTACATTCATCCCATACGATGAAGGAACGATTCTATAAAACTTGAAATTAATCTGATCCTCTTTCTATTTGGCAAATCGGATCAGCATCTTTTGTTAAGGATAATATCAATTTAAATGTCGGGAAGAAGAATGGCTGGAATATCCGATGACGCCACAGCTACAGCTCTTTCGTCTTCTGACCTAATTTTTGCAAGAATTAACTTAGTTAAAATGTCTTTCTTGTACCTCCGGGTGCATCAATAAATATTAGGCGACCATGCTGATCTTCTGCATTATTAACTACGAAAAACATAAATCTGTTCATTATTGAGTTGTGCGATACCATCCCGAACAATTGATGCTTGCTCATGCAGTTGATAACTAATTTAACACATCCATGCAATAATGAGTGGATGTGTTAAATTAGATAGATCAGGTGAGGTAACACCTAATTTTGTCGGTGTTTTACCATTCATCTTATAAATCATACCGTCGATATGAACCAGATCCATATTGAAGATGTCGTCTGAAAATGTTATATCAACCTCAGGATGTTTATTGCGCTCCCTAAGAAGGAAATGTTCACTAAATGCTTTTTTGTGTGCATTCCTAATGTTGTTTTGGATGAGACACTGCACATGTAGTCAAAATGATGGAAAACGAATGTCTCAAATTGTCTGCAGATTCAGATATAGATGCTTCCTGTAATGTAGCATCCCAGTGGTTATCATTCTCAATTTGTCCATGTGAACTACATGCATCCCTGAATGTAGTCATAACTTGACCATTGATAGTTTTGAGGTCATTAAAGCTCTGTGGACTTCTTACATGGTGTACAAGCAGTCTCAAACAGAAGCATTCAAATTGATTTGGATGCACCGTATATACCTTGCTCAAAACTTCTGTTTAACACATGGATAGCCTGGAACTATCTTATCCGATAGTTTGTGTTGGTCCTCAACATGGTTGATATACTGCACCTTTCTTCTTTCCTCATTGTTGCCGCTGCTGTCGTCCTCGTTGTAGCATTCATAGCTGCCTCCACTGTTCACTGCTTGTAGAGCGATCACATGCTTTTGATCTGGTCAGATAACTGTACAATAAATTGCTGCGCAACTGATATACTTCAACGGAGGGAAACAGGCTGCTGCTACTGAACAAAGTCTCACAGGAAGAGCCATGTTGTCCACCGCCTAAAGCTTTGTTTGTGGCACGTCGAATCATCATCGACCACCGACTACCTGTATATTTGACATTCGTTCTCCAGGAACCCGCCGACATGCTTTGTTGTGCTAATAACCGCCACCTATGTCAACCACCACCACTGCGATCGTAAATGGACGCCTTCTACTCTCATCTTCAAAACTTTGGATGTCTCGTTTGCAGTACCCGTGCTGAAGCAGTTCCTTGTCCGATAATGCGTAGTCACTACATATGCATCTTCCGGCGCTTAGACGCCATCCCTGCCCCTAAAGCAGAATAAAAACGCAGCAGCCATCGTCTGTCATTGACTTTGGTCATCCGTTTGCATTTCCACCGTTGTTAACTGTTAGCATATCCGTCACGTGGTCATAGTAGGGAGGGAGGTCGAGTCAGAATTCGGGAGCAGTTTTCGGCTGGGAACGCTTCTTCCCTCCTCTTTCCCCAATCCCATTCCACTCTGAGTCCCTGCTTTGTGTTTGTCTACACGCGTCGGTGATAATCATGGAATGATGGAAGAAGACCTCGTCTATGTCTGTTGGTGTCTGTCTACGGTGAGGCAATGATAAAAGGAAGCGATCACGGCCACGCGAGGTTTAAAGTGAAATGTTTGTATTGTCGCAAGAATAACTGCAGCGATGGCATGCGGCAAGAGCGAAAGTTGGAGGTTTGAAAACGATCAGCTACCGTCATAGTTCTGGCATTCATTTCAATGACCCATGTTTTGGGAAGGAAAATCTTTTTTAAACTACGCGTGATAAAAAATAAAACAAATCTTTTTTCTGTAAAAAAAAATCGATATTTTGTCAGCTTCAAAATCATTCACTCTACCAGATTTTCGTTAGCAGGGAACAACAGTTTTCGCTCTCGAGGGAGCAGAATAACACTGTCTTTAAAAACTGCTGTTATAGGAATCTGAATCAGGAAAAAAATAAGGGGAACAGGATAACTGATAATGTGGGCGTGTTTTTTTAGATGCGTCCCCAGAGTTCGGTTCTGAGGGAAGTATGGTTGCAAAGCTGAAACTTAAAGGAAAGGACAGAAGGGCCCCACCAGGAGTGGAGCTTACAGTTTAATTTGACTCAACACAGGAAAACTCAACTGGTCCGGACACCGGTAGGATTTACGGATCGATAGCTCTTTCTCGATTCAGTGGGTGGTGGTGCATGGCCGTTCTTAGTTGGTGGAGCAATCCGTCTAGTTGATTCCGATATTGAACGAGATTCTGGCCTGCTAACTAGTGTGGCGATGTGAGTTATTTTTATGGTGAGTTTGGCATCCATCATGGCGCCCGGATTTTGGTTGCTTTTCTCACGCACTTCTTAGAGGGATGGGATAACAGGTCTGTGATACCCTTCGATGTCGGGGGCCCCACACGCACTACACTTGAGATATCAGCAGGGACTTCGCCCTGGCCCGAGAGGGTTGAGAAACTCTTAACCACTTTCCATGATAGGGATTCAGCCTTGTAACCAACCCTGTGAACAAAGAATTCCCGGTAGGCACAGGTCAACAGCCTGTTTAGGACGTCCAAGACAGTCCTGATCGTTCGTGAGTCGTAGGGGGCCCCTCTGACTAACCCCAGAGGCATAATAGAAGTGAGAGAGCATGTTGGAGGGTGCCGACCAAGAGAGGTGTTGTGGCAAAGTCATCTGGGAGTCGTCGGGAGAGTTGCAGTTTTGGCCGTCGTCTCTTCCTCATCCAAACTGCATCCTAGCTGTGTCGGATCCTGCCAGTGTGGTCTATCGTTTTCCGCTGTCGTCGCAGCAGGCCTTCACATTTCCTTTCACAAGTAGAGGGAAGGTCCATTGTTGACGTGCAGTCGTTTCCCTCCTTCCGAAGAGGGGATTGGGATAGAGAATTCCAGGGCATAAGCTTTTATCCTCCTTTCACGTCTTGAACTAGTCTTTTTTTGTCGTTGATTTTAGGCACTGCGTACAGAGGCATTACCCCCGGTCGGTTACTTCTCTGAGTATGACTCTACCCACTCTGGCGTAGCGAGCGCCCGAAAGATGGTAATCCACGCCCGGTTTGGATGAAGCAAGAGGAAACTCTGGAAGTCCGAAGTGCTTCTGTTGTGCAAATTTATCGTTAGAACCGGGTGTAAGGGCAAAAGACCAATTGAGCTGTCTTGTAGCTGGTTAACTTTGAAGTTTCCCTCATTATAACTGCTGCTCGGTCGTTGCAATTCCATCCGATAAAGTGAACGACTGGAGGCCCCAGAGCCGTTCACGGCCTCAACCTACTCTTGAATTCGGAATAGGCTGACTCTTGAACAGAGCTGACAAACATTTTTCGTCACTGTCCGTGACAACACTAAAAACGTATGCAAGTACCAAATGGGACACTTTTATTAAGCAGAACTGACATTCTGAGATAAACCAAACGCCCAGCTAAGGTGCCTCATTAGGCACCTTACTGGGCGATGTTCATGAGATTCTCGAAAGAGTGTCGGGTCATATAGACAACAGTTCAGTGGCCACGGAAGTTGGAATTCGCTAAGGAGTGTGTAACAACTCACCTGCTGGAGCACCAGACCGATGGCAGACCGTCGTGGTGAGGAGCAATAACAAGTGCCAGACTAGTGCCGTGACAATACGGAGGGCGCCGTGGCGAGCACGGAAGCCTACGGCATGAGCCGACTGCATAGCAAATATTCGAACGAGACCTTCGAAGACCAAAGTGGTGAAGGATTCTGTGCCAACAGCGGTCGAGCATTGGTAAGATGCCGGCGAAAATCTTTCCAAAAGGCGCCGGATCTGTAGTAGTGCATCTGCGTGTGTTCTCACCAGCAACAGCGGCCGGCCTTCCGTCGAAAAAGAATTGGGTTAATATTCCTGAACCTAGACTCTAAAAGGACCTGGGGATGACTAAGTTGTCGGCAGCAATGTCAGCAGCACTCGTCACTTCCCGAGTAAAACCGTGGTGACACAAGTGAGCCCGGAGATGTTGCCAGGAGCCCCAGTAAGAGTTTTCTCTTTATAAAGAACCATGTCCATGGAACTGATTTTTCCAGAGATATGGAAAAGGTACCTGTATAGCGCTGCGTTTCGGACGGTGCCCGGTGCGCATTTCATAATCCTGAAAAACCTGAGTCTGGTTTTCGCAGTTCTCAAGTCCATACTCACCATCCGCAGCAGGTGTACAGCCTCTCATCGATGCCTTACATGCAAAGTGGATCCCTACGTTCGGAAGAAAGATTCGCTCTGAGAACCGGGTCGGTGGGGCTGTGCTCGCACAAAATAAGGCACCAGTACGGAGCTGTAGCGTCTGCTCCGTTCACGCTTTGCGGGGAAGGCATAGGGGCGAGCGGCAGCAGTCTGTTGAGGTGGTGGTAGCAAGTGGAGGAAAGCAATACTGGTTGGAGTCGGGTGGCAGGAGTGTGGTGTTTTCCACTTCTACGCTGTCTGTGCATCTCTCTTTTTCTTCTCTCATCACAGCAGACGTAGCTTTGTCGTCTATGGATAATCCGATCGCGTTACCGGTGCATCAGGTGGCGAGCAAAATGATTCCTTGCCTGGGCCATCGTGGACTACCACAACTTAATAAAATATCTCTCTATTATAAAGATAGGTTTGAATTTTTAGGTTTAACTACTTTACTAAGAATAAAGGAAGTGACATAATTTTCAAAATAATAGGATTTTTAAATATAGAACACTATTTTTAATATCTCCTCGCAGTGGGAATTTATTGGCAAGAAGAATTTTGAATCTATCACAATTAGATTTTCTTTTCTAATAGAGTAATATTTATTTGGGTGAAATTGAATAATAAAATTAAATGTAGCTCTAATTTAAATCATTCTAAGAATAAATTGTGTGAATTCAGAAATAATGGTAAAAAATTGGACATTTTTGATCTCCATCGGATGAAATATTTAGGAAAATTTGATGTAAATATCCTTTAAATTCTTTTAAAAGTTGAAATTAAATTGATTAAAATAAGACATCCAAAGATACATCATTTTCTCTATTTATAAAATTATCGGTTCAAATATTTTTTATTTTTATTTAAAATTTTTTTTTTTAACATAGTTCACCCCAAACAAGGCAGGCCGCCACTGTAGACGTAAGGGGCTACTGAGAAGAAAGAAAAGGGGAGAAGGTTGGGGGGGTTAACCTAAATTGGGATCTGCGCAGCGAGATGTCTGTTTACATTAGTTTTAAATTTCTGCATGTCAGTAGTCGGGAAACAGGGGGCAGGGGGGAAGTTCCAGAGGCCAGTAGCACGAGGAAAGAAGCTATTTGAGTAGAAGGCTCTCTGGCATCTGGGGACCTCCGCAGTGAATGAATGGGATTTAGTTGATTGTCGAGTTGGTCTAGTGAATTTACGTCAAGGGGGCACCAGAGTAGCCAATTCATTGGAGCATAATCCATTGAAGTATTTGTAAAACAAGCACAAGAGTGTTACATTGCAGTGATGGGACAGGGACTGGAGCTTGGTTGACAGTGAGGGACCTATTAGATTGGCGACTCTTTTTTGGACCTTGTCAAGGAGGGAGAGACTAGTAGATGATGCACCAGCCCAGATGTGGCAACAATACTCCCCTTTTCTTTCTTCTCAGTAGCCCCTTACGTCCAAAGTGGCGGCCTATGTTAAAAAAAAAATATATATATATTTGAACCGATAATTTTATAAATAGAGAAAATGTTGCCTGAATACGAATAAGCGTTACTTGTAAAATTTAAAAAGGAAAAATTATTTAATTAACGATTTATTTAAACCTAGTGGGGCCTGTGCATGAGCATTTCCCAGTAAAAATGAAGAACCCAAGAAACACTGACTTCAACTTTAAACCCCATATAAGTATTTTTTCTCGATGAAAGTAACAAGAGTTCTGGCCAATGCCAAGTAGATGCAACTAGGAATAAAGTTAAAACTTGATTCTTAATTTTTTTCGATGTTTTTGTTTTTTTTATTACAAGGCTGGCATTGGAATAAAACCTAACACTCCAGTAGAAACTGTACTGCCGTATGTTGATCTGGCGGATATGATTTTAATAATGACTGTTGAGCCTGGTTTTGGAGGACAGAAGTTTATGGAGGATATGATGAGCAAGGTATGTATGTTCTTTTTAATTGCATCTTTTTTTTTTGTTTTTCTGCTCGAGAAGGAGACACGATTTTTTTCACTCTTGGATTTAAATCCTAAAAATTGTTTTTTTACTGACTGGAAGTTTAAAACTTTATTCATTTGGTTTGTTTTTTGTTATTGCGCACAGTTCTAAAAAAAAAACATGGCTATCAAATATGGCAACATTTATGAGATATAGTAATTAAAATAAAAATTGATTTTCATTAACCACTTACATTAACCCTAAGTCCTGGGTGGAAATTTCTACAGCAACGCCCTTTCCTCCCATTTCCACTTTAGCTATAGTCCTCATCTGATTTGTTACATATCGATGATATCCTTTTCAAAATGGAAAAAAAAAATTGTTTCCAAATTTTCTTTTCTTCATGTCTGAAAGAGTAAATAATCATTCATAGTTGTAAAAAAAAAAGTTTAAGAAAATAACCACAGCATGTCCATCATTGGAATAATATTCGGTTTAAAATCCATTTTACATGCCGGAATTTGTCGGACGATTTGTAGAAATTCACTTCCAAACTAACCTATCTCTGGTCAGGTATTTATTTAATCCCTCTTTCTCTCAAGTCTATCTTTATCACTTTCTCCAATTAGATATTTTCCTTTCCCTTGTAAACTGACCCTGCTACTTCAACTGCCATACATCTACTAACCCAAGAACTTTCATCCATTCTTTCAATGTTACCATATCATCGAAGTCTCCTGTTCTGTACACATCTCCATATACTGTCCAGATTTAATCTTCCTCTGAGCACATCAAATCTTAGCCTGTCTCTAAGATTCATATTACACATCTATCATATCATTCTTATATCATTTCTCTCCATGCAACGCATATCCACAACCCTTACTAGCTAGGTTTCACTTCTATACATCACACTACGTACACATGCCTGAAAGACTATTCTCTTGATCAGCAGTAGTAATGCTCTGCTGGTTCGTAATAACTTACCCAATCAACTCCTAACTCTTGCAATTCCACTGCACTTCTTGTTTGTATGTTTCTTTATTAAAATGTTTTACATTGCAAAAGCAGTAATACATATTTATCCGGCATTTTGGCTAGGATCAAAGAGTAGTATCTGTTTGGTCACAGCAAGCCATCCTTCCTGGTATTGCATCCTTCTTTCGGCGGCACACTCATGCATAAGAGTTAAAACGAGACTATACAGGCGTTTTTGTTCCTAATCCAATAGTCCCCATTTTGGGAGAAGCTGGATCACCATCTCCACACATTAAAAACCTACCTTGTGTCTAACTTTGGGGAGGAAAGTAAAAAAAGGGGACAGTAATTAATTTTTTTTTTTTTTTTTTTTTTTGTAAATCAAATGATTTATTTATATATTATTAAAAAAAATTACTTTAAAAAAGTTCCTGTTTTGAATTCACAATTTTGTGATTCGGGGGGGGGGGGAAGCCTGCATCTCTGATAATCACTCAAAAATCGAAAATTAAACAAAATATGTTTTCGCACGATTGATGACATTTATTGGATGTATTACTACCAGAATTTTGTTTAATTTTCGATTTTTGAGCGATTATCAGGGATCCTCGTGCAGGATTTATCGGCACCGTCTTTTTTTTTGTTCTAACTGAACAGTCGACACGAGGTTGGTTTTTAACAAAAAAAAATAAAAAATAAGTTAAAACACAAATAAACTTATCCGGGTAGGTAGAAGAGTAACTTACCTTGCTTTTGGTAACATTTATTTGTTGCATATTTGTTTTTATTACCCCCACCTCCTTTTTTTGTTGACTTCAGTAAATAATACTCACTTTTTTCTAAAAGGAAGAACCATTGTCAATTATGTAAGGGTCAGAGCAAGGTATGATGCAAAGTCGGTTTTAGCTCTTTTCTAAGATCTGATTCCCAGACCTGTAAGGAATTATCAAAAAATGGTTGAAATAAAACTTACATCACAGAAGTAGAAAATTTAAGTTTCCAATCGATTAATCTGTTAGAACTTTAGCCTAAAAATAATATGAAAGATTCTACCTTTCACCCATGAAATGGAAAGTTATCTGCCCTTGGGTGCAAAGCCACCATGACAGCTTGAGAGGTAAACAAAAGTGCCTCACAGAACACTAAGCAATCATTTCTCATCCAGCGCCTTTTAAGTTATCACCCAATCTGTAAATTTCTATAATAAATGTTAAGTTCATACTTCGTCCATTGATAATTTTTGGTCAATTATCAAACCGGTTATTATAAGACTTAACAGTATCGACTCAAGTATCGTAATTGAGATTTTTCTGACATTCACAATTTTCAGTAAATTATTGCTCATTTTTCCCTTGTATTAAAAAAAAAATTTCTTTTTATTTATTTGAAAGGTTCGTTTGTTGAGAGAGAAATTCCGAGACTTGGACATTGAGGTCGATGGTGGTGTTGGAACGGGCACAATCCAATGTTGTGCTGATGTATGTATAAAACCTATGATTTCTAACAGTTATAAACGTTATCTTCTCCTTTTTATAGCATTTATGAGTAATAATTTGTTAAAGGAAATTAGGTTTGTCATAATGCCAGAATTTTAACTTTAATACTAGTATATAAAAAAAATCATCTATATAATAATACGCTAAGGCATTTCATGTTCGTACATACGTTATGACCTTTCATACACATTTAAAACAAGTGGATCGTTCGATCAGCAAAGATGTTTATTAGTGATTAATTTTATGTTGTTAAGATAAAAAATTCTGACTTCACTTATTTTAAAATGAATTGTTCCAAAATTAAATTGTCTTCCCATCGACTAAAATGGTAGAATTTTAAATAAATACATTTCAAAAAGTAACATTCATTTAATTTATTTGAAGAATATTTAGCTCACTATTATTTTGACAGTAATAAGACAAAAATTATTTATTGTTTTAAAAATAATAAAATTGCTACAATTTTAAATAAATAAATAAATAAAGAAGAAACATTCGTTTTATTTATTTAAAGAATATTTAGCTGAAAATGACAATTATTTTTACAGAAAAAAGTTTTTTTTGTTTTAATAGTATTGACCCTGACAGTTGTATTGAGATTCAAAAGGAATGTTATAAATAGCAATCAATTATACAGATTAATGTAGAAAGCACCATGGAATTTCTAGTATTCAATATTATGGAAAAAAACAAAAGAAGTCCTATGCTAACACCAATAGTATATGTTGCCTGTCACAGTCAGCAAGGGAGGGGAGAACAACAATAAGAAATAGAGAGGGCCCGGCAATCGAAAGTGACATTAACATAGTATGAGAAGGAGAAGAAAGAGTTCAATTTTACTACCAATATGGTAGCTCGGTTAAAATCCTGTTACTGAGAAAGGGATAGGAGATCAAAGGGCCAAGTGGGTAATCAGAAAACACAAAACAAAGAAGGCAATTTTAACTGTAAACGGCTTTGTTATCAAACACATACATATCTTATCATTTTAAAAGATTTATCAAATCTTGAAGTATCAATACTTTTGACAAATGCTGGGGGACTATTCTGCAACATCTATATAATAATATGCTAAGACAATTTCATGTTCGTACATATGTTATCAACCTCAACCCCTTTTTTAAAAGATGAGATCGCTCAATCACCGAAGATGCAATGCAAAAAAAGGTAATTAAAAAAATTTCCATCTTATGTCACTATTGTGTCTAACGTGAAACTGAAAGTAAGATGCACTTCCTTGGCTTTCGGCCTAGGATCAAAGTGTAGTATCTAGGGATTGTCAGGTGCTGACCAGAGACTTTGATGTCTTCTCAGCATATGGGAATCCCCGGGAGAAGGGTGTCTCCTTGCTCATGAAATGCACCCTGTCCGAGACTGTCAACTTTGTCTATAGAGATGTGGGGTCAAGCTGGTCATGGCCGTAAAAAATTTTCAGTTTCGGATGGTTGCAGTTCATTTGCCCAACACCTTTCTTCGGGGTCTGGTGAGTTCGTCGTCTGTTTGAATTACATAGTTTTAATGGGATATTGAAATGTCATCCATGATCCCAAGATAGATAAGGTGAGCTAGAGGGCTGGAGAGGTGTGAGACCAGCCTGGCTTACCTGATGGCTAGATGTGATCTTGTGGACATGGACAAATACTATGTCTTCCTACCTGAATACTTATTTGACTAGGAAGTTAGTTAGAAGAGGCTACATAGACTTTATATTGTGTCCTACATTTCACTGGTTAGGTCAATCGGACCATAAACTAGTTATTATGGCCCAGTTGAACTTGAGTAGTTACTGGGAGTAAGTTGTCGGTTAGCTTGAAAACTAAGATCAAAAACTTCTCCCTCAAATACGCTAAGCGTCTTGCACTAGATAAGGTCAAGGCCAAGAATCACTTAGAAGAGAAACTAACTCATGCGGTGACTGGGGGGGGGGGGTTACTGTAAGCATAGAATTAGCTAAGCAGGATCTACAACGCGAGGCTAGCAAGTTTTACGATAACCAAGTAGTTAAGCTTAGGAAAGTATCCAATGAAGCCGTGAACTCTGATGCAGATGAGCGTAAAGAAGTTTTCTGGCGTGGCTCAGATAAGTACATTTGAAAAGTCAAGCACCCAGATAGACGTATCTTGGAATTAACTCTGACGATTTGTGAGGGATTCTGGGAGCATTTCAAGAAATGCTTCACCCAACTGCCCAAGCTCCCGGTCCATGAGTTTGGCAACTATTTGGCTAACTCTCCCCGCCTCGACGCGGCTAAAGCAGCTGGTTTTGAAGGCAGGGTTACAGAGCGTTGAAGCAGGTTGACTGAAACAAATCGACTTGAATTGATGGTTTGCCCTGCAAATTGTATTTGAGACTCGTACATGTTTGTACTGATTCTGACAGATGTATTCAACTATTGGTTTGACGAGGGCTCCATCCCGAGTCAAGTCACCAAGGAAGTGATCACTTTGTTAAAGAAATGGACAGGCATGGTGGGGAAAGACTACACGATTAGAGGCCCATAACTCTGCTAAACACAAATTTTGGTCAAGATCCTATCGAACTATGTAGTTAAGGGGAGATTTGATTTGTACTATCCTAGAGAGGATAGAAGACAACACGGATGCTGCGCTAATCAACTTGGATCAGTCCAAAGCTTTCAACAGGGTCGACCATCGCTTCTTAGCATCTGTTTTAGAGACCACCGGTTTGAAACCGGAATTCCACAAATGGATTTCAGTTTTGTATTGCTAATCAACGGCAGTGGTGCAGGTAAACAGAATACGTTCGGAATCTTTCGATATCTCCCGGTCGGTGCATCAGGGCTGTCCGCTGTCGCCCATGCTTGTCAGAGCCAGGGTTTTCACGTACGCCCATTACATCACCGTCTTTGTGTCTGCTTCAGAAACATCCATATAGTGACAGAAATGCTTACACGTTACGAAACGACCGGGGGGGGGGGGGGAATCAACAGCAACATTGATCGGTCTACAGTTGGGTGCCAGGAGCAATAACACTACATTTCTGGCTCCTTTCTTCTGGACGGACTGCCTGGTTCGAATCCTCAGTGTGTGGTTTGAGAGAAATTGGTCAGAAGTCAGGTCAAAGGTTGAAGTGTCTGTTAAGACTTGGCTTTGAAGGAAACTCTTTAAAGAGTAGAGATGAGGCATGCGCCACTTATGTCTTTCCTCTCATCCTTTACAGACTGGTCATACTTTCTTTGACTGCAAACCACCTAAAGATCTTCTGGCGTCTTCTGTCCCTGCTTCTCTGGGACTGGGGAGGCACCAGGTTTGCAGACAGGTCTGTATTTAATGTCATTGTGAAAGAAGCTTGGGGATGCCCGATTTGATGTGTCATTGACACGCCGAGAGACTTACTTTCCTGAGTCAAACCATGACAGAGGAATCTGCGTGGAACCCTGTTGCCGAGGGTCGAATCGCAGTTCTTTAGAAAGTGCTGAGCCGCATTCAAAAAGCTTCCTTGGTTCAGTGACTTTTCTCGGTCTTCTAGAAAGGTACTCCACAGGGGATTAGTGAGAAGGGGGGGAGGATCTCTGACCTAACGATTTGCCCAGAACGTGTTACCCTTCAATGCCATACAACGCAGTCCTTGATTGGCGGACTCGCCCGAGTGTCATCACTACGGAATGCTAAAAAAAGAAACGCTTAATCACGCTTTCTTCCAATACCCCAGATTTCAGTGGTTCTGGTTATATGTCAACGAGGTGAGGGCTCATATCTATGCCGAGCACCCTTAGCCGTTAAGCGTATCCTACGTAATTGACAACATCTGGCCGTCGTGGGATGGGGAGAGACAAGTGGTGTTTCTCAAGATCCTAGCCGTAGCATGTATGGTGGTGTGGATGTTGCGTCTGAGAGTAACCCAAGATGTTGAAGTTTTGCTGATCAGTATCTGATCGCTTTCTTCAAGCACCAGGTGAAGGTCAAGATCAGATGTTATAGAAAAAGATTACATTCCTCGGTATTTAAAAAATAAAGCTGGATACAAGTAGTGAGCTTGTGTGTATGAAAAAGAGGCAAGTATGAGTACGTGTTCCTTGCCTGGGCATAGTACATGCAGTTTCTAGTCCTGTCGGACCCCAGCCCTTCGTATAAGTTTAGCTTCTTTGCTAGTCAAGTGAATGAGACCTCCCCACTCTCTACTTTAATTTTTTGCCCATGGCCTCCACCAATTTCTATTTATCTTAGAACACCACCCATTCTCCCAAACTCCCCCTTTTTTCCCCCTTTCACTTAGATCTCACTCCCATTTAAAGATTGACCTGCTTGTTTTCGGTTTTGGACAAACTGGAAAACAGTGGGCGGTCTATCACTTGGAAGGGTCTTACGAACTGAATTTTTTTTTTCCACTTCCCATTTTATACGAATGAGTTGTATATAGAATAGACAATACATTTTGTAACAAATTTGGGGATATATTATGTCGTGCTACAGTCAATGTAAATGTTGTATTGTGGTGACTGAGATGATTCTAGTTAAGAATAGGATAGACATTTTTCTATCACTTTGGAAAGGATGACCAGTGACCCTCATACCCCACATTTGTGATGACCTTGTGCCTAAATTTGTATAGAATGTAAATTTTTATATTTTGTACAAATAAATAATTCAAAATGTAGTATCTGTTCTGTCCGAAGATGGTACAATAATATCGTGGGGTTTGCGTTCACGCCGGATGTCCATAGAATATAAATATGTCGCAAGCAGAGATAATCAGACATATTCTGAAACTACATTAACCAGGGTACTTAAATAAGTATGTTTCAGTTTGAACAAAGGTGGTACAATAATATTGTAGGGTCTACGTTTGCACCGGATGTCCATGGAATGCATGGCACAATTCTTTCAAATTGTTTACTGAGGACAAACTGGATTTTAAAAGAACATATAGGTGTGTGTATATATTTCAAGAAGGCTTTTGAAGAGAAGCTATTTTTTATTTAAAAGCTGTTTGTTTATTCTGATGGAATATAAAATCTATCAGTTGTATAATAAAAGGCAGATAACATATATTAGTTATTGTACTGACACTTTTCCAATGATTCAGAAGAGAGATAATAAGTAACAAGCTTACAATTAGGCAAAATAATAAACTGTATTGGAAAAAAATAGTCAATCCAACAATTTCAACAAAATTCCATGTCTTAGAATTGAGAATTTAACTCCTGGAAATAATATCCTGTGTATTTTGTGTTAGAGAAACCGATGAAGGGGAGATAATCCTACCTTTTGCGACTGTTTGTGAGCAAAGCATTTTAAAAACATTTTAGTTCTCAAAAATTATTTCTAAAGATTTTTCCATGCTCAAAGAAACCCCCAAATTCCATATCGTAAAATGGTTGTTTACTCGTATATCAATGCAAAGAAGATTAATTAGGGGTTGTAGCAATTATTTAAGTTCTTTTTAAGAATTGAAGATTAATTAGGGGTTGTAGCAATTATTTAAGTTCTTTTTAAGAATTGAAGATTCCAAGATTAAAGGTTTATCTTCCAAGAATATCCTCCATTCTATAATAAAGAAGACAAATGTGTATTTATTTGTATGTAAGAAATGGATGTACTTCTATCCCGTCATGCAAATGAGGGGAAATGAGAAAGCAAATAGCGAGCCAGACAACCACTTCAGACTTAGCCTGCCACCTGAAATTAATTTTGAAAGAAATCCCCCACTTTGTAATAAAAAGTCAATGGTGGGTTTTTCTTTTTCTTTAGATCATCAGAAATGATAATAATTAATGTATGGAAAATTAAATTACTGACATAATTCTATGATTTTTATATGAATATTTTAGTGATATATCAAAATTAATAGCAAGTGTGAACACTGGAGAAGCAAAATTTTTAATTTCTTTGATGAAGGGTGTAGTATGTGAAAATAAGATACTCTATTGCAATAAAAATAAATGAATAGTATAATTTGTAATTAAAACAAAAAAATAAACCACACACTATAATTATTATACTTAAAAAAAAAATAGTGAAACATTAAGAGATTAATTTTCATTATTCTCATCCATGTGTATGCGTTTTAATGTGTTTTTATGTAATGAAGATCAAACATTAAACAACTGCAAGTTATCAGCTGTCGATTTCAAGGTTTGAGTATTGATTTACTCCTCTCCAGGAGTTAGGCACAAGGCCAGTTTTTATCTTACTCCCACAAGTAAGATGTGACCCAAGGTCGGGTCGGGAAAGTGGAGTTTAAAAATTGCCTGGGAAGCCCCGTCAGCATTCCCCGGTAGGGGCGCCTCAGGCAGTAAGCAATAAACTTACTCCTCCCAAAAGAGGGTAGGCGAAGCCTGGGAGGGTGGACCTCCTAGAACTGCACAGGACAGACCCATAGACAGGCGTAAATCAAGCCAGAAGGCCAAGACAATACCAGTCTATGGGGTGCAGTATCCTTCGGAACAGATACTACACTTTGATCTTAGCCTAAAGGCCAAGAGTGGTTTGAGTAGGTCATGGTTTAATTATTTAAACCCCAAACTACATTATATTAAAAGTATCTCATCCCAAAATGAAGAGTATGATAAGATTGGGAAGTAAAATAAATAGTTTGGATTAAGGTATCAATGGTTACTAGCAGTGTTATTATATAGTATGATGTGAAATAAAACATTGTGCTTTTACAAATGTAATTGAGCACTTTGGCTTTTTTATTTTTCCTATAACTTAGCATGCACAAGCAGTATTGCAGTGTAGTAATAGGAGAGAGTTTGAATACCTATTAGACACTCCTCGAGTGTCTTTAGTCTCTCTGTACAGGGGTTTGTCAGGACAACCTGACATGAGGATACTTCCCCCTATAAGTAAACCCTGACTAAATATTTAAAGTGATATAATAATTGAAGCTTAAATGACAACTATACACTCCCTAATATGAGAAATGGTGCACCTTTTAGTGATGTTACCTCAAGTAACAGTACTTAGTTGAATACTGCACCAGACCAGATGAATTCTTGTCTTGGAATCTGGCAAGACCAAGAAAAGACCGCAATAAGGATAAACTATAACACAGTTCAGTGGCTAATTGGGGAGAGGGAAATTAGTGTTCTTCACTGCTTTGTTAACTCACCGTTTTAGAGGTAGAAGAGAATCTTAATTGAACTCACAGGTATCTATGTATCTCATATAGAAATCAAGTATTAACACTTGATTTCTGAGAAATAACTGAAGTAAAATGTAAATTCATTCTTTTTGCAAGATAATTCTAATCGTGATTTCTTTTCTCTTTCAGGCGGGGGCTAACATGATCGTCTCTGGCAGTGCGATTGTTGGCAGTGATAATCCACGACAGACAATCAGTTATATGAAAATGGTGGTTGACGAAGCAATCCAGAAGGGACAATTGGAACGATAAACAATTTGAAACAAAGAAATTGAATTGAACATTACAAACTGCTTTCAACATCTCAGGACACAATCTTTCAGCCTCACGTCATAGCCGTTTTTTTTTTTTTTTAAATTATTTTCTAGCTTTACAGAATATGATGGCTTTTTTTTTCTTTTCTTATTTTTGTTAATTTAATTACAGCAAAATAACATTTTAGATAACACACTTCCTGTCTCTAATTAAAATTTTTTTTTTTTGCACTTTATTGTGAATTGTGAATATACCCCCCCCCCCTCCATCGAATAGAAAAGAAAAACAATCTAAGTACGTTTTTTACAGTAAAACTATTTCCAGTTGTTTGTTAGGATTCAAATCTAAATTCAGAAACTTATCAGTGAATATTAACTATTATCAGTTTCATTGTTTCTCTTTCTAAAAACCTTCTTTTTAACATTTAGTTCTTTTCAACAATGTCGATTTCAAGGTTTGAGTAGGTCAAGGTTTAATATTCAAACCCCAAACTACATTATATTAAAAAGTATCTCATCCTAAAATGAAGAGTATAATACCATTGGGAAGTAAAATAAATAGTTTTTTCTTTTTACTGATTTTTAGGCAGAATTTTGTATCTAACCATTAATCTATTTTCTTTTTACTGATTTTTAGGCAGAATTTTGTATCTAACCATCAATCTATTTTATTTTTACTGATTTTTAGGCAGAATTTTGTATCTAACCATCAATCTATTTTATTTTTACTGATTTTTAGGCAGAATTTTGTATCTAACCATCAATCTATTTTATTTTTACTGATTTTTAGGCAGAATTTTGTATCTAACCATTAATCTAGAGCTTTCAAAGAAATTGGTTCCAAAATTTACTTTCTTATCATAAAAACGGTTTTCTTCAAAAGAAGTTTATCGTAATTTAAAATTACGATTGGAAAGTAATGTTAACTCTGTCAAGACCAGTCTGCATGAAAACGCTAACTATTTCAGCCCGACTACTCATAACTGGCCGAATTATCTGCACTAAAAAGTTTGTGCCAGTGTATGCTCTATTTCTCTTCTAGTCAATATTTGAAAGCAGGTTTTTTCAGGTGGTTTTATGAGCACTTCAGCCATTTGAAGCGAACATAAGTAACAAATGTTTTGGGCCGCTTTAAGGGTTAAAAAAGGTGAAAATTCAAGCTTATGGAATATTTGGAAGACAGAAATTTCCTTGAAGATCTATTCTTTTTTTTTCTTTCTAGAAGGGACCAACATGATAGTCTCTGGTAGTGGAAATTCGTGGTAGCAGACAATCAATTATATGAAATAGATTGAGAGATTAAGAATTTTTCTCTCGCAATTGCCATGAATATAAATACAAAATCTAATTGCTGCTTTCATCAAATTTCTGCTGATTCTTAAAATATCTTTTTAATCAGAAAACAAATGAAGGGGATTTGTGTAATTTTATTCCTAAAAAGGAAAATGCTTTGGTGTTGAATTTCAATCAAGGTGGGGGAGGTCTCTCAGAAGCGCAAAAGGAAGAATTCAGTTGATTGTCTTCCCCCATCTATAATTGTTTTGATGTGTAAAATTTTTTTTTTAGATTTCATTTAATTAACTACCTCCCCCCCAAATAACTGATAGAATCGGCTATTTTTTTTGTAACCTCATATTATGAACCAAAGAAGATTTCTACTGATTAAGTCACAGACAAAAAACGGATCGATTGAAGTCGAGACATTTGATGAATTCATTTTAATAATTACTTATTAAGTATAATTAGTAATTATATTAATTATTAAGTATATTTAATATCTAAAATAAATATACAAAATGTAGATTTTTTTGAGTCAGAATTTACTTCTGAATTCAAAATTAAGTATTCTTTGTCAAAGAAAAATTTTTTTTTTTCAATCGAGAATCTGAACAGGTGTAATTAATACAAATAAAAATAAATAAAAAAAAACTGCATTCACAAAGTGAGACATTTGTTACTTTCCTGGTCTTCGGGCTAGCATCTGTTCTTAGTCAAAGAAGAGTATTCATTCTAGGCTGAGGCAATTTTTATTCTTGTTCCCAATTTTGAAAGCTGGATTTTCTCAACATTAAAAATCGACCATGTGTCTAACTTTGTCCTCGTAAGGCAGTAAGTTAATAGACACACTCGTTTCTTTCAACAAAAATAATCCAGTGTTCTATTTGCAAGACAAAGAATTATCTGCCCTTATGTTTAAAAGTTTTATAGATACATTGGCATCATTGAATAGTACTATTTTACTTTGCCCTTTGGTTCAGAGCAAAGTGTAGTGTCTGTTTTGATGCTGCATTTCATCTGTTTTGTCCTCGGACAGTGAAGATGAGATCCTTCTAGACTGAGGCAATTTAAATTTTTGTCCCAATCCAGAGTGCCCTCTTTTGGGGGAGCTATATTTTCCCCACATTAAAAATCGACCATGTGTCTAACTCTGCCCTGGTGGGGAGGCAAATAGATACAAATAGTAGTTGTAGATAAACTTACTTATAGATTTCTTATCAAATGAGAATTTCAGAAAGAAAGGATTTCATTACGAGTCTGTTTAAGGATTTTTTATTTTTAAAATCCTACTTTCTCAAGAGATATAAAAAAAAAGGAAAAGGAAAAACATGAAAAAAAATAGAATGTTATTTCTTGAATGTTTCATTCAATTTGGCAATAAATCATTTTCAAAGAAGACTTTGTTTGGAATTTATAATTATTGGGTTGGCCACAAAGTTTGTTCGTTTTTTAATGTCATCTTTCCGGTCTACTAAAATCGTTTTATATTCCTATTCTTCAAATCCTGTATTTGGTGTAGTGAATATGTTAAAGTGTGTAATAAGCCTCCAAGCAAAGGAGTTCTTAAATTTTTGCTTGTATTTCAGGCCTTGAAATGGAAGATCAAGCAGAGCACTACCGACATCTGATGCTTTTTTACTACAGAAAAGAAAAAAAAGATACAGAAACCTGCATAAAGATATGTCATATGTATGGGGAGAATGCTGTTACAGAACGGGTGTGCCAGAAATGGTTTGCTCAATTCCGAAAAAGAAATTTTTCAGTGAGAGATGCCCATCGTTCTGGTCGGCCAAAGATGATCGACAGTGACCAAGTGAAAGCCGTAGTTGAACAAGATTACAACCAGACAAATCGCAGACATTCTCAAGATTTCAAAATCGAGCGTGGAAAATGAATTGCATTAATATTCACTTTAAAAAACGAACAAACTTTTTGGCAAACCCAATATTTTATTGATGTTTCTTGAGAACTGCATAAACTCTCAATTTTCAGCCGTAGAAAACCTGATTTTCAACCAGTTTCTGTTGAGACGTCACGATTACTTGGTCCACAAAGAATTTAATTTCTGACTGAGACGACTGCCATTTTGAAGATGGAAAATGGAGACTGTGGATAATTGTGGCAGAGACCTTGTTGGTTGCTGAGTAAAACAGACATTAAACCGAATATGATGATGAGTTATAAGAGGAAATACTTCTTTTGAAAAAGGAGAAAAAGAAAAACAATTTGACCTCGGAGCTTTTTTTTCCCAAACCTAAATTTATTGTTTATTCTCTTTCCAGTTGAATTATATCTGGAAAACTGCTTTGTTTTGAATTAAGTCTTTTATTTATTTATTTTTTTAACAGTTTACTCCAAACAAGACATGGTGCCACTGTAGATGTAAGGGGCTACTGAGAATTAGGGTGAAAGTTTTGGGGGTCATTCTAAATTGGGAGTTGTGCAGCGAGATGCTTGTTCGCATTAGTTTTAAATTTCTGCATGTCGGTACAGTCGGGGGAGCAGGGAGGGAGTTCCAAAGTCCAGCGGCACGAGGAAAGAAGCTATTGGAGTAGAAGGCTCTCCAGCATCTGGGGACCTCCACAGTGAATGGATGGGATTTAGCTGATTGTCGGGTTGGTCGAGTGTATTTATATCGAGGGGGCACCAGAGCAGCAAGTTCATCAGAGCACGTTCCATTGAAGTATTTGTAAAACAAGCATAAGGTTGCAACATTGCGTCTATGGGACAGAGGCTGGAGCTTGATGAATAGTGAGGAACCCATTAGATTAAAGGCTCTTTTTTGGAGCTTGTCTCTAAGAGGGAGAGACTAGTAGATGGTGCACCAGCCCAGATATGCCAACAATACTCAATGCATGGGCGGATGGTTGCTTTGTAGAGATACAGGATAATGTCAGGTGTGAGGGAGCCAACCTTCTTTGCGGCAGCCTTGGCAATGTCTTCTATGTATTTGTTCCAATTCATGCGACCTGTGAATGTAAGGCCGAGGAGTTTGAACGTTGGACTCTCAGGTAGGGTGTTATTTGCCAAGGCAATCTGTAGTTGAAGAGATTTCTTATAGTTGTTGAAGGAAAGGAGCTTTGTCTTAGAAGCATTAAATGTTACCATCCATTTATGACCCCATTCCACTACAGACTGGAGGTCACTTTCTAAGGATTCAGCCATTGCCTCTGATATGTGTGTGTATGTTTTACCCACATGATGAGAGTAGAGTATGGTGTCATCAGCAAATATACCCATCTCAGACACAATGTCATCAGGTAGGTCGTTGGAAAATCAGGAACAATTAAGGTCCAAGAATCGATCCCTAGGGTACACCTGCATTTATGTTATGTTGTTTGCATAGACGACCACTGAGGACAACCTGGATCTTTCTTTCGGTGAGGAAGGATCTAATTATGTTAAATATTCGTTCAGTAATACTATTTTGTTAAATTAAAGTGAAAGCTCTGAGTGGCAACTGACAAAATACAAACAAAAGCTTTTCCTATCGGAATTAAGTAATTCTAGAGGAAGCTTGTGTCTCATCAGATCAATTTGGAAATCTTTGTCTACGACAGAAGTAATCTCCCTTTATTCACTAAATTTTAGCACAATTTGGTACAAATTTTTCTAAGCACCAAAAAATGTTTTAACTTTAGCATCCACAGTATTCAGATTTTTGTTGGAACATTTAAACTTCTCAGATATCTGAAAAAAAAAATGACGTTTGCTGCCCGTATCATTATCATATTCAGTTTAACATCCGTTGGACGGTTTTTAGAAATTGACTTCTTAACTAACCTATCTTTGGCCAGGTCTTTATTTATCCCTCTTTCTCTAGAGTCCATCCTTATCATTTCCTCCCATGTTTCCTTGGCCATCCCCTGTAAGCCGACCCTGCTACCTCAACTGTTCTACATCTACTAATCAAAGAACTCTCATCCATTCATTTAACGTGGTCATACCATCAAAATCTACCATTCTGCACACTTCTCCCTATACTGTCCAGATTTGATTTTCATCTGAGGTCATCAGATCTAAGCTTGTCTGCAAGACTCACATACACACATCATATCATTTTCATATCATTTCTCTCCATGCAACGCGTGTCCTAAACACTAGCTGGATTTCGCTTCCATATATCACCCTGTGTACACATGCCTGATAGACTCCTTTAGTTGACAGTGGTGATGTTCTGCTGGTTAGTAATGGCAGAAGTTTCCTGAACTTACACAAACCACTACTAACTCTTGCTATCCGACTAACACAATCACTAACTTCTCTATGTGCTCCAATTGTATCACCAACGTAACAAAACTTCTGAACAAGTTCAATAGCTTCGCCATCCAAAAGGCAGTTTCTTGCAACCTTTCGTTTGCTTCAGTGTAATATGACACTAATTGTTGGTAATATAAGATTTTTTATCACTTGTGTTAGCACACAATTGTAAACAAGTAAATAAGGAAGCCTCTTTATTTTTATGAGTGTTACATAGTGGACTCATGTGTCCTTTCAAAGAACAAGATTTACAATTAAACAAGTTGATTTTTTTAGTCTGAGACGGGACAGCTATCATTCTTGTGTTTCGTGCTGAAGCGGCTATTTTTAACAGAATATCTTGTAAGAATGTTGGTTTCTTTTCAAATCGTTTCTGGAAAAGTTTCTAAGACAAACTTAACATATTTTGTAGAGTTTGGCATCGCTAATAATAGATGGCCCAATTGTTATTATATTTACCACTGCGGATCGGTTCATAGCGACAACCTTGTACGTTTGTCACAATATAATTCATTCGTTCAAAACT
Organism: Sepiola atlantica; assembly: GCA_963556195.1. NCBI lineage: Eukaryota > Metazoa > Mollusca > Cephalopoda > Sepiida > Sepiolidae > Sepiola > Sepiola atlantica. The sequence continues at coordinate 565,143 of CAUVYP010000834.1, forward strand.
CGTGTTTATTTTGCGTTTTGGTGCATTTTACTACTTCTGCGTTTCCCTCGATTCATCACCATAATATTCAGTTTAACGTTCGTTTTACGTGCTGGCATTCATTAGACGGCTTTAAGAAATTGACTTTCAAACTTTTTTTTTATCCCATCAAGAGTGCCTTATTTTGGGGAAACTGGATATCTTCCAAATTAAAAACCGACCTCATATCTAACTTTTCCCTTGTAGGGAGTCAAGTAAATAAGAACTCTGCCTTCATCCCATCCATTAATATTGGATCAAAGTGTAGTATTTGTTTTTTCTCAGTCTGAGAAGGAGAAATCCTTCTGGGCTGGGGCAATTGTTATTTTTATCACATCCAGAGTGCCCTTTTGGGTTAACTGGATATCTTTCACATTAGAAACCGACCTCATATCTAACTTTGCCCTCGTAGGGAGATAAGTAAATAGGGACTCCCCTTTTATCCTTCTCCGTTTTGATAGGGGAGATTACTCTTATGTATCAAGTATATGATATATGTACATTTTTTGAATATTCGGATTCTAATACAGGGTGGCCAAGAAGGCACTGAGGGATTTTTAACTTGAATAGATTCGTTAATTTTGATGGTACCTTAATGGAATTTTAACTTGAATAGATTCGTTAATTTTGATGGTACCTTAATGGAATTTTAACTTGAATAGATTCGTTAATTTTGATGGTACCTTAATGGATTTTTAACTTGAATAGATTCGTTAATTTTGATGGTACCTTAATGGAATTTTAACTTGAATAGATTCGTTAATTTTGATGGTACCTTAATGGATTTTTAACTTGAATAGATTCGTTAATTTTGATAGTACCTTAATGGAATTTTAACTTGAATAGATTCGTTAATTTTGATGGTACCTTAATGGAATTTTAACTTGAATAGATTCGTTAATTTTGATGATACCTTAATGGAATTTTAACTTGAATAGATTCGTTAATTTTGATGGTACCTTAATGGAATTTTAACTTGAATAGATTCGTTAATTTTGATGGTACCTTAATGGAATTTTAACTTGAATAGATTCGTTAATTTTGATGGTACCTTAATGGAATTTTAACTTGAATAGATTCGTTAATTTTGATGGTACCTTAATGGAATTTTAACTTGAATAGATTCGTTAATTTTGATGGTACCTTAATGGAATTTTAACTTGAATAGATTCGTTAATTTTGATGGTACCTTAATGGATTTTTAACTTGAATAGATTCGTTAATTTTGATGGTACCTTAATGGAATTTTAACTTGAATAGATTCGTTAATTTTGATGGTACCTTAATGGATTTTTAACTTGAATAGATTCGTTAATTTTGATGGTACCTTAATGGAATTTTAACTTGAATAGATTCGTTAATTTTGATGGTACCTTAATGGAATTTTAACTTGAATAGATTCGTTAATTTTGATGGTACCTTAATGGAATTTTAACTTGAATAGATTCGTTAATTTTGATGGTACCTTAATGGATTTTTAACTTGAATAGATTCGTTAATTTTGATGGTACCTTAATGGAATTTTAACTTGAATAGATTCGTTAATTTTGATGGTACCTTAATGGAATTTTAACTTGAATAGATTCGTTAATTTTGATGGTACCTTAATGGAATTTTAACTTGAATAGATTCGTTCATTTTGATGGTACCATAATGGAATTTTAACTTGAATAGATTCGTTAATTTTGATGGTACCTTAATGGATTTTTAACTTGAATAGATTCGTTAATTTTGATGGTACCTTAATGGATTTTTAACTTGAATAGATTCGTTAATTTTGATGGTACCTTAATGGATTTTTAACTTGAATAGATTCGTTAATTTTGATGGTACCTTAATGGAATATTAACTTGAATAGATTCGTTAATTTTGATGGTACCTTAATGGATTTTTAACTTGAATAGATTCGTTAATTTTGATGGTACCTTAATGGATTTTTAACTTGAATAGATTCGTTAATTTTGATGGTACCTTAATGGATTTTTAACTTGAATAGATTCGTTAATTTTGATGGTACCTTAATGGAATTTTAACTTGAATAGATTCGTTAATTTTGATGGTACCTTAATGGAATTTTAACTTGAATAGATTCGTTCATTTTGATGGTACCATAATGGAATTTTAACTTGAATAGATTCGTTAATTTTGATGGTACCTTAATGGATTTTTAACTTGAATAGATTCGTTAATTTTGATGGTACCTTAATGGATTTTTAACTTGAATAGATTCGTTAATTTTGATGGTACCTTAATGGAATTTTAACTTGAATAGATTCGTTAATTTTGATGGTACCTTAATGGATTTTTAACTTGAATAGATTCGTTAATTTTGATGGTACCTTAATGGATTTTTAACTTGAATAGATTCGTTAATTTTGATGGTACCTTAATGGATTTTTAACTTGAATAGATTCGTTAATTTTGATGGTACCTTAATGGAATTTTAACTTGAATAGATTCGTTAATTTTGATGGTACCTTAATGGATTTTTAACTTGAATAGATTCGTTAATTTTGATGGTACCTTAATGGATTTTTAACTTGAATAGATTCGTTAATTTTGATGGTACCTTAATGGAATTTTAACTTGAATAGATTCGTTAATTTTGATGGTACCTTAATGGAATTTTAACTTGAATAGATTCGTTAATTTTAATGGTACCTTAATGGAATTTTAACTTGAATAGATTCGTTAATTTTGATGGTACCTTAATGGAATTTTAACTTGAATAGATTCGTTAATTTTGATGGTACCTTAATGGAATTTTAACTTGAATAGATTCGTTAATTTTGATGGTACCTTAATGGAATTTTAACTTGAATAGATTCGTTAATTTTAATGGTACCTTAATGGATTTTTAACTTGAATAGATTCGTTAATTTTAATGGTACCTTAATGGAATTTTAACTTGAATAGATTCGTTAATTTTGATGGTACCTTAATGGAATTTTAACTTGAATAGATTCGTTAATTTTGATGGTACCTTAATGGAATTTTAACTTGAATAGATTCGTTAATTTTAATGGTACCTTAATGGATTTTTAACTTGAATAGATTCGTTAATTTTGATGGTACCTTAATGGATTTTTAACTTGAATAGATTCGTTAATTTTGATGGTACCTTAATGGAATTTTAACTTGAATAGATTCGTTAATTTTAATGGTACCTTAATGGAATTTTAACTTGAATAGATTCGTTAATTTTAATGGTACCTTAATGGAATTTTAACTTGAATAGATTCGTTAATTTTGATGGTACCTTAATGGATTTTTAACTTGAATAGATTCGTTAATTTTGATGGTACCTTAATGGAATTTTAACTTGAATAGATTCGTTAATTTTGATGGTACCTTAATGGAATTTTAACTTGAATAGATTCGTTAATTTTAATGGTACCTTAATGGATTTTTAACTTGAATAGATTCGTTAATTTTGATGGTACCTTAATGGAATTTTAACTTGAATAGATTCGTTAATTTTAATGGTACCTTAATGGATTTTTAACTTGAATAGATTCGTTAATTTTAATGGTACCTTAATGGAATTTTAACTTGAATAGATTCGTTAATTTTGATGGTACCTTAATGGAATTTTAACTTGAATAGATTCGTTAATTTTGATGGTACCTTAATGGAATTTTAACTTGAATAGATTCGTTAATTTTAATGGTACCTTTCAGTGATTTTTAACTTGAATAGATTCGTTAATTTTGATGGTACCTTAATGGATTTTTAACTTGAATAGATTCGTTAATTTTGATGGTACCTTAATGGAATTTTGACTTGAATAGATTCGTTAATTTTAATGGTACCTTAATGGAATTTTAACTTGAATAGATTCGTTAATTTTGATGGTACCTTAATGGATTTTTAACTTGAATAGATTCGTTAATTTTGATGGTACCTTAATGGAATTTTAACTTGAATAGATTCGTTAATTTTAATGGTACCTTAATGGATTTTTAACTTGAATAGATTCGTTAATTTTGATGGTACCTTAATGGAATTTTAACTTGAATAGATTCGTTAATTTTGATGGTACCTTAATGGATTTTTAACTTGAATAGATTCGTTAATTTTTATGATACCTTAATGGAATTTTAACTTGAATAGATTCGTTAATTTTGATGGTACCTTAATGGATTTTTAACTTGAATAGATTCGTTAATTTTGATGGTACCTTAATGGAATTTTAACTTGAATAGATTCGTTAATTTTAATGGTACCTTAATGGAATTTTAACTTGAATAGATTCGTTAATTTTGATGGTACCTTAATGGAATTTTAACTTGAATAGATTCGTTAATTTTGATGGTACCTTAATGGAATTTTAACTTGAATAGATTCGTTAATTTTGATGGTACCTTAATGGAATTTTAACTTGAATAGATTCGTTAGTTTTGATGGTACCTTAATGGAATTTTAACTTGAATAGATTCGTTAATTTTGATGGTACCTTAATGGAATTTTAACTTGAATAGATTCGTTAATTTTAATGGTACCTTAATGGATTTTTAACTTGAATAGATTCGTTAATTTTGATGGTACCTTAATGGATTTTTAACTTGAATAGATTCGTTAATTTTGATGGTACCTTAATGGATTTTTAACTTGAATAGATTCGTTAATTTTGATGGTACCTTAATGGAATTTTAACTTGAATAGATTCGTTAATTTTGATGGTACCTTAATGGAATTTTAACTTGAATAGATTCGTTAATTTTGATGGTACCTTAATGGAATTTTAACTTGAATAGATTCGTTAATTTTGATGGTACCTTAATGGAATTTTAACTTGAATAGATTCGTTAATTTTGATGGTACCTTAATGGAATTTTAACTTGAATAGATTCGTTAATTTTGATGGTACCTTAATGGAATTTTAACTTGAATAGATTCGTTAATTTTGATGGTACCTTAATGGAATTTTAACTTGAATAGATTCGTTAATTTTGATGGTACCTTAATGGATTTTTAACTTGAATAGATTCGTTAATTTTGATGGTACCTTAATGGATTTTTAACTTGAATAGATTCGTTAATTTTGATGGTACCTTAATGGAATTTTAACTTGAATAGATTCGTTAATTTTGATGGTACCTTAATGGAATTTTAACTTGAATAGATTCGTTAATTTTAATGGTACCTTAATGGAATTTTAACTTGAATAGATTCGTTAATTTTGATGGTACCTTAATGGAATTTTAACTTGAATAGATTCGTTAATTTTGATGGTACCTTAATGGAATTTTAACTTGAATAGATTCGTTAATTTTGATGGTACCTTAATGGAATTTTAACTTGAATAGATTCGTTAATTTTAATGGTACCTTAATGGATTTTTAACTTGAATAGATTCGTTAATTTTAATGGTACCTTAATGGAATTTTAACTTGAATAGATTCGTTAATTTTGATGGTACCTTAATGGAATTTTAACTTGAATAGATTCGTTAATTTTGATGGTACCTTAATGGAATTTTAACTTGAATAGATTCGTTAATTTTAATGGTACCTTAATGGATTTTTAACTTGAATAGATTCGTTAATTTTGATGGTACCTTAATGGATTTTTAACTTGAATAGATTCGTTAATTTTGATGGTACCTTAATGGAATTTTAACTTGAATAGATTCGTTAATTTTAATGGTACCTTAATGGAATTTTAACTTGAATAGATTCGTTAATTTTAATGGTACCTTAATGGAATTTTAACTTGAATAGATTCGTTAATTTTGATGGTACCTTAATGGATTTTTAACTTGAATAGATTCGTTAATTTTGATGGTACCTTAATGGAATTTTAACTTGAATAGATTCGTTAATTTTGATGGTACCTTAATGGAATTTTAACTTGAATAGATTCGTTAATTTTAATCGTACCTTAATGGATTTTTAACTTGAATAGATTCGTTAATTTTGATGGTACCTTAATGGAATTTTAACTTGAATAGATTCGTTAATTTTAATGGTACCTTAATGGATTTTTAACTTGAATAGATTCGTTAATTTTAATGGTACCTTAATGGAATTTTAACTTGAATAGATTCGTTAATTTTGATGGTACCTTAATGGAATTTTAACTTGAATAGATTCGTTAATTTTGATGGTACCTTAATGGAATTTTAACTTGAATAGATTCGTTAATTTTAATGGTACCTTTCAGTGATTTTTAACTTGAATAGATTCGTTAATTTTGATGGTACCTTAATGGATTTTTAACTTGAATAGATTCGTTAATTTTGATGGTACCTTAATGGAATTTTGACTTGAATAGATTCGTTAATTTTAATGGTACCTTAATGGAATTTTAACTTGAATAGATTCGTTAATTTTGATGGTACCTTAATGGATTTTTAACTTGAATAGATTCGTTAATTTTGATGGTACCTTAATGGAATTTTAACTTGAATAGATTCGTTAATTTTAATGGTACCTTAATGGAATTTTAACTTGAATAGATTCGTTAATTTTGATGGTACCTTAATGGAATTTTAACTTGAATAGATTCGTTAATTTTGATGGTACCTTAATGGATTTTTAACTTGAATAGATTCGTTAATTTTTATGATACCTTAATGGAATTTTAACTTGAATAGATTCGTTAATTTTGATGGTACCTTAATGGATTTTTAACTTGAATAGATTCGTTAATTTTGATGGTACCTTAATGGAATTTTAACTTGAATAGATTCGTTAATTTTAATGGTACCTTAATGGAATTTTAACTTGAATAGATTCGTTAATTTTGATGGTACCTTAATGGAATTTTAACTTGAATAGATTCGTTAATTTTGATGGTACCTTAATGGAATTTTAACTTGAATAGATTCGTTAATTTTGATGGTACCTTAATGGAATTTTAACTTGAATAGATTCGTTAGTTTTGATGGTACCTTAATGGAATTTTAACTTGAATAGATTCGTTAATTTTGATGGTACCTTAATGGAATTTTAACTTGAATAGATTCGTTAATTTTAATGGTACCTTAATGGATTTTTAACTTGAATAGATTCGTTAATTTTGATGGTACCTTAATGGATTTTTAACTTGAATAGATTCGTTAATTTTGATGGTACCTTAATGGATTTTTAACTTGAATAGATTCGTTAATTTTGATGGTACCTTAATGGAATTTTAACTTGAATAGATTCGTTAATTTTGATGGTACCTTAATGGAATTTTAACTTGAATAGATTCGTTAATTTTGATGGTACCTTAATGGAATTTTAACTTGAATAGATTCGTTAATTTTGATGGTACCTTAATGGAATTTTAACTTGAATAGATTCGTTAATTTTGATGGTACCTTAATGGAATTTTAACTTGAATAGATTCGTTAATTTTGATGGTACCTTAATGGAATTTTAACTTGAATAGATTCGTTAATTTTGATGGTACCTTAATGGAATTTTAACATATGACGAAGACAACAGCTTCACAAATTTGTACCCTTTTCCAAATCATTATCCCTGACGGATTGCAGGATCACTCGATTACGATTTAATTCCCCAACTTCATTCCTGATGTTTTCCTTCAATTCCTGTAGAGTTTCAGGTTTTTTGATGTAAAAGAAAAAAAAAAGTTTACATCAACAAACCTGAAACACTATAGAAATTGAAGGAGACCATCAAAAATGAAGTCCGGAAATTAAATCTTAATCGAGCGATCCTGCAATTCGTCATGGATAATATTTTGGGAAGGGCACAAATTTGTGTAGCTGAAAATGGAAACTATTTCAAAGATGTTATTTTTCATAAATAAATTCTTTTTCATGTTCTTCTTTGCAAACACGTCTCCATTCTCTTCGTCATATTATATTAAAATTCCATTAATGTACCGTCAAAAATAAAGAATCTATTCAAGTTAAAAATCCCTCAGTGACTTCTGGACCACCCTGCAGTAATATCAGTGACATTTTAGCACTGTTGAAAATTAATAAAAAACAATTGAAACAGCAAGCAAAATAATTACATGCGATTAAAAACTCAATGAATATTCTGGATCTACTTCGATAAAGTTTTCTGAAATTAATGTTTAATGTAAAGATGTCAAAGTAAATGTCAGGTAAAATTCCACAAAAAACACAATATTCTTGATCTGGTCAATGCTAAAACGCAATTGAAATCATCTTAAAATAACTTTTCTCTCAAAGTAAATTATGAGAATTCGTTTCGTGGGGATATTTCCCCAATTCGTCTTGTTGGGATTAAAACCATTTTCAAATACCAGATCGTCAAACTCGAGTCATTAAAACAAATGTATTTTTAGAGTTACCCCCCTTGCATTGTACACTAGATGTCAGGCCTGTTATATTATGAGTAAAGCTATTGAATGAAATCATCGTATAAAGTGCTCAGATGCACGACAACTCATCAAATATGCAGGTGTAAGAAGGGGTGGAGATCACGTGTAGTTTTAACGAATTTCGGGTAGCATGAGAGTTTAAAAGGATGCAGTGTCTCGGCAGTCAACAACTGATGCAGGCAGTTTATTCCATGCTTCAGCATTATATAAAAAACTAAAATACCCGTACTAGGACGGGTAAAATGAATTCCCCAAACAGAACAGTTTTGCGCCACTTTTATGTCTCCTAAGAGCATTAAAATCAACATAAGGATACTAAATCTTATGTCTAGAATTCTTATTCCAATTTTTACCAAAATCCATTACGTGGCCAAAATTTAGTGGTTAAGGGGTCTTAAGAAGAAATTAGAATTCAGGGAATCTTGCTTAACTGGTGTCTAATGACTATAGATCACATTTAATGCAAATCTGAAAAAAAAAAACTGAATTTTAAAATTGGAGGTTGTGCCCATATTATACCCCCTAATAATCGTTTAAAATACTCCAAATAAACTGAAATTTGGGAAATATTTATTAATTCATATCTAATATTAATTGTTAAAATTTCAGAAAAATCGGAAGTATCTGAATTTTTACGAATAAAACTAAATATAGTCCACGTTACCCACCCTTAAGCCTAGCAAGTGTGTTCCAAAATTAGTAATGATCGTTTGATTAGTTTATGAGTGAATCCTGGATATACTAATATCATAAACATATACACATACTTAACTGAATAGAGATGACAGTAATATACAAATCTGAACCGATATTCATCTAAATTAATGTATTATCCATGTTTTATATAGAAACTAGCGGAGCTACCCGGCGTTGCTCGGGGTCATAAAAACATATAATTGAAGAAAAATCGTGTGTGTAACATCTTTATATTCACATTTCTATTTCTCTCCCTCTCTCTATAGCCGTCTCTTTATCTTTCTACTTTTCTCTTCCCTGGTCGCCCAATTTCACCGCTACTTACTCATTTTGCCTTTTGCGAAAGCTGTTTCTTCCCCACCATTTCTCCTACGTTGCCCAGGGCAAAAGTATTACATATTTCTATAAAATTACCACCGCTGTCTGCGCCTTCTATATTGGTACATATCTCCGCCCCCGTGTGCATACTATATAGGTACATATCTCCACCCTGGTGTTCATACTAAATACGTACCTGTCGCCGCCCCGGTGCGCATACTATATATGTACCTATTGCCGCCTCGGTGCGCATACTATATACGTACCTATTGCCGCCATGGTGCAGATACTATATAAGTACCTATTGCCGCCCCGGTGTGCATACTACATAAATACCTATAGCTGCCCCGGTGCGAATGCTAAATACGTACTTATCGCCGCCCCGGTGCGAATGCTAAATACGTACTTATCGCCGGCCCGGTGCTAATGCTAAATACGTACTTATGGCCGTTTTGGTGCGAATGCTAAATACGTACTTATGGCCGTTTTGGTGCGAATGCTAAATATGTACCTATCGCC